>NW_026847660.1:38522960-38570460 GCF_025583915.1 Anolis sagrei ordinatus
GGAATGCCCTACCTGTGGACATCAGACAGGCCCCTTCACTGCTGGCATGTCGGAGGAAGGTCAAGACTTGGCTTTACGAACAAGCGTTTGGCTAAATAGTGCTATGAAACACAGTAAGATGGTACAACTGAACATAGGAACTGGTATAAAGGATTCTGATTGCGGATTCTGATTCTGATTTGTTTGCTGAGGCGCACGTCTATGATAATGTTTGTTTTTTGACTTGATATGTTTTGCATAATGTGTTTTTAACTGCCTTTTTGATGTTGTTGTGTTAACCCTTTACTATGTAAACCGCCTTGAGTCGCCATTTCGGCTGAGAAAGGCGGTATAGAAGTAAAGCAAATAAATAAATAAATAAATAAATGATACACTTCAAAGCCATTCTTATATTGAGTCACAAGCCATGCTTCTTTTTCCCCTGTTCTTTCTGCCTCTGGAGGCTTCTCCCTCTAAGTTTTGTTAAGATCTCAGTGCACAACGCAGAGAAGCAGCAGCTGCGATTCAAGTTGGCAAGTGGCCGGACCTTCTACTTGCAGCTTTGCCCCCAGCTCGGAGTACATGAAGATGTCTTTGAACTCTGGGTCAAGGTGATCAACATGGTGCGACCTCCCTCAGCCTCAAGAGTTGAACTCCAAGGCAGAACCAAAGATCCTGGGCTTCCAGGCAAGCTCCCGTCGCAAAAGACAAAGGTCTGTATTCCAAAGCTTCTATTGTGATGGTTGCTATTGTGGTCATTGCACAGTACTACTAAATGGAAACATGGCACCTTCCAGGAACTGACAAATGATTGCTCTTATGACCCATTGACAACAACTGGGCTGGGTGGGTGGATGGGACCCAGTGTCCAATAACTTCTGGAGGTTAATCATAGAGACTGGAAAACTATTTTTAAGAGTGTAAAATAGTAAAAAGTGTGGCCAAGTAAACCAGAGTATTATCAAGATGGCAGAAGTCATTAATGAGGAAGAAATGACAAGCTGTGAGAAGTTACTTTGACTTGCTTTTGTCTAAACCTACTGGGGGACCATCTGCATGTGCCACAAATGGTGACGCTGATCTGGAGAGGGATACTCTGGATCAGTGTTGCCAAAGTCCATACAGCCATCCCTCTCCTTTCCCTCCACCATTCTCTGATCATCTTGTCACTGCAGTTAGCATTACAAAAAGCCCTGGGTGACCGCCACTATCGGTTTCATGCTCGGTAGTCACTACTAAGGGCCCAATCAACAGGGGAAGGTATATAGTATTCCCTTTCCCCAGCCTGCTTCTAAAACTGCTTACATTAGTATTGTCGAAGGCTTTCATGGCTGGAATCATTGGGTTGTTGTAGGTTTTGTTCGGGCCATATGGCCATGGCCTAGAGGCATTCCCTCCTGATATTATGCCTGCATCTATGGCAAGCATCCTCAGAAGTAGTGAGGTGACCTCACTACCTCTGAGGATGCTTGCCATAGGTGCAGGTGAAACGTCAGGAGAGAATGCCTCTAGACCATGGCCATATAGCCCGAAAAAACCTACAACAACCCAGTGCTTACATTAGCCCAAAAAGTGATCTCTGGAGCTTCAGGAAATCTCTGGAGCAGAGTTTCCCAAACTGTGTGTCATGACACTTTAGTGTGTCAGGTGCAGCATGTAGGTGAGTTGTGCCAATGTAATAAGAAACCTCTGAGTCTATGTGAAATAAGCAATCAATTATATATTTTAAATATATAATGAAAGGTTTTCATGAGATATTTTGTATCTCCATACATTTTGTTATTACAATGTCTGTATGCATATGTAATAAAACTTTTATCACTGAGCCGTGAAATGATGTATGTCACCAGCATGCGCATGCCATTGAGTCAATTCACCTCCAATGGGCCCTGGAAAGGGCAATACACCCTCTACACTTCTCAGTGGTGGCCCCTCGGCTGTGGAACGCCCTTCCTACAGATATTAGATCGGCCCCCTCCTTGTTAGCATTTCGGAGGAAAGTGAAGACCTGGCATTCGAGCAGGCATTTAAATAGGCAGTGTAATGAATATAGGAATATGGAACAATTGGATGATGAAACTGGATCCTGATTCTAATTATGAGACGGTAACGAAATGTTTATTGATGTATAATTGATTGTTTAATATGCTACTGTTTTAATTGTTTGTAACTATTTTATATTGTTCTGAGCATTGAATTTTGCTATTGTTAACCACTTTGAGTCGCCTGAGGGCTGAGAAAAACGGTATACAAATATAGTAAATAAATATTCCCCTCCCACAACTGGGGGGAGGGAGGAGAGAGAGACTGGGACATTTTAAAAGCCGCTGAAAACATGGAACAACAGAAATCGATTGGGACTTTCTCTGCTAAATCGTGTATGAAACTCCAAGAACTTTCCACCAATCAATGTGATGCTTAATATGTCAGTTGATGAATTGATAAATATAATCAGTGGCGATGCTGGTTGGAGGATTCTGGGAGCTGTAATCTAGGAAAGGAAGTTGTCCCAAGTGTCAAGTCATTGGTTCCCCATCCCTGATGTAGTTTGGTTGAATTTATACATGACAGAATGTTCTCTTATCCATCTTATGTCAAGTCTCTGAGCCCAGCTGAATCCTCAAACCTAGAAGAAACAGAGAGCATCCCCAGTGTATACACACCAGAATTGGTCACCCCTAAACAGGAAGACGCCAGGAGCAGGCGAAGTATGGCCTTGTCCATGGGAGGCCCACCCAAATTCCACCCTCCTACCCGCTCTCCTGCTGCCGTCGAAGAAAAGACATCTGATTTGGAAATCTATAATCTCTCGGAGGGGATAGAGTCTACAGAGTCTCTTCAAAGCCCCCTGAGGCCCCAAAGCAAAGACCGTGAGAAGAAACATAGTCCTACATCAAACAGGTACATTTCTAGATGATGGGTTGGTGAGGAGGATTTTGGAAGTTTAGCCTTCCAGCTGCAGGATTTGAGCCCTAATGCTCAGAAGATCAAAACACATGGATAAGAAAGACTTGAATGACTAGCCAGGCAGGAGCAACCACTAGCAACTGGGTGGTGGTGTTTTGTTTGTTTTTTTAGCATTTCTAGGACTTTCCCCTACAGTGTTATCTGCAGGTTTTCAATGAACACAAAACAGGTCAAATATACAACAGAACATGGAACCATACCATAAGAAACAAGAACAGAAAAAATGACAACCAAACAAAAATTTGAAGCACAGATTTAAAATTGAAGAAGTCCAGATTTTATGATGTCCTTATATTGCTTGGGCCATAACAAAAGGTCTTCACCCTTGTGCTTAAAAATGAACAACATTCCAGAATATATGTTTTAGGAGGGGGGGAGGCTGTTGCTCTATTAAGGTACCATTACTGTGAAGACCCTGCTCCTCAAATTGTTCATCACCACTTTCTTTATCGGAGCACTAAGAGTCGGACCTCTGAACACTTTAATGTTTTGATAGGTATTTGGGGATTTGATAGATATTTAGCAGCTGAATTTAAACCAGCCCTTCAAAATGTACTGGCTAGAGCAGTGGTTTCAACTTTCCTAAGGTCATGACCCCTTAATACAGTTCCTTCTGTTGTGGTGACCCCCAATCATAAAATTATTTTTATTGCCACTTCTTAACTGGAATTTTGCTGCTGTTATGAATTGTAATGTAAATATCTGATATGCAGGATGTATTTTTATTCACTGGACCAAATTTGGCACAAATACCCCATATGCCCAAATTTGAATACTGATGGGGTTAGAGGGGATTGATTTTGTCATTTGTAAGTTGTAGTTGATGGGATTCATAGTACACCTCCAATCAAAGAGCATTCTGAAATCCACCAATAATGGAACTGAACCAAACTTGGAACACAGAACTCCTATAACCAGCAGAAAATATTGGCAGGGTTTGGTGGGCATTGAGTTTTGGAGTTGTAGTTCGCCTACATCCAGAGAGCATTGTGGGCTCAAACAATGATGGATCTGGATGAAACTAAGAACAAATATGCCCAAATGTGAACACTGATGGAGTTTGGGGAAAATAGACCTTGACATTTGGGAGTTGTAGTTGCTGGGATTTATAGTTCACCTACAATCAAAGAGCATTCTGAACCCTACCAATGATTCAATTGGGCCAAACTTCCAACACAGAACCTCTATGACCAACACAAAACACTGTGTTTTCTGATGGTCTTTGGCGATCCCTCTGACACCCCCTTGTGCACCCTCATGTTCTGCTGCATCTTGTATCATTCTAGTCCAGGGGTTCTCAATTTTTTTCAGGCGTGGAGCCCTTTTTGAAGCAAAAGTTTCTCATGGAGCCCCAAGAAATGTTTATATATTATATTATATAATGTATATGTATCAGGCATGGGAGGCATGTAGCCAGGGGACGGGGGGCTTGAGGGGCTTCACCCCCCCCCGAAATTCTCATGGTGGTTCGCGAAAAGGCCTTACTGGTGCATTATTTAAACTGTTATGTTTATTCATATCATGATCTGATCACCATGCTCAATATATCCCATATGCATGGGGGTATTGGGATAACGATACAAAAGGTTTGCTAGGGTAGACCCTCTTTCACTCAGACTCAGCCCCCCCCCAAAACTCAGCCCCCCCGAAACCCCCCTCTGAAAAAAAAAAAAAAAAAAGAAACAAAAAAAAAAAAAAAACCACCCCCCCCCCAAAACGAAATCCTGTCTACGGGCCTGATTGTATTGTATTGTATATATCAGGCATGGTCAAAGTTTTGATGCAAAGAACCCCCAACAGATAGCCATCCAGCCTTTGTAATAAAAATAGTAAAAGGAACAATCCCAGGGACCATGTAGTCCAGTGCCCTTCTGTCATGCAGAGAAAGCACAATCAAAACACTCCGAACAGATAGCCACCTGCCTTTGTAATTATAACAATAGCAACAACAACAATATAATAATAATAATAATAATAATAATAAATAATAATAATAATAATTTCTAATCCAGACTGACAAAGTTTTGGAACATAATATGCCAGGCATCACAATTGTGGAAAAGAAAAAAGGTTGGATTATTGATGTCACCATACCAGGTGACAGTCGCATTGAGGGAAAACAACAGGAAAAATTCAGCCGTTATCAGGATTTCAAAATTGAACTGCAAAGGCTCTGGCATAAACCAGTACAGGTGGTCCCAGTGGTCATTGGCACACTGGATGCAGTGCCAAAGATCTCAGCCAGTATTTGGAAACAATAAACATTGATAAAATCATGATCTGTCAACCGCAAAAGGTGACCTTACTTGGATCTGCGCACATCACTCCAAAATACATCACACAGTCCTGGGCACTTGGGAAGTGTTCAACTTGTAATTTTGTGATATGAAATCCAGCATACATATCTCATTTGCTATGACATACTGTGTCACAGCAAACAAGATAAAATATAATAATAATAGCAGAAACTCCAGAGGCCATCCAGTTCAACTCCCTTCCAACTTGTAGGAAATCACAATCAAAGCAGCCCCTGTGCAATGGGAGGGAAACAGGAAAAAAGGAAGGTGAGGGAAGAAGGATCTGGGCAGCAAGGGAGGAGGGAAAAGGATTTTGGGGGCAAGAGATGTGAGGTAAAAGGTTTTGGGGGCAACAGAGGCAAGGAAAAGGGGTTTTTGGTGGCAAAGAAGGCAGAGGGAGGGGAAGGAGCAGGAAAGAGTAGAGAAAGCTTAGAGGGGGAGGGAAGAGGAACCGTGGAGCCTCTCAGTATACCTTGCAGAGTCCTATGGGCTCCACGGAGCACACTTTTGAGAACCACTGGGCTACAGGATCACATTTGAACAAGGAAAGTGAGTTGTGTTCCTTCTCAAACCATAAACTCATCAAGATGATCCTGAAGCATCACTTTAGGCAATTAAGTTTGCAAGAAGAGTGATTGCTCCAAGGGGAAAAAACTAGGCAGAGTGAAATAGTTTTTCCCAATTTTCTTATACACTTGTTTTGCAACTGCTAATGGATCGGGACCAAATTTAGCTAGTAGAAATTTTGTTGGCCTCCCAGAAATTGTTGGGTGTGTGGAAGCAGGCATAATATTCAGAAGGCATGTGCTATGTTTGCCATTTAAAGATCCTTTGATTACTTACTAGCAGTAGAACCCAGCAAGACAATAATCTTTTTGTTTCAACTACACTAGAGGATAAGGGCCTTTCTTTGTGTGTTGAAATGTCCACATATGCATCATCCCTTTTAGAGAAACTAGCTGCCAAACATGTTACTTTGTCTTTTGTAATTTGTAGAAAATTGCCTTTTTTAAAAAAAAAAACCCCATAGAAATGATATAAATTATTTTTTAAAAGAAATATCAGATAAGCTAGGTGAAATTTCCCATGCTTCCCAATGAGGAATATGAATTATGATTGAATAAAATACACTGACAATTGCTATTCTTTTTTCAGGAAAACCAACAGAAGCAAACGTTCTCACAGAAGGAGGTCTTCCCAAAAAGGTAGGTCAGGGATGTTAATATGTCATCCAACAAAAGGGTCTAACATCCTTGAACTGCTCGACACTGAATCCCCTACTCTCTTTGAGGGCCAAGAACAGATCAGCCTTGGTCCAGGATAATTTAGCCCTAACATGGACTGGACAAATATTCCATAAAGGCCTCCAGGCCTGTTCAGAGTGTGTTCCAGACCCTTTTTGTGATTCACATGGCTGGACAGGTTGAGGGATCACGCAGGCAACTTCCACTTTATCACTGGCAAGAGACAGGTTTCTCCAAGAGGTTTGCTGGTAATGTTGCATTTCCAATTATATGGGTCAGTGTACAGCATGGCATCATCAGAATGCGACATCACTATCAAGCAAGCTTTTGGCAGGGAGCTACTTCCTGGTGGTGCTGCAGTGGAGGGTTACTGTTGTGGACTGTGGATCAAATTAGATCCAAGCCGATCTAAGCTTGGATTCAGCTATCCACCCCTCTGAAATTGTAGGCTCATTTTGGAGCTTCCAAGAAATTCTTGAGTAAATCCAATGTTTGCTATCCCTGATTAATGGCAAGATGCAAATCCACTGCAAATCTAGCCATACATCATGTGGATTCCCCACAGTACCTCAGGAGTAAGTATACATTATTTTTGGCAGTGTAGAAATGCTCTAAGACTCTGGTACCCCCAACATTCAAATCCCTTCTAGGCCATAGAAACCCTTTGGGTGACCTTGAACTAGTTGTACTCTCTTACCTTTAAAAGAAGGCAATGGCAGAACTGCTTCTGGACCAATTGATCCAACCGCTATTGAACCAAGAGAACTGCACAAAAGGTTTACTTTAGGACTGCAATAAGTTGCAAATTATTTGAAGGCACATCACAACAAAAATAAATGGTGGGCACTTCCACCCACCCCATTTTCACATATGTGGCCATCCATCTGGTTTCATCCATCTGGTCTCTGTCCTTCCTTCAGTCTTCCTTAGCCTGATTCATGATTCAACTATAGAAGCTATTATTTTCAGTGCAAACACTGCATTTTTGTAATGCTGCTTCCATAAACTCTTGGTCAGTATTGTCATTCTGGGGTATTCTGGGAGAAGAATCCCTCTTCTAATTCACCTTAGAATTCTGCCTTAGAATTTGTGAAGCAAGACAAAGAGGATAGAAAGCTCTTCTGGAGTGCCCACAAATCCTTTCCTTGAGAATTCACATTCTGGAATTAAGAACAAGGCCAAATTATTAGGTCAAAAAGCTACAGTGCCTTTCAGGGCCCTTCCACACAGCCCTATATCCCAGAATATCAAGGCAGAAAGTCCCATATTATCTGAATGTGGACTCAGATAACCCAGTTCAAAGCAGATATTGTGGGATTTTCTGCCTTGATATTCTGGGATATGGGGTTGTGTGGAAGGGTCCTTAGTCACACTTTAAACTCAGCACTTCTTGGATGTAATTAACTGTATATGTATTATGTGGGGATTGCAGAAGGAGGTATCTCCCCCCCCCCTTGCACAACATCCATCACTATAAATGCAGAAGAATAGCTAGGGTGCTGATAGGCAGAGCGCTTGGCTATTGAGAAGTAGTGGGGACCTGCCTAGTCATTTTCAGCTGTTTCCACACACCTTCTGGAAGTGGAGAGGCCATTGCTATCTGCTGGTTATGATGTACAGAAGGATAATTGGAACCTATCTGGGCACACTTCCATAGTTGTCAGGAGCCAAAAAGGAGAAAGCTATTTCCATGGATTCTCTAGCTGCTACTGTACTTCTGGGAAGAAATTGGGAAGAGGCCTCCACACACTTCCATAGATGACGGTGTAGATATGCTGTTAATGCTTCTCATATCTTGGCAATAACTGCAAAGGGTTTCACTGTCAGTCGTGCTTTTCAGGTTAAATAATGTTGCCTTGGAGGAAGTAATAGTTATCACTATGCTAGTTGGGTGCTTTTAGAGCAGTGGCATCCAACCTTTGTGCCTACAGATGTTTTGAACTTCAACTCCCAGAAATCCCAGCCAGCTTTTAGGAACTGTGGTAGACCCAAAGGTTGAGAACCACTGCTTTAGAGAACTATAGTTTGGTGATAGTGGTGAGAACAGGAAGTGCTCCTTCTTGCCCTGCTCCTTTTTACAGGACTGCAATAATCAGGATTTCCTATGCAAAGGAAATAACAATAAAAGCGGTTTAAAGTTTGTGAGAATTCTTTATTTTCCCCAATCCTCACCCTTGCTCAGAATTTGGAAATGTAGGTTTTTTAAAAACAACTCCAAGAATTTTTGGGATCTGTTTTCCTAAAAAAGAACTTTTCCAAATTCTGTTTGATCACAACCATCTGTGTCACCACATTGTTCCTGCTGGGCCTCCATTATCTCTTATCTTCATTTCTCCTTCCTTCATCCTAAAATATAAATGGCTCTTGAGCCCCTTTCTCTTGTGACCTCATCACATGAGGTACTTTTTGGTGGCATGCACTCGTTCATAAATACTTTTGTGATGGAGGCCACCAGCTCCCTCTTATGACACAGAACAACATCCAGTGAGGCTCAGTTGCAAAAATATTGACAAATTGGTGCATGCTGCTGTGGCGGTAACATGGGAATCTTCCCAGTTTACGTTGGATCAACGTGGTGAAGCTAGGTAGCTGATGCTTCCCCCATGGGATGGGGTGATAGGTGAATTGGGTGATGCGGAGCACGAGGCTCCCCACACCCCCAACAGGCACCACCAGATCTGCCACAATACATGATAATTCTGACAGCAAGTCTGATAAGGTCATTGGTCTTCTGGTTTCTCTGCAGGTACAACCCGGAAGCCCAGCAAGATTGTCTCCCTTATCATGTCCTGCTCTTGGGCGAACCGGCGGAAGAGCAAAAACCGAGATACCAAGACCAGAGGGAAAGGAAAGAAACGCTGAACGGACTCAAATGGAGCTTCAAAATGGAAGAGCCCCTTGTCCACCATACTATAATAATTAAAAAGGCTGGTTGTAGAAGAAAAATATTACAACTGTTTTGACAGACAAAGAAAATAGTGCATCAAAGTAGTAGTGGGAAATGTAAAGCTGGATTCCACAAGTAGACCTTTACAAATTTGGTAGAATAGGGTAGTTCTAAGAATCCCAGGATTATAGAAGACAAAATGAATGAATGAATGAATGAATGAATGAATGAATGAATGAACGAAACTATATTTATATCCCACCACCATCTTACAAAGCACTTCATCATTCAGACACATAATACTATAAGTACAAAGCAAAATAACACAATAAACAGCAAAACAGCAAAAATACATAAATTATATAAGACATCATAAAAATCCCCCAGCCCTTTAAAAGAGATATGGAAATTGAAATTGTATTCAAGTACTAAAGATTGTGTGGCATGAAACAGATCTCTATGAATGGATCTGCACTGCCCTATATCCCAGGATCTGATCCCAGATTATCCGATTATCCCAGATTATCTGACAGTGTAGACTCATATATCCAGTTCAAAGCAGATAATCTTGGATCAGATCTTGGGATATAGGGTAGTGTAGATCCAACCTATGTCAAATTATAGACCTGGACAGGGTTGAGAACCACTAGAACTGAAGCAGATTGCAAAACCCCATGTTCTTTTAGAAAAGCCAAATTTCTGGAGAAATTTGGATCAGCTGTGTGGCTTGAACATATGCTGTGGACTTGTGTGCTCAATGTCACCGCACCAAAAAAAAAAAAGAGAGAGAGAGAGAGAGAGAGAAGAGTTTTTGGTAGCTTCTAGTCTTCTAACTTAGGCCTCTTCTATACAGCTGTATAAAAACCATATTATCTGCTTTGTAATTAGTTAAATGGCAGTGTAGAAGGGCCTTCAGATCTTGGGGGGGGGGGGGGGGGGGCGACTGCAAAAGGGGGTTGAAAAAGTTGGGTGGGGGTTATAATTTTTTTTTGCCAAAAAGGATATGAACATAGAAGAAAAACTGGGCTGCTGCCTGAGAAAAGTAAAAAGTGGTACATACTAAAGAAGAAAGAGGAGAACTTGGGGTCATTGCTGAGAAGGGGAAACTGCATTTGGACTAAGAAAGAGGGGAAATGGTCCTGATTGAGAAGGGTGAACTGCATTTGAACTAAGGGCCCATCCAGAAAGTCCCAAAACATATGCCCAGCAATACATATTCCCCAAGGAAAGGAGATGATGGCCAGGATCTCTCCAGCTATTTCCCAAGCCAGATAACTATCAGAATCATTTGTGTGTGTATGAAGATAAAAGATCCCCTCTGTCAACAAAACAAGCTCAGGATGTTTGTCCATTTGAAGCTGAGAGTCTGAGACTCCCGCAGAAAAGGGGGCTTAGATACATGTGAAGTCATTTACTCTCTATGTTGGCAGCAGATTGTCTAACATCACCATCTTTGTCTTTTGGTTTTGCCTCTTTGTCTCACACTTAAGTTAATCAGGGAGTCATCAGCATATCCATGTCACTATTTCCTCCTGGATTGTGCCCTCCCAACGGATTGGCTCTTTAACTGACCAGCCACCAGCTGTCACAATTTCTGCCACAGGAATCTCTTCTTTCATGCTGTGACACCAAGGGAACCCCCGCCAATCCAGGCACAAATCCTAGCCTGACTATTTTTCAAATAATCGGAGGCAGCGAGAATTCTGAATAGCTAATCAGAACTGTACAAAATGTCTGTATTTCTCTGAATTTAATATTTGTACCTTTAGAAGCAAGTTGCTTGCACCTTTTTGGACAACTTGTAATAAACCTCTGTGGCTTTGCATTCAGCCTGAGGAACTTCTCTGTCCTAGCTGATCTGGTTTAATGGGTGCTCACTAGGCATGGACCTCTTAACTGCAGTTTTAGTGAAATCACTACAGTTCCTTAGCCATTTTGTTTCTCATTCTGCTACAGCTTCGCTCCTACATGATATCTGTGCAAAAAAATACAGTGGGACTTTTTTTTAATGTTACAACGCCCTCTGCATTTGAAAAGGATTTGGTGGTGCTGCCATTTTAAAAAAGTCTTCCCTCCTTCTTTCCTTCTATCCCTCCCTCCTTCCCTCCTTCCTTTCATGGAAAACACATTTTGGAACCTGTTGTTGAGCCTTGGATGTGTGGGTTAGTAATTATTTTCTGCTAGGTAATTACAGGACACTCATCTAAAAAGTTGGCACATTTGAAGCTGAATATAGCTGTATAAGTCTTATAACTTCTTAGGCGATCCCTTGTCCGAGTAGGATTGTCTTCCAAGATCGGTGTACTGACGTTGGGTCCGTAGGTGACGATGGAGCCCTATTATTTATCTGCATGATCTCCCGCAGTGAGGGCATTGGTTTCTAGGTGGAAGGCGGTCCCGGTCGGGGTTGGCTTGACATGCCTTCCTCTTGGCACGTTTCTCTCTTTTGCCCTCCATTTGTGGCTCTTCAAATTCTACAGCACTGCTGGTCACAGCAGACCTCCAGCTGGAGCCCTTGACAGTAAACAATATGGAAACAAATATCTACCCCCCTCCCTCAGTCTCCAAAACACTCATGTCAGAGTTGCAAAATAAATAATATTAGGCCAAGAATGGGGAAATTGGGGTCCTTCAGAAACTGCTGGACTACAACTCCCGACAAACCTATGTAACTTTAACTGATGGGGAGGAACAGAAACCCTGGAAGCTACTTAACGCAGCCAGCTCACAAATCCTTCTGTTGTTTTAGTTTGGCAGACACAGTCCCAGTTGATTCCCTGAGCTCCTGTAGTTCCAGCTGTGTGTACTTTCAGAATGTCTCAGTATTTCTTTCTTATACTTCAGTTGTCTCCTTTTCTTCTCGTCTTACTTCATTTGCTTCAAACTGAAATCAAAGTGCGGGGACAAGAGAAATCCTGCCATTTCCAATATGCTCAGGCAAAAGCAAAATCTTTCAACTTCTTGTGGGCTATTCCATATTAATAATTTTTGCCATTTTAACCATATTCTAATGTTGCTTATTTGGTTCGCTGAAGCAGCATTTCTAATTATAGTCAGTTCTACATGTTTGCTTAGGGTAGGGGCTATAGGATTCCCATGAAAATGAAAAGTACCAATAAAAAGCTACTATTGTTAAAAACAGTTTGACAGAACACCTCTCTGGGAATCTCTAGGTTCTGCAACAGGTTCTACAGCAGGTTGTACGTTCTGTGTCCATCCAAAGTTGGCCATAGAATTACACTGGAGAATTGAAAGATCCCTAGAAAAGTGTCTTATGGAAATCTCTCAGGAAAATAGGACTTCCACAAAGTCCTATATTCCAGAATATCAAGACAGATAATCCCACATTATCTGAGTATGGACTCAGATAGCCCAGTTCAAAGCAGATATTGTGGGATTTTCTACCTTGATATTCTGGGATATAGGGCTATGTGGAAGGGCCCTCAGTCTTCTACCATAGCTATGTTCAGCTTCCAGTGGAGGGTGACCACATAGTTGCATTAGAAGACCACAAGATTCCTAGAGAAAATATTGTAATCAAATCCATGAATAATCATATTCTGCAACAATCAAAGCCATAAATGTGGAGGGCTGTTTCTACTTCATTGGATTTCAGCATCTTCTAGATGAGGCTACAAAAGAAGAAGAGAAAAGTGACTGAATTACAGTAGTTCCCCTTACTCACAGAGGATACATTTGAAATCCTCCCATGGATGCCTAGAATTGGAAAGTCCAAGCCCTATTCCAGTAATATTTTCAGATTGTATTTGACCATTGGTAACTGAAACCATGAAAAGCGAACCCACAAAAAACGGAAGGGCCTACTCTGTTCACTACTTGGATAACAATGTTCTTTCCATCAAACGTCAGGACAAAAGTTCTTCACTGGCAAATCAATTTGGCTTCCCAGCTGCGGATTAGCTTGCACTTAATCCACCCCAAAGCCCAGAGTCAATTGTGAGCAGAACCTCTTGCTTTTTCCGCTTGGGGTATATTCCATTAATGTTCTCAGGGGGATGCTGGGAAGGTTATCTGAAAACCTGTTCATTTCACCAAGGGGTCCCTCAGTGGATTTTGACACTCTCTGTGGTAAGGCCCACTAATTACCTGAAAAGGCTAAGAACTGGACTTGTGTGAACTGACAAGAATTGTTCTTGTCACTTCTAAAGCCTGTTTCAAAATAACACTTTTTATATAAAAAGGCACGGAGGAAGCCAAATAGGGTTAGATAAAGTATGTCTAACTCCAAAAAACAAATCCAAACAATATGTTGGTGAAGTTTCACCACATCAGAATTATGCAACTACACTGACATCACAGCAGACCTTATGAAAGTTACTTTTTTGATTATCAATATGCCCCAGCCAACATGGCTTACATGTAGTTACAGATAGTTAAACCAGATGATGAAAGCTGGAAGAAAAAAATGGATAGAATGGTGAAAGGACCAAGGCAGTGACATCTCCAGCTCATCCCTTGTTTGGGTATCAGCCAGCACGTCAACGACTTATATCAAGAAATATTTTTCTAAGATCTACAGAGACACTCACTGGAACACCCCAGCAAGCGAGAGTCCAAAAGTGGCAGGCTCAAACCCAGAACCTCAATCAATGGCTGATACCAAATGAGAGACTCCCCCCTGGGCACACAGAAAACTGGGTGACTTGGAAGGTGCTGAACAGACTGTGCTCTGGCACCACAAGATGCAGAGCCTATCTTAAGAAATGGGGCTACAAAGTGGAATCCACGACATGCGAATGTGGAGGAGAAAACCACTGACCACCTGCTGCAATGCAACCTGAGCCCTGCCACATGCACAATGGAGGACCTCCTTGCGGCAACACCAGAGGCACTCCAAGTGGCCAGATACTGGTCAAAGGACATTTAATCAACTACCAAGCTTGCAAACTTTGTGTTTGTCTGTCTGTTTGTTTGTTTTGTTAAAAATGTAATACAAATGTCTGGGAATTGCAGTGCAATAATGAACAGCATCTTATTAGTGACAAATGTATGTAAGAGCTCTCATTGCACCTTTGTCTTTGCATTACATCCAAAACCTCCCACCACCCAGCAGTTGCCACCCTGGGAACGATCTGTTCTTGCTTACTAAAAGGAAGGGGAAAAGAAGTAATTCAGAGAATGAAGATGAAGAGTATTACAGAGAGGAAAACTACACTGCACCTCTCCGGAGTGCATCCGCTTATCTTCCTTTTCAAGCAGAAACCACTTGCTTCTTTTGGCCTGAATTGCCTTCCTCAGAGCAGCAGAGCACAGCAACTACTGGAGACTTAAATTCCCATGTATGATTTCAGTAATTTATCTGCAGGGCTACACAACCACTGTTCTAAGTACATTTTTGGAAGTTCTAGATTTTGCAATAACCTCACTGCCATGGAGTGTCCACCTATCCACAATCAGGCTGTTATATTAGCTGCAGTTCCTTCAGGGCAGGAATAAACTGAATGCTGTTTTGGAAATTAACCAATAGATAAATCAATCTTTTAGCAGTCTCCCATGTTGACTACTATAAGATACTCTACATAGGGCTGTCTTTGAAAATGGTTCAGAAACCGCAGTAGTGGAAAGTATAGTGGTGAGACTGAGACCACTAAATCAGTGTTGCCCACCAAATGTTGTTGAACCACAACCTCAAAAATTTCCGGTCAACATAGCCCACGGTAAGAAGTACTGGAAGTCACATTCTAGCAACCTCTAAATGGTCAGATTTTTTTACTGCTAGATTTAATCCTGTTATTAGCCCCAACTAGGGTTGACCCATTTGGTTAAATGAGAATATGACTTAACGTAATTTTTGAGTCAGTGGTTGTACTCAGATTGAGACTAACCATTTCCTCACACAGTTGAAGGTGCTGCTGTGAACTAATTATCTCATCATACTAGAGGAAAAACTCAACTTAAAATCCAGTTTCTGCCTCCCACAGAATTCTGGGATTTGTAGCTTAGTGAGTCTGTTAAAGGCTCCTCTCTAAACTACAATTCCCATAATTCTGCAGGAGGCAGAAACCAGATTTTAAGTGGATTTTTTCTCCAGTGTGATGAGGCCCTAAATATTTTTCAATAAAATTGCTCTGAAGCATCTAATCCAGTGCCATGAAGCCTGCAAGTCACTGTGGTTTACGGAAAATTTGGGGCATTGAAACAGCACTCCCTCCAACTGTCCTGATTTGGAAGAGACAATCCCAATTAATTCTCTGTCATCCACCTTTTCAGATGTTTTCAAAATCTTATATTTTTCTCTCTTTCTCCCACTTTCATCTTTAATCCTCAACTTACTTCAATTCTTGCAAACAGAGGTCAACGTGCAAAAATGGTTTGTACTGAATTAACTCAGAAGTGGGAGAGAAGAGAGGAGGCAGCATAATATTGCCCTTCCCAATAGGGTTAGACAAAAGCAAGCCACGGGAACATCTCCAAGTTAATTTGTTCTTCATCATTAATGTCTTTTGTTATCTTTACCACACACTGATGTTGCTTAGTCACTTTTCCTCCATGAAATGCTTAAAGATATGGAGATGTTGCTTCTAGCACTTGAACTGTGCTTGAAACTCACCCTTTTGCACATTCTGATAGATGATAAAAGAGCGAAAGCAGTGGCCACTGAGCTGCAGCCTGTGTTGAGTCATTCAACCAAACACTCTCATGTTTAACTAGTCTGAGTGTGCCATTATATCAGAGAGAAGCACAATAATTCTGAAAAAAAGCCTTTTGAAAACAAATCAGCAAGCAAGCTCTTATTACCTTTGCTAGCCCTTATCACCTAGGAAGTCAACCTCCTAAACTGAATTGTCAATCCCTAGTGCAGATCCTCTGACTCAACCACTGTATGATTTGATAGGTCTATTCAAGGAGGAATTAGCAAAGGTGGAAGTCCTTTCTGTTATTGTTTGTTTGCTCGTTTTGAAAATTGCTCATCAAGCCTACTACATGGATCTGAAATAGCTCTCTCCCCTGGTTCCTTCAAGATGCAGTAAATGAAAGTCTTGCCCATATTTACTCAAGCCTGGTGCGCCACTGATTTTAATGTCCACCTCAATTTCCAAAAGCCTGGCCGGGGGGGGGGGGGGGGGGGGGGGGGATTGCCTGTTGGGTGCACTGCAGCTTCCCCCGCTTCCCTGGCTAGCCAGCTGATGGGACTCAATGACAGCAGTCCCCAACCACCAAACCTCTGGGCTTTCTGGTGTCCCAAGCCATCCTCAAGACCCATGCAGTACCCCCACTCATCCACCAACGTAGCTTCCCTTTGCCCACTGCCAACCTAATTACAGACACTTGTAAGTCAAAAGCAACATCACTCTGGAAAGTTTGGAAGGCTCTGCTCCGAGGTGAGCATAGCCTTCCTCCCCTCATTCCCCTCCCTCTTCTTCCTCTTGGGAGAGCTCTTTTCAGGGACAAGGCAAACAGAGAGGGGAGGTGGAGAAGAAGGAGGAGAGGAAGGCTGCATTCTCCTCTGAGCAGACCCTTCCAAACTCTTCAAAGGGATACAGAGCAACTCCTCTTCTGACTTTCTTCTGTATCAAATGTAGCTGTCGCCATTGTGTGGTGTATGAGGGACAACACCCAACGGCCCCAACATTGCCACTTGTAGGGATTATTTGTGTTGCAGACCAAAAATATTTTGAGAGCTACTATTACTCAGCTTTGTTATGTGAACCTAACTACTGTAGTTCTGTATTATAGTCCTCAGGAGATGGCTTCTTTAACTGTAGGACAAGCCCAGGCGGGCAGGTTAAGTCATTGTTATTTCAGAAGGAAGGTAGGCAGTTGCTGCTTTTATTATGTCTTAAATAACTTGGTTGTTCTGTTATGATCAATCTCTTTCTAGATCCTAAGAGATTATGTAGTGTGCTCTAAATCTGGATTCTCCCAAGTGGACAATTGCTGAAGCTGCCTATCATGACACTGTGCAGCTACCCTCTTCATCCTTGAGAATGTTGTTGCTGCTGCTGAAAGAAGGGAAAGTTGCAAATGGAAGACAGCATTAATGCTGCCTGTAAATTGTGGCAAACATGGGAAGGTAGCTGTATACACATTTAGAACCTGTAGATACTCAAAGCTTGTGTTTACAAGTGTCAGAATTTTAAAATGCCCTAAAGGGACCTGATCTTGTCTGATCTTGGAAGATTTCATCAGGGATCCCATCAGGTCCTCTGTCTTTGTTATTTTTTAATTAGCTGTTAGCTTTGCTGACTTCTTTCTGAGCTGAAACAACAATTCCACCAGATAATTGAAAAAGTCTGGGTGACTGGGAAGATCCCAGCACCTTTTTCAGAAAGGGGGAAAGAACAGATTGTGGAAACTATCAAGGTATCTCCCTATTAACATCTTCTGAGAAAATCCACGCAAGCATCCTAGCAAACTGCCTTCTATCTCTCTCAGAAGACATCCTTCCTAAATCCCAAAATGGCTTCCACCCCTCCAGAGGAACAGTGGATGTGATCTTCACTGCATGACAGCTCCAAGAAAAATTCAGGAAACAAAATCAACCTTTAACATGGCATTAATTGATCTTGCAAAAGTGAATCACAATGATCTCTGGATCATCCTCTTAAGAATTGGATGCCCTGATAAATTTGTGAACATTCTGAGGCTCCTCCATGATGACATGATGCCAACCTTCTTGGATAGCAATGGCTCCCAAAGTGATCCATTTAAGGGAATCAGGTGTCAAACAGGGATATGTTATCACCCAACCATATTTTCCATCTTCATAGCTATGAATCTGACCCTTGTTGTTGGTAAGCTTTCCACAAGAAATCATCTATTGGACAGATGGCAAACTATTTAATCTCAGCAGGCTGAAAGCCAAAAGCAAGGTCACAACAACAAATGTTATAGAACTCCAATATGCTGATGATAATATAGTATGTGCTCATACAGAGGAATACCTACAAGTCTCTTTAAACACCTTTGCAGAAGCATATGAAAAGGTTGGCCTCTCACAATATATCAAGAAAACCAAAGTGCTTTACTAGCAGTCACCAGCCAATCCCTCTGGAGTGCCAGAAATTCAGCTTAATGATGTAACCTTAGAAAATGTTGACCATTTCTGCTACCTTGGTAGCCAACTCTCCACAAAAGTCGACATCAACACCAAAATGCAACACCATATGAGCAAAAATGGAAGTGGGAGAAATAGGTTGCCCATCCCAGCTGCAATTAATGCTGTGACTCCCAGCACACTAACCAACACAACCAATGGTAAGGAATAATAGGATTTACAATTTAGGATCATCTACTTTGACTTATATTCTCCAACTGCCTCCGTTTGATAGGGATGCTACCATTCCACTTTTTTGACTGCTTTTAAAATGTTCTATTTTTCTCTCTCCATTTGCTCTTAACTGAGTTCATAGTCCAAAAGTAATTTGTTCTCAATGAACTCATGTGGATTAGGCAAAAACAAACTGCAGCAACCTCTCCTAGCTTGTGTCTTCTTGCTCCTTAATAACTTTTGCCATCTTGACTGCACTCTGTGGTTGCTTGACCATATATCTCAGTTTTCATGGGCTGGTATGGCAGATACCTGGTTTTTACACTTGACCTCTCTGTCCTACTATGGATTCCTCTCATTCAGCTTTCTCTTATCTTCTTAGCTGAGCTTCCTGAAAGAGTGCTGTAGCTCCATAGATGATGAGACAATGCAAAGCCCATAGGTGCTGGATGCCTAGGCTCAAAAGGTCATAGAGACAAGGATGACATCACAGCATTTCACCTGACTCATGGGAGTATGTGTAATGTGTATGGGGGGAGCACAGTGTCACATCAGGACACCAAACAGTGAAGACCATATTTTCAAAGCTTCAACGTGTGTGAGTCCTAGATGATGTTTTAGCTGCTGGGCAAGTGGGAGGCAGAGGCCCTGACATGCAAGTATAGTCCAAATGACAGCTTTCTGATACTAAAGTTACAACCCCCTATAAATAAGGGATGGGCAGAAAGTGACTCTCTGGATGACCTTCTGTAAATCCGTAAATCAACTCACAATTTTCAAAACATTGACAGTGATAAAGTGAAACTCCTGCCAGAAGGTCATCCAGGTAGTGGTGAATTTCAATCCCAGAAGCCCCATTATCAGGCTGATGACAAAAGATTCTGAGATTGGAAGTGCAAACATTCTCCTGCTGGAGAATCACTACTTGAGACACAAGGAAGGTAATTCACTCCTTGGCTCCAGCTACAATCCCTCAAGTACAAGTTTTTTGCTGACCATGTGTCCAGAAAGTGAAAAGAAACCATCCTTTGTGATAAAACTCTAATATATGGGTTTATAGCCGCTATTAATTATAATAGCGATGCATATCCCTTGTCCCCAGTAATTGACACCAAATGTGGGAATCAATTTCCTTGAAAAGCATTGTATTAGAAGCGAGGTAAGATGGCCCAGGGCCCCTCAAGTGATCTGTGATAGATCACTCATGCCATGGCACACTGTTGCATTTAAAGTATCTGTAAACCATTCACAGAAATGAGATGATCCACATTGGACAGCTCATTGTACTTCCTGGAACTGTGAAGGAACTGGTGGTATGGCTGTTTTTGTTGTTGTTAATGAGACAGAGTATTTTCAGTACTGGCTCCATATATGTGAAACTGTCTCCTTAAGAGGCACAATTCAAAGTGCTGGCTTTAGCCTATAAAGCCCTAAACGATTCTGGCCCACCTTACCTGTCTGAATGCATCTCCCCTTATGAACCCTCCAGGACTTTAAGATTATCTGGAGAGGCCCTGCTCTCAATCCCACCTTCGTCACAAGTACGGCTGGTGGGGACGAGAGACAGGGCCTTCTCAGTGGTGGCCCCTTGGCTATGGAATGCCCTCCCTAGGGATATTAGAGTGGCCCCTTCCCTCTTAACATTTTGAAAGCAGGTCAAGACATGGCTCTTTGAGCAAGCATTTGCAGACACAATATAACAGATATGGAGAAAATGAAATGACTCGACGATGTTATTGGATGACGCTCTTAACTAGGAGACTCAAATTGATATATGTTCTAATTGATATTGATTGTTTTATTTGGTTTTACATTTAAATTGATTGTTTTTAAATTGTATTTTATGTCTTTGATAATGACTGTAAACAATGCAACGTCTTTGATAATGACTGTAAAGCGCCCTGAGTCGCCTGTAGGCTGAGAGGGGCGGTATATAAATGTAGTAAATAAATAAATAAATAAATAAATAAATAAATAAATATGTGGCATTAGATTTTAAGCAAACCTTGAAGTCCCATAAATTCCAAGTTGAGGTGCTTTGCTGAACATTTTAATATTTAATATTTCTACTAGTTTTGACTTATGGATATTTTAAGTTGTTCTGGGTGGACGTTTGTATAAATTGTATATATGTGTGGGGTAGATTTTGGAATATTTGAACTGTTGTTTTAATTTTAGTTATATTTTATTATATTTTATATTTTATTGGAATGATGCACCCACCTCAAGAGTGAAATTGCCCCTCTTGCTCCCAGAAGTAATTTTTGTCCAATAAAATAGTGAATATTTTTAGGAGGTTGCAAAAGGAAGGTATTGAGTTCCAATGTCCTCTGGAGGATTCCTAACTTACTTCCTCCCAACACCACTTTTCCTCTAACCACTTGTATATCATGTTGCTTTAGGATGAGGGAAGATGTCACAGTCCAAACGACCCAATGCCCCAGTAGGATGCATCCCTGTCAGAGGACTTTTCAACAGAGAGATGGGACCTTTGCAACGTCAGCTTCAACAAGGGGAATATTCCTTACTCAGGTTTGCTCCTATGTTGGAAAGCGAATTTCTACAGGTAACTGATGGCAGGTGGAAATGATATCTAGTTGTCTAGTAATGTCTTCACTCTCTTCTTATTCTTCCTTGATGGGTTTATAATGTTGCCTGTTATTTATTTATTTTATTTTATTTTATTTTATTTTATTTACAGTATTTATATTCTGCCCTTCTCACCCTGCAGGGGACTCAGGGCAGATTACAATGCACATATATATGGCAAACATTCAATGCCATAGACACAGAACATATATAGACAAACATAGAGGCAATTTTAACATTCCAGCTTCATGAGGGTATGATTGAATTCTGGTAACCGGGGGAGCTGTCGCTTCATGGTTCACTTGTGACATCAAGTACTTCCTTATTCTTTCGCCCACTGCTGGAGATTTTTATGGCATTGTAAATTAATTAAATTAGCCTCCCTGCATAAATGGTACCTAAATTTCCTACTTGACAGATGCAACTGTCTTTTGGCCTGCAAAGGTCGACAGCAAGCTAGACAAATGGTCGGTAGCTTACTCTGACCGGAGCTGGCTTTGAACCCATGACCTTTTGGTCAGTGGTGATTTAATGCAGCTGACTCCCAGCCAACTGTGCCACAGCCCGGTCCTGTTAGTCTGTGTGGTCAACACTTTATTGGATTTCCATGCTCTAATAGATTCTTCTCTCAGGCAAACACTCTGCTGCACAATTACAGTTGGTCCTCCACATTTGCAGGCCTGACTTTTACAGATTTGATTATTTTAAAATTGGTTAAAATGTGGTCTCTAGGAACCACTAAGTTCCCCAGTGCAAATCAGTGGTCAACCTCTGACGGATATTAACCATAGGGTCACATTGGAAAAACATAAAGATCCTTCAAGAGAAAATCTTCCTGGCAAAATCTGCAAAATCTGACTGGCAGGCATTGACCATAGTTTTATGAGGAAAGACTTAGAGATTCCTGGAGAAGTGTTCTCTCATGCTGCTGGCCTGCATCAATAGGAGCATAGTGTCTAGATCTAGGGAAGTAATGCTACCCCTCTATTCTTCTTTGGTTAGACCACACCTGGAATATTGTGTCCAATTCTGGGCACCACAATTCAAGAGAGATATTGACAAGCTGGAATGTGTCCAGAGGAGGGTGACTAAAATGATCAAGGGTCTGGAGAACAAGCCCTATGAGGAGCGGCTTAAGGAGCTGGGCATGTTTAGCCTGAAGAAGAGAAGGCTGAGAGGAGATATGATAGCCATGTATAAATATGTGAGAGGAAGCGACAGGGAGGAGGGAGCAAGCTTGTTTTCTGCTTCCCTGGAGACTAGGACGCGGAACAATGGCTTCAAACTACAAGAGAGGAGATTCCATCTGAACATGAGGAAGAACTTCCTGACTGTGAGAGCCGTTCATCAGTGGAACTCTCTGCCCTGGAGCATGGTGGAGGCTCCTTCTTTGGAAGCTTTTAAACAGAGGCTGGATGGCTATCTGTTGGGAGTGCTTTGAATGCAATTTTCCTGCTTCTTGGCAGGGGGTTGGACCGGGTGTCCCATGAGGTCTCTTCCAACTCTTTGATTCTATGATTCCATACAGCCCTAAAATACAAATGGCCAACCAAAACCCTGTCTAGATATCCCTAGGCCTCTTCCACACAGCTGAATAAAATTCCACATTATCTGCTTTGAACTGGAATATATAGCACTGTGGACTCAGATAACCCAGTTGTATATTCTGCCTTGATATTCTGGAATATAGGGCTGTGTGGAAGGGCTCCTAGAGATATTATCTAGGAATCTCTAGATTCTTGGTTTCTTAATTTGTGCGGTAACTGTGCCCCTAACCCCAGTGAACATGGAGAGTGGATTGTAAATAAAGTAGTTAGTCTGAGAGGTTTTTTTAAAAGTTCACTACATAGCATCTCCTGTGCTCATTTCAATGTTGGAGATGCACGTCTCATTGTTGTCAACCCTCTCATGGTCTCTGCAGATTAGCAAGCGAGGAGATGTGGCTGATGTGCACAATGAAAGGCAGACAGTGACAATTGCAGTCGCCTGCACCAGCCCCAATTTCCCAGGTCCTAATGTCTTGCTTCTGGCTCGCCGTGTCTTGTCCCCTGAAGAACAGCCACCAAAGCTGAAGACTTTGCACAACCGCCGGGCACTAGCCAAGAAATTTGAACTCACTCGGTAAGTCTGGTCCACATCCTCCATTCTAAAGAGATATTCCATCACTCTCCCAGGTCTTCTAATATCAGGCAGGATGCTGTGGTTCTGAATGAATTGCTGAGCTTGAGACTGTTATTTTGCGGTGTTTGTGTTTGGAATCCCCAGAATCTCCAGTCTTAAATTGATCTTGGAAAAGTTACTTTTTTGAACAATAGTGTCTGCTGTGAGTTACTGGTCTTGTGTGAATTCTACATCAGTGGAGCAGTGTGTTCTTTCAGGAATTAGATAGATGTCTCTCAGGAGTGCCGTAGTTGTAGCAGAATTGGACTAGATGGACTTTATACAGTTGACATTTGTGGGTTTAACTTTGGAAGAGTTAAATATAAGTGGACTTGATTAATGTGTTCAGTGTAAGAATCTCTAGATCCTCCTGAGCAACTCTGCATCTTTTTTTTTACAGCAAACAGCATTTCCTATGCATAAAACAGGATTTTGTACAAGAAAATAGCTTTTCTATACAGAAATATTGTATGTGCATGTGTCTGTGTGCCTTCCAGTTGTTTGTCTATTTATGATGATTCCTTGAATGTTATAGAGTTTTCTAAAGCAAGGAATACTCAGAGGTGATTCTGGCTGTCCTTTTCTTTGAAATATCATTGACAGTGTCTGGTATTCCCATTCAAGTACTAAGCAGGGCGGGGTGATAGTATGATAGCTGGGTCCCTAGTGCTGCTAGTGTTACGCTGATAGTGCAACTGGGGTGGTGAATGAGGGAAGGGAACACATGTCCAACCATGTGGTCAAGAGAGGGGGTGGAGTGAGAGTAGGCAGACTGAGAGATGTGCGGGGGGGGGGGGGGAGTCTCGAAGATAGTTCGTTGTTGTATTAGAAGGAAGGATAGAAAGGAAGGAGAAATAGGAGGAGTTGTGTAAAAAGAATCTAATCCAGTTTATTGAGCAGTTTCAGACAACAGAGATGCCTCTGAGTTTGTGCCCAATGCCCTTGAGTTTATGGTCAACCTGGATGTGGGCTGGGAACAACATTGGATAGTTTAATAACATTTTGGGTGAGATTGCTGATTTCTATCCTGTCTAAGGTCTTCCGAAACCATTTTCCAAACTGTTGTTTATCATTTTTCATTGAAGAACTGTAACATTCCTTCACTATTATCTGTGTCCCCCCTGCATTAAATTTCTTCAGTGGTATCGTCCCGCGCCTGCATTCCGCAATCTGCGTATTCCGGAAAAAGCATAACGCTCGTGGCACTGGGACTCAGCTATCATACTATCACCCAGGGCTGACCCTGCATAACTTCCAATTTCAGATGGTATCTAGTATATTAAAGAATTTAGGACAAGTGTATATTTTTCACAGAATATTTTGTTTCCACTGTAATTTTATGCACTGTAGAATCTTTATGCATGGAAAACATTTTCTCCCATTAAAAGAGCTTTTTTTGCTTTGAAAATAACATTTCTCCACAGAAATATGCTTTCAATGCTTTCAGCGATTTGCCTGTGGTGGGCTTCGGTATAAAAATGTATGTTCTTGGGATCCCGGATATGCAAAACGTTGATCTTTGGAATTAAGAGAAATAAAAAATACTGCTTTCAATGCAAAAAAAAAGGGTGTAAATTTTACAGAGGATAAATCCTGAACTTCAAAAATTCTCAACAATCCAGAATTTTCCTTGTCAATGATTCCCAGTACTTAAGCAACTCTTTTAAAAACCATTTTCTTAATATTTCTGGAATATTCTTTCAACTCCTAAAAGGAATATCTATCTATCTATCTATCTATCTATCTATCTATCTATCTATCTATCTATCTAACTATCTATCTATCTACTGGCATTGTAAACCATGTCAAGGGTTGAAATGGAATGAGATTAAGTTGTGTTTTTCCAGGCTCACTTGGATTTTCCCATCCCAATGTTTTCCTGATTGTCATGAAATCAATGGACATCAGTAAGTTTTGCTGTCTTGCTGATTTGCTTGAACACATTAACAATGAATACTGATTAAGGGGCAGCAAGGGCCAGCTTAGAAACAGGGAGGGGAGGAAACAGATTTTGATTAAGAGGATACCAACATCAGATTTGAGTATTGATTCTTAGGCAACCAAGGTCAGGTAGAAATAGAGTGATGGGGAAATAATCAAACCCAATGTTATTTGGGGGTATGTGTATGCTTGAAAATGTAAAGAAAAAAAGATCCTTTGACATAGTTGATAATGAACAGCCTTCACTTGAGTTTGTAGTATTGTTTGCTACAAAGTCCCGACATTCTGTCTTGTTTTATACATCTTTGTCATTTTATTTATCTTAGTAAACATTTATTTGTAGTTGGTGTGTGCCTTCAAATCATTTCCAACTTTGGTGCCCATATTATGGGGTTTTCTGGGGCAAAGAGTGTGTGGCTCACTCCCCTAGTGACTTTCCATGGCAGAGCAGGGAGTTGAATTCTCCAGAGTCATAGTTCAAGTCTCAAACCATATCTGGTTGCCTGGTCAACCCACCCCACACCCTTCATATCCCATTTCCACTTCTGCTGAGCAAAATGAGAAAGCGGTGTGGTGTTTTTTTTACTTTTCCCACTCCTGACGTCTGCTTTTTATAGGGTCCTTGTATAAGTCAAGCCACAGGATCTGGAGTCCTTCCTCACTTCTTTTTCTGATGGAGCAAGACCTCCTTGAGAAAAACATAATAGGCACTGGATGTACAATTAGCCCCTTTTCTCTCAAAGGCATAAATGGTGCACATAGCCAAAGGTTTTGGTTTTTGGAGTCATTCAGATTTTGGATTTCCAGAAAATGAGACCTAACCTGTATCAGGAGGACAGCAGCTGTGGGAAAGCTGTTATACAGCAACAGACTTTGATTTTTTTCAAAGGTCAAAGCATACAATTTTCACAATAGCTATCACAATGGAGCTGGCGGGGTGTTCTGTTCCCTGAGCTAACTTTCCTCAGGTGCCCTATTCTTGGCAAGAACAAAGCTGGAAAGAAAAGGTATAACAGTATGCAAAAAAGAATTTAATTGTATTGAAGATGAGCACCGTAACTCCTCCCAGAGTCTGAACAACAAATGATTACTTGATGGAACAGATGGAAGCGTAGAACTTAACTGGGTTTTTCTCAATTTCTTCCAAAGAGATCCTCTTTCTAGTCTCTTTCTGTGTTCTTTGTCCAGATTTGACTTCTGTCAACACTATATCTTTTCTTCTTCAAACCATAGACTTGGTTCCTTGATACTTCAAACTTGTTTCTTCAAGTCTTAAACTTGGTTTCCTCAATCTTTGGTGTGCAAAATATTACAGCCTCTAGGCTCCACGGTACCATCAGAATGACTAGCTGCAAAGGGATTACAGAGGAGGACTGCAAGCTTTGCCTCTTGACTGAGGGCAAAGCTTGGGGTTGGGGGGAGGGAGTTGGTTCTTAATGGGACAGGGTCTAATTAGGGTTCCCTCCCACAGAAAACTACACAAAAATGAACTAAACCCATTTAAATAAAGAGACAACTGAGGCCCCTTCTACATTGGCCCTGGATCTGATCCCAGACTATCTGGCAGCGGAGACTCATATAATCCAGTTTAAATCAAATAACCCTGGATCAGATGCTGGTATATAAGGCAGTGTAGAGGGGGTCTGAGGCTCAAAAAAGAAAACTGTGAAAGCCTCTGTGGGTGCATGATGGGTGGGGGCATCCTTGGAATGATACACTTCAAAGCCATTCTGATATTGAGACACAAGCTGTGTTTCTCTTTTGGCCTTTCTTTCTGCCTCTGCAGGCTTCTCCCTCTGACCTTTGTAAATATCTCAGTGCACAATGCAGAGAAGCAGCAGCTACGATTCAAGCTGGCAAGTGGCCGGACCTTCTACTTGCAGCTCTGTCCCCAGCTCGGAGTACAAGAAGATGTCTTTAAATTGTGGGTCAAGGTGATCAACATGTTACAACCGCCTTCAGTGCCAAGACTAGAACTGCAAAGCAAAATCAGAGATCCTGGGAGGCCAGACAAACCCCCACCCCAGAAGCCAAAGGTCTGTATTCCCATGCTTCTATTGTGGTGGTTTCTATTGTGGTCATTGTATATTTGTGACATTTAATGGGTCAACATAAGCAATGAACAGACTACTGGATGGAAACCTGGCACCCTTCAGGAGTTGACAAATGACTGCTGTTATGCCCCCTTAAAAATAATTGGGCTGGGTGGGGCTGATGGGACGTGGAGTCCAACAACATCTGGAGGTTAATCACAGAGGCTGGAAAACCATTTTTAAGAGTGTACATCTTAAAAAGTATGGCCAAATAAACCAGAGTGTGATCAAGATGGCAAAAGTCATCAACAAGGAACAAAAGACAAGCTATGAGAAGTTTCATTGACTTGCTTTTGTCTAAACCTACTGGAAGACCATCTGCACATGTCACAAATGGTGATGCCGATCTGGAGATGGATATTCTCGATCAGTGTTACCAAACTCTGCACAACCACCCCCTCCTGTCCCTCCAACCTTCCCTGATCATCTTGTCACTCCAGCTAGCATGGCTACAAGCCCAAAGTGACCACCACAATCAGTGTCATGCTTGGTGGTCACCACTTAGGCCAGATCAACAGGGAAAAGGTAAGGGGGTTCCCCTTTCACTGGGTTACTGAGCCCAGCCAGAGAAAGTGGAATGGCAGTGTAAACAGCCATGGCTGCTTCCACTTTTTACATTAGGCAAAATGTGGCTGAGCTCCAGAGCTTCAGGAAAACTTTGGAGTATCTTATGAATTTGTTCATGCAGGACATGGCGAATGGACCCTGTGCTTCATGTAAATGCCACCGAGTCCAATTGTCCCCAATGGTCCCTGGGAACAGAAATATGCCTGTTCCTATCTCCTCCTGCCCATTCAATGGACAAAGTGCAAACTATTTTAGAACTTTGAACTCAGTTTTATACCAATTAAAGTAGCTTGAAGTAAAAGAGGTATTAGGAGGAGAAACTGGGACATTTTAAAAGCAGCTAAAACATGGGACCACAGAGATCAATTGGGACTATCACACCTCAGTCGGATCAGTCAGGAGGTTTGAAACTCCAAAAACTTTCCAGCCAGCATGGCTTGTAGCCTAAATTCAATCAAACTAATGTTTGATATATCAATTGATGAACTGATAACTATCAGTACCTATGCTGATTGGAGGATTCTGGGAGCTATAATTTAAAAAACCAAGTCCCAAATGTCAGGCTGTTGGTCCCCATCCCTGATGCTGTTTTGTTGAATTTATGCATGACATGGAGTGTTCTCTTGTTTCTAGCCAGCTTATGTCAAACCTCAGAGCCCACCTGGATCTTCAAATCTTGAAGTAACAGAGATCACCCCCAGTGTGTACACACCTGAATTGGTCAGCCCTATACAGGAAGACGCCAGAAGCAGGCAGAGTGAGGCATTGTCCATGGGAGGCCCGCCCAGCTTCCACCCTCCTAGCCACACTCCTGGCGCCAGTGAAGAAAAGACATCTGAGTTGGAAATGTACCCTCTCTCAGAGGGAATTGGGTCTACAGACTCTCTTGAATGCCCCCTGATTCCCCCAAACCAAGGCAATGAGAAGGAGAGCAGTCCTATCTCAAGCAGGTACTTTTCTAGATGGTGGGTTGGGTAGGTGGATTCTGGGAGCTTAAGCTTTCATCTGTAAGATTTGAGCCCTGGTGTTCAAAAGAGCACAACACATGGACAAGAAAGACTTAAAATGACTAGCCAGGCAAGAGCAACGACTAGTAGTTGGGTGGTGGTAGTTTTAGCATTTGTAGGACTTTCCCCTACAATGTTCTCTGTAGGTTTTCAATGAACAGACACAAAACCAGTTCAAATATACAACAGAGCATGGAACCAAGAAATATGTCAACCAAACAAAAATGTTGTGACTTCCTTTCATGGTCTGGGTCATAAAAAAGTCCCAGCCCTGATGCTTTGAAATGACCAACGACCCAGAAATCTTTCTGGGAAGGCTATTCTTCTGAAGGCCCTTCTCCTGAAATTGGTCATCCTCACTTTCTTCATCTAGGTATGTTTGACCACTTTAAAATTTTGTTAGGTATTTGAGAAAGAGTTCAAATATACAGGAGAAGATGGTTTTGCAGATGAACCTAAACCAACCCTTCAGAATGTAGCAGCTAGAGCAGTGGTTCTCAACCTGTGGAGCCCCAGATGTTTTGGCCTTCGACTCCCAGAAATCCTAACAGCTGGTAAACTGGCTGGGATTTTTGTTAATTGTAGGCCAAAACACCTGGGGACCCACAGGTTGAGAACCACTGAACTAGGAAAGCCCAGTTGTGTCACTGCTCACATGTTAAACTCATCAGGATGATCCCGAAGTACCTTTTTAACCATTTAAACTTGCAATTACTCAATTTCCCAGGGGAAAAAGTAGGGAAAGTGAGATAGCAAGCCTTGGGAATAGTAAGCCAAAGTGGGATCACGTTGGATTAATCAGGATCTACAGACATGGCATTTATCAACATCAAGTCATTTTTGATTTACGGTGACCCTGCAAATGAGAGGAGCCCCCGGTGGCGCAGTGGGTTAAAGCACTGAGCTGCTGAGCTTGTTGATCGAAAGGTCACAGGTTCGATTCCGGGGAGCGGCATGAGCTTATGCTGTCAGCCCTAGCTTCTGCCAACCTAGCAGTTCGAAAACATGCAAATGTGAGTAGATCAATAGGTACCGCTCCGGCGGGAAGGTAACGGCGCTCCATGCAGTCATGCCGGCCACATGACCTTGGAGGTGTCTACGGACAACGCTGGCTCTTCGGCTTAGAAATGCAGATGAGCACCACATCCCAGAGTCAGATATGAATGGACTTAATGTCAGGGGACTACCTTACCTTTACCTGCAAATGAGAGACCTCCCTGAGCCTTGGTCTTGCAGACCCCCTCTACACTGCTATATAAAATCCAGATTATCTGCTTGGAACTGGATTATGTGGCACTGCATATAAGACAGTTCAAAGAAGATAATCTGGATTATATGGCAGTGTAGAAGGGACCTTGTCATGTATAGATCCTTTAATTACTTTCCAGCAGTAGAATCTAGCATTATTTAGGAGATAATAACATTTAGTTTCAACCACTCTTAAGGATAAGGTGGTAAAATATGCATCATGTGTTACTTTGTACTCATATGAATGACTATATAATTTGGAAATCATCTCAGGACTCCCAAATATATGCATGGCACATATATTAAGTCAGACCAGTCCAGACATCTTATCTGAAACTATACAGCCATATCTACTGAAATAACAAGTAGGCAGAGACAGAAATGTAATTATTTATACACTGTAGAAACTCATCAGAATTTTTCAAATGATGTGCTCCCGTATCCCTCCCAACATTCATTTTATGTGCCTGTACAGTCTATGTTTTAATCTAGATGATCCCAAAATGCCATTGCAATCATATTTTAAAAGGATAAATAAACAAACATAAAATAACCTGCAGGAAATTTCCCATGCTTTCCCATGAGGATGATGAGTTATGAGCAAATGAATTAGACTGACAGTATCTATTATCTTTTCAGGAAAACCAGCAGAGGTAGAAAGTCTTGCAGAAAGAAGTCTTCCCAAAGAGGTAGGCCACGCATGTTAACTTGTCACCCAACAAGAGGGTCTGGCATCTTTGGGCTGCTTCACATTGAAGTCTCATTGAGGACCAAGATTAGCTCAGCTTTGATCCAGGAGCATTTAGCCCCTAACACATACTGGTAAAATCCTGTGTAAAGGGCTCTAGCACTATTTCCAACAGAATGCAACGTCAGTATCAAATCTTTGGCAAGAAGCTGCTTGTTGGTGGTGATGCGATGGTGGGTCTATTGGTGGCATGAGCCATGAGTTAAGGTAGATGCAACCTGATCCAAACCTCTGAAATTGTGGGATCACCATATCTTGAACAGGTTGCACTCTCTCAGCTTTAAAGAAAAGCAATGTCAAAACTGCTTTTGAACCGATTTATCCATGAAAACTGCACAAAAGTTTTACTTTAGGGTTGAAATAAGTTGAAAATTATTTGAAGGCACATAACAACAAAAATAGGAGGTGGGCATTTCCACTCACCAAATTTCCTCATCCAGTTTCATCCTTCTAGTTAACATCCTTCCTTGAGTCTTTGTAAGTCTGCTTTACCCTGATGATTCAAATGTAGAAACTATTTTTAATGCAAACACTGATTTTATTAAAATGAAATTTCCAGAAACTCCTGGCTAGTATTACCGTTTTGAAAGATTCTAGGAGATGACCCCCTTCCCCAGTTTACTAAATTTCTACCATAGGATTTGCAAAGTGAAGCAAAGATGAGAGTGCTCATCTAGAATGCTCACAAATATTTTCCTTGCTTTCCTCGAAAATTCACAACCTGGAATTAAAGACAAGGCCAAATTTTAGGTCAAAATGCTACAAGGGTTCCAGGCACATTTCAGGTTCAGCACTTCTTGGATGCAATGATCTGTATATGTATTATTGCAGAAGGAGGTTTCCTACACCCATTGTTACAAATGCAGAAGAACAGCTAGGGTGCTGATGGACAGGGATCTGCCCTCTTGGACGTTGAGCAGCAGTGGGGATCTTCCTTGTCATATTTAGCTGGTTTCACACATCTTCTGGGAGTGGAGAGGCCATTCCTACTTTATATTCTGGGGGTACAGAAGAATAACTAGAACTTGTCTAGGCACACCTCCATTGCTGTCAGTGGCCACAAAAGAGAAAACTGTTTTCATGAGCTTTCCGGCTGCTACTGCACTTCTGGAGAAGTGGGGAAGAGGTCTCCTCATTCTCCCAAAGGGTATGGTGGAAACTCACTGGCAATGATTCTTGGGACCTCATCAGATGGATGCCCAGAAGCAGAGGAACAACAGGGGAAACTGTAGTATTGTCCCCAGCTTTGTCCCCTTACAATGGTTGGTTGTGGGCTGCCATCCCACAACATTTTCCAGCTGTCCCTAGCTTCCTCCTGCGCTGTCGCTGACGTCTGTACCTCAGGACTTCCTTTTAGCAAGTTACTGAGATGGAGCCCAATGGAGCCCCATCAGAAGTATGTCATATGTGTCAACTCTTATAGCTTCGGTGGACTACATCCTTAGATCTTGACAATAACTGCAAACTGTTTCACTGTCATTCTTTCTTGACTGCAGATTAAAGAAGATTGCCTTGGAGGAAGTCATAGCTTAGAGTTGGGTTTCTTTAAAGAACTGTAGTTTGGTGATAGTGGTGGGAATGGGAACATTAGAAGTACTCCTTCTGCCCCTGCTCCTTTTTATAGGACTACAATAATCAGGGTTTCCTATGCAAATGAAATAACAACGAAAGCAGTTTAAAGTTTGTACTAATTTTTTACTTTTCCCAACCTGCAGGTACAACCCGGAAGCCCAGCAAGATTGTCTCCCTCATCCTGTCCTGCTCTTGGGGGAGCTGGAAGAGGAGCAGGAGCCGAGACGCCAAGAAGAGAGACAAAGAAAAGAAACACTGAATGGAGTCAAGTGGAGCTCCAAAGTGGAAGACTCCCTTGTCCACTCTATTACAATATTAATTAAAAGACTGGTTATAGATGGAAAAAATAGAGCTGTCTTGAAGAGCAAGGGAAAAGTGCATCTATGGGCCCTTCCAGACAGCCTCATAATCCGGGACACAAAAGTGGGGCAAAAAATCACTGTACCTGAAAGCAAGTCCAAACACAGAGCTGTCAGTCCCAGCAAATAATCCCCTGGTAGGTTAGTTTGTAACAAATTTTAGAAATCTGCAAAACAGATGCAGGGCATCTGCCAGAAGATTTTTTTAAAAAAAATTATTGACACTCTGAGATGCGATGGACCTCATAAGCACTGATATGGATATACAAATGTGCAGATATACAGTCATGCAAATACACACATTTTTTGCCCAGTCTTTGTTTTAAAGTGCACCTTTTTAACCTGTGTTTTCTAGCTGATCATGCGATTCAGTGTGCATTTTCAGGAAATGTCCCCCCCAAACACACACACACCCTTGTATTCTAGTTTCTCTTGGATTTAAGGACCTGTGTAGAAGAGCCCAAAGTAATACGAAATGTATACCTGAAATCACAGTTAAGGTGATTCCACAACTAGACCTTTGACAAATTGTGTAGAATATGCCATTTTAAGAATCTCAGGTTTATTGAAAATGGAGCCATGGAAGTTGAAATGGTAATAAAGTACTAAAGATTATGTGGCATGAAAGAGATCTCTGTATCAAATTACAGGGTTAGACAGGGTTGAGAACCACTGGAATCAAAACAGAGTGCAAAACCACATGCTCTTTTAGAGTAGCCAGCTGGGGGAATTTGGGTCAGCTGTATTGTTTGATCAAATGTTGTGGACTTGTATGATAAATGTCACTATAAACAAACAAAAAATCTGCAAGATTCTGATAGCTTCTAGTGACCCAGCTACTCGAGGATGCAAGCTTCATGATCACTCACAATGGAAAGATCTTATTTCGGTTTGGTCAAGAACATAATCAGATTTGTCAGAAGCATTCTCTCCTGACATTTCACCTGTATCTATGGCAGGCATCCTCAAAGGTTGTGAGGTCTCACAACTTCTGAGAATGCCTGCCATAGATGCAGGTGAAACATCTGGAGAGAAAGCTCTGGAATATGTCCATACAGACCAGAAAACACATAGAATAATAATTGGAAGAGACCTCATGGGCCATCCAGTCGAATCCCCTGCCAAGAAGCAGGAATATCGCATTCAAAGCACCCCTGACAGATGGCCATCCAGCCTCTGTTTAAAAGCTTCCAAAGAAGGGGCCACACAACAACCCAATAGAGTTGTCTTTTTTGTCACATACCCTGTGTATTTGAATATCATTTGATGGTTGTGGACAGATAATTCAAAATTACATGCATGCAAAAAAGCCTGCTGGACTGCCTGCCTGCCCACCTCCCTTCCCTCCTCCCTCCCTGTTTTCCATCCAGGAAAAACACATTTTGGATGTTGTTTTTGTGCCTTGAATGCTTGGGTGAGTAATTATTTTCTACTAGGTAATTACAGGACAGTCATCTAAAAGTTGGCACATTTGAAGCTGAATATATCAGTGTAAGTCAACTGCAAGGAAACAAAGCTTCAACCCTTTTAAAATGCTCACGTCAGAGTCGTAAAACAAGTAGGCTTCAGCCAGGAGAGTGCAAACTGTGGTTCTTCTACACCAGTGGTTTCCCTTTTTTTTTTTTTTACTAGGGCCCACTTTGACTAGGGACCACTTTGACCATGGACCACTCTCCAACATTAGTACCAAAAGGGGAGGGGCTGGTCAGCTCTTTAGAAAGGAGCAGAAATAAAATAAATACAATAAAATAAATAAACAAATAAAGAGGAAGAAGGTTCGCCGACTGGATTTTCGTTCTCACGGCCCACTGCTGGGCTTCAGCCCACAGGTTGAGAACCACTGTTCTACACCCATTAAGAGAAAAATAACCATTGATACAACCTTTCCCCGCATCTTTACCCCATCTTTACTGGTGGAACACAACAAATGGGCCTCAGTCTTTCTTATAATTAGCTAGAGAATTCTCCTTAATCAACACAGTAAGGGCTCTTCTACACAGCCATAAAACCCAGAATATTAAGGCAGACAATTCACAATATCTGCTTTGAACTGGATTATCTGAGTCCACACACAGACATATCATCCAGTTCAATGTGGATTTTATACAGGAATTCATTTGAAATCTTCCCACACATGCCTGAAACTGGGATGTCCAAGCCCTATACTAGTAATATTTTCAGACTACGGTGGACCGCAGGTAACTGAATCTGTGGAAAGCAAACTCATTTCTTGGATAACAATGTTCTTTCTATCAAACGCCAGGACTAAAGTTCTTCGCTGGCAAATCAATTTGGTTTCCCAGCTGTGGGTCAGCTTGTACCTAATCCACCCCAAAGCCCAGCGTCAATTGTGAGCAGAACCTCTTGCTTTTCCCACTTGGGGTCCATTCCATTAATGTTCTCAGGGTGGTGCTGGGAAGGTTATCTAAAAGCCTGTTCATTTCACCAAGGGGTCCCTCAATGGATTTTGACACTCTCTGTGGTAAGGCCCACTAATTACTTGAGACAAGGCTAAGAACTGGACTTGTGTGAACTCTTGGCAATAACCGTTCTCGTCATTTCAAAATAGCATTTTTTAATTTAAAACGGCACAGAGGATGCTAAATAAGGCTAGGTAAACTTTCTCTTTAAACTCTAAAAAACAAACAAACCAAACAACACCTTATTGCCCAGTTCTTATCACCTCAGAATTATACAACATCACTGAAATCACAACAGACCTTGAGCAAGTTACTTCTTTGGACTACAGCTATCCATATCCTTCAAGCAGAATGGTCTGTCTGGCTTGGGAATTGTATTCGTTGTAGCCCAAAAAGTAACTTTTTCATTCTCAAACGTGAGGATAATTAAAATGTATGTATCGTATCAGAAGCTAACCCAGGGTACAGTTGTAATGTATTTTAAAAACACAAAGTTTTTAAAAAATGGCATTATACTAAATGTCCTTTGACCAGTAGCTGGCCACTTGGAGTGCCTCTGGTGTTGCTATAAGAAGGTTCTCTATTGTGCATATGGCAGGGCTCAGGCTACATTGTAATAGGTGGTCTGTGGTTTGGTCTTATCGGCACTCACATGTGGTGGACTCCACTTTGTGGCCCGATTTCTTAAGGCTGGATTTGCATCTCGTGGTGCCAGAGCGCAGTCTGTTCAGTGCCTTCCAAGTTGCCCAGTCTTCTGTGTGCCCAGGGGCCAGTCCCTCATTTGGTATCAGCCATAGGTTTAGGTTCCTGGATTTAGCCTGCCACTTTTGGACTCTCACTTGCTGGGGTGTTCCTGTCAGTATCTCTGTAGATCTTAGAAAACTATTTCTTGATTAAAGGTGTTGGCATGCTGGCTAATATCCAAAAAAGGTATGGACGGGAGATGTCACTGCCTTGGTCCTTTCACTATTGGCTGCTACTTCCCAGCGGATAGCAGGTGGTGCAATACCGGCTAAGCAGTATACTTTCTCCAGTGTTGTAGGGTGTAGAAGTCCTGTGATAATGCGGCATGTCTCATTAAGAACCACATTTACTATTTTAGCATGGTGAGATGTGTTCCACACTGGGCATGTGTATTCAGCAGCATGGTAGCAAAGCGCAAGGGCAGATGTCTTCACTGTATCTGGTTGTGATCCCCAGGTTGTGCCAGTCAGCTTTCATATGATATTGTTTCTAGCACCCACTTTTTGCTTGGTATTCAATCAGTGCTTCTTGTAGGTCAGAGCACAGTCCAAGGTAACTCCCAGATATTTGGGTGTGTTGCAATACTCCAGTGGAATTACTTAAAATGCAGCCCTCCCAAGTGTTGCACTGTGAATCATTCCAATCGTACCTATAGTAGGCAACTGTGATGGATGCTCGCAAACTTTAAAGCCTGGTGTTAACAATAGATAGCTCCACAGAGGAGGAAGTAGAACATGTTGGGGAAGAGGAGATACAACTGAGTGGTCTGTCCTTGATGAATGTATGTGGGATGTCTTGGGGGAGGAGAAAAGTTCACAAATACAGAATCTGCATTTACAGAATGAATGCTATTTCCCCAATCATAGAAGATGCAGAACAAGAACGTCCTGGGAAAGATCAGGCCAGGGGGTCTTGGACATATCTGACTGGATTGTTCTTGATGAATGCAGGAGGATGTCTCCAAGGAGGAGGCCAGTTAAAGCTACAGAAATGAAGAGCCCTTAGGCGATTTCTCGTTGTCCGAGTAAGATTGTCCTCCAAGTTCAGTGTTCTGGTGGTGGGTCTGTAGGTGACTGTGGAGCCCTATTCTTGAAATGCATGTTCTCCCACAGTGAAGACATTGGTTTCCAGGTGGAAGGTGTTCCCGGTCAGGGTTGGCTTGACTCACCTTCCTCTTGACACATTTCTCTCTTATGTCTTCCATTCGTGCCTCTTCAAATTCTACAGCACTGCTGCTCACAGCTGACCTCCAGCTAGAGTTCTCATGGGCCAGGGCTTCCCAGTTCTCAGTGTCTATGCCAGAGTTTTTAAGGTTGGCTTTGAGCTCATCTTTAAATCTCTTTTCCTGTCGTCCAACATTCCATTTCCCATTCTTGAGTTCGGAGTAGAGCAACTGCTTTGGGAGGCAGTGGTCGGGCATTTGGACAACAGAGTTGATGGTGGAGGACCATCACTTCAATGCTGGTGGTCTTTGCTTCTTCCAGCACACTGACATTTGTCCGCCTGTCTTCCCAAGAAATTTGCAGGAATTTTCGGAGGCAACGCTTATGGAATCGTTCCAGAAGTTGCATGTGACGTCTGTAGATAGTCCACGTTTTCCAAGCATATAGCAGGGTTGGGAGGACAAGAGCTTTATAAACAAGCACCTTGGTATCCCTACGGATGAAGAGCAATGAAGAGCAAAAGCACTTGAACTGTGATTGAAATTTACCTTTTTTTGCAAGTCCTGATAGATGCCAAGTAAGAAGAGCTGCAAGTGCCTCCAGCTTGTGCCTGTGCTGAGTCATTTCCAACACTCTCATGCTTAGCTAATCTGAGTATGTCATTATGTCAGAGAGAGGCACAATAATGCTGAATAAATCTTTAAAAACAAACAAACCAGCAAGTGAGCTCTTATGTACTTACCTGGGGCTATCCATTACCACCCAGGATATCGACATCCCAAGCTAAATTGCTGACCTCTAGTGCAGACCCTACGACTCAACTGCTGAATGGTAAGGCAATATTTACGCAAGTCCCACTGATTCAATGAATTTATTCCAGCTGGAGTTATCAGTTGGATTCCATAGGTCTATTCAAGGGAGACTTAACAAACAGTGGAAATCCTTTCTGACACTCCAGGTGTGTTTTTGTTTGCAAATTGCTTATCTAGCCCACTACATGGCTCTGAGATGGTTCTCTCCACTGGTTCCTACAAGATGCAGAGGAGTCATTGAAGACTTAAGTCAGGCATGGGTCTACCTTCATTGCTGTTATGCTTTGTCGGCATCTGGTGGTCAGATGGAGAATCACATTTCTCATTTCCCCTGATTTGGGGTTTGTTTTTTTTCCAGTCTTACATTCAGACTTGAACTACACTGCCCTATATCCCAGGATCTGTTCCCAGATTATCTGGCAGTGTGGACTCCTATAATTTAGTATAAAGCAGGTAATCTGGGATCAAATCCTTGGATATAGGGCAGTCTAGATCCAGCCTCAATCTGGTACTAGCAGTGTTCGTGAGACACAATGACTTCCAGCGTTCACAGCTCATAATCTTTGAACTAATCAGGTTATACCAGGAGCTTCTTATGGCGCAGTCGGTTAAAGCGCTGAGCTTGTTGACCAAAAGGTCGCAGGTTTGAATCCGGGGAGCAGCGTAAGCTTCCACTGTCAGCCCCAGCTTCTGCCAACCTAGCAGTTCGAAAACATGCAAATGTGAGTAGATCAATAGGTACCGCTCGGCGGGAAGGTAACAGCGCTCCATGCAGTCATGCCGGCCACATGATCTTGGCGGCGTCTATGGACAATGCCGGCTCTTCGGCTTAGAAATGGAGATTAACACCACATCCGAGTGGGACACGACTGAACTTCATGTCAGGGGAAAACCTTTACCTTTTAATCAGGTTAAATACAAACTTTGCAGAAAACTTTTTTTGAGATTAGCAGCCATGTAGTTATTTGGCTTGGGTACAGTGTGATTATTTTTCCACATCACCTCTTCCTTGCATAGGGAAGAGAATCGGGTGGGTTATCTTGTGGAGAGAAGGGCGGGATAGAAGAATATGAAATAAATAAATAAATAAATAAATAAATAAATAAATAAATAAGTGTTGTCACCGTGCCTTACCTGAATACCTGGCTAGGGGTGCTCAGAATGGGGCAACCAACAAGGAAGGGGGGGGGGTGTTCTACCTGCTTCTTGCTGATCACATGGGTGCCTTGTTATGACTTCTGTAGATATTACTGTAGTGGCCGGTCATTTACAGAGAACTCTGTAGCCAGTGAGAAGTAGGGGCAACACGGGATCAATGGGATGGGCCAGCAGGACTGATGTGGCCTCTGCCTGCCTAGACCACTTGCAATTGACACAGCATCACAGAGTTCTGCCTAGTGTGTGCAGCTGCTATCACAATCTGGAGCTGCAGACTGGTTCTGGGTTGACTAATTTAGACATAGCTACAGACTGAGAATGTATTTTGTCTAGTTCCTAATCCTTGAAGTTATTGTCTTCTTGTTTTCTGGCTCTTGAAGGAGCGGAGCCATCATTGCAGACCTTGTGGTGAAGTACCCCCAAATGACAATGCCACTAGTTGTAAGTCTGATGTTACTTCTTCCCCACTTTTAGGCCAGAATATCCCTCTCCTTTCTCTGTTTCCTTTGTGGCCTTTTTGTAAACTGTAAGCATCAGAGGGTAAATATCAATTGTCAAAGAACATCAGATGGATAGCAAACGAAGCAACATCTGCTGGAGATGTGGCATGCACAAAGGGACATATTTTCATTTATGGTGGGAATGCCCCCAAGTGAAGAGTTTTGGGAATGATATATTTATCGAAATAGGTAATATTATAGGACTAAATATTACTCCGGATGCTAGTTAGCATTACTTATGGCTGCCACATAGTTGAATTTAGAAATGGAAAAGAAAGAATTGGTTATTATTTTACTCACAGTGGCAAGAATTATAATAGCAAGGAATTGGAAAATAGTAACTAACCTTACACTGGAAGCATGGTATGGGGAGGTATGGAACGTAGCCTTAAATGATAAACTATCAATGGAAATTAGGGTATTCGGGGGATGGGGACTAACAGATCAGATTTTGATGCATACCTGTCAGTTTTTATTAAATATGCTTTAGAGAGTGAAAGTGGAAAACAATATAACTTTTTTGGTCAGGAATTTTGGATATGGCATTTGATTAATGGCTGATTTATAAATACATGGCAAAGGAAAGGTTCACCTCACTACCTCTGAGGATGCTTGCCATAGATGCAGGCGAAACATCAGGAGAGAATGCCTCTAGACCATGGCCATACAGCCCAAAAAAACCTACAACAATCCAAAGGAAAGGTTACTTGTTCAGGCCTTGGTGGTGTGGTCATGTTTGTAAAATGTTCACTGTTTTGTGTTTTGTTTACACTGTACATTGTTAATGTAGGTAAATAAAAAAACTGCAAATAATATCTATTCTGCAAAGTGCCATGTATGGTGCTTTGACACAACTTCAATTTGCCTTGCGCCAGGATGCTATTGAGGTCATTTTCTTCTATACTAAAGGTGGGGAATTGATGCTGTCCCCATTGTGTGTGTAGGGCACAACACTCAACAGCCCTAACATTGCCACTGGTAGGGATTATGTGAGTTGCAGACTGAAAATATCTTGAAATATATCTATACCCAGCCTTGCTCTATATGAATCTAACTGCTGTGCTTCGGTATTGTCCTCAGGAGATGGCTTCTTCAACTGTATGACATCCTCAGGCAGGTTAAGTCATTGCTATTTCAGAAGGTAGGTAAGCAGTTCTTGCTTTTATTGTATCTTAAATCACTTGGTTGTCTAGTCTTGATCAATCTTTTTCTAATTCCTAAGAGATTATGTAGGAGCCCCCGGTGGTGCAGTGGGTTAAACCGCTGAGCTGCTGAGATTGTTAACCGAAAGGTCGCAGGTTCGAATCCGGGGAGCGGTGTGGGTTTCCGCTATCAGTCCCAGCTTCTGCCAACTTAGCAGTTCGAAAACATGCAAATGTGAGTAGATGAATAGGTACTGCTCCAGCGGAAAGGTAATGGCGCTCCATGTAGTCATGCTGGGCACATGACCTTGGAGACGACTACGGACGACGCCGGCTCTTTGGCTTAGAAATGGAGATGAGCACCAACCCCCAGAGTCAGACACAACTGGGCTTAATGTCAGGGGAAAACCTTTACCTTTACCTAAGAGATTATGTAGCACGCTCTAACTCTGGATTCTCCCAAGTGGACAATTGCTGCCCATTGCCTATAGTCTGAAATAGTTTATTTATTATTATCATATTTATTATATGTATTTATATGGTGAGTTTAAACTCACCAACATCTTTACTACATGAAGATGAACTGGAGCAGGGAGCAGGGCAACGGAGTGGAAAAGAAAAGAGAATCTATTTTGGAAAAAAGACGGTTAGACACAAAGTTCAGGGCAACAGCAACACCACTGTTTATTTTCACCAAAGAAGACACAGAAAGAGAACATGGATATGGAAATGTCAACATTGGTGACCCAAAGCAGAAAGGAAGGACCTGGCTTTGGAAGCAGGTGTGCAAATGACTATTTGTGCAACACACACACACAAGCGTGCGAGGAGTGGAGTTCCAAGTAGACCCATTGAGAGTGGGGGGGAAAATATTTTAATTTACCATTTATACATGAAAAATACAGATATCCATTAATAAGGAACAACTAAGAATCCCTGGAAACGAGTCATTTATTTGGTCCCAAAGTCTGAGATCATGAAAATTGATGGTAAAAATGTTTGGGAGGGAAGTGGCCTAGGTCCAGAACTTGCCTTGCAGGTTGGTGGTGAATATTTCTATTACAGTTCCCCTGACCATGGCTATTAGGTGGCTTTGGGAAATGCAATCCTCATCTTCCAAAATAGTATCAAAAAAGTTTCCAAGCTCTGACTTGAGGTTATTTCAGTATAGGAAAAATGTACCCACTGATTCAAGGATACAACAAGGATAGGAATAAAGTGCAGGAAGTTTTTCAGCAAGCAGAATAAGAGGGGTGAATTGCACCCTGCTAAGGGTAATTCTTTTGATCTAGAGCCACCACCCCCTTTTTTTGTTCACTTAGCACTGGACCCTAATTTGGTTGAGAAGTGTCACGCGGACATCAACAGCAGCCTTGATCCATTTTGAAGATCTTGCCCTGAACACCTACTATATTTACCAGAAAGTGAAGAGTGCTAAGAGAACTCTAATGGATAAGAAGAACCCCCTCAACTATCATTGATGCCAAAAGGCATCCTCCTACCCAAATTCTTGCTACCCCGCTTGCTTTTGAAGTGCAAGAGGCCAAACTCTATGCACACGTACATACACACACATAAAGCAGTTTTCCTGAACAAGAATCCATTTCTAAATCGAACTAACAAAGGAGACAATGAATATAAAAGCTGGGAGGCATGGTCACCAAAATTATGAGCTTGTGTGGACTTCAAAAGCTTGTCCTTCTTGGTCTTCATGCCAACCCATACTTTGTCAGGGGCTGCCAAAATTCAATTGACACCAGACCACCAGGAAGTGGGACAACTAAGTTTGCATCTTCTCCTGCCTTTGTGTCCTGTGTCTTCCATCTCAGATGGACTCACTGCATTGGGTAAGAAAAAAGGGTCTCACAAAGGACAGGAAAGTGGGAAAATTCCTCAAGAGATCAGTTTTAAAAAATGGTTTCAACAGTATAACTCACACCTCTTGCTCTGGCCAAGCCTTTTCAAGGAAGTCTGGAAATGAGTTTTGTACAAACGCTTCATACCTACTGCATGGAAATGTGGATGTGCTCATGCAGTGGGGGATGTTCCCTTGGATCACAAAAACCAGAACTCCCAGGGTTCCTTGGATGAAGTTATAAAAGGAGGCCATGAAAATGTCTCTATGGGTTTGGCATGCAAACATCAACATGGAAATTCCCTTCCCATCCTGATCTACAGGAGTTGGGAGAGAAGATACTGGTGTAGGTAGAGCCCCAATTCTACCCTGCTCCCCAGCTTTAAGGATCATCCAAAATACTAGCCCAGCATTCCAGCTACGCAATTGAGTTTGTCCAACTGTTCAGGAAGCAGCTCACAAGCATCCCCTTCTTTCTCATTGGTGCCTCACCAGTGGAGGGCAACAAAAGCTGTGCAGTCAGGAAAGACAGGTCTTCCTTTGGTGAAGCTCTTGCAGCTGGGAGATTGTATGCAAAGCTTCCCCTCTTGCCACCACTTTGTCCAGCCCCAGCCGCTGCAGTTTCTCCACCAGGTTCAAGCTGAAGATGCTGTTCCGGCCCTTCATGAATTTCCTCCGCTGCAACGGACGTCCCCCCAAGGCCCACTCTGCCAGGCCATCCCAGCGGCAGCGCCACATGGGTGCCAAGGAAGGAGACAGCCAATAGGGAATGCTCAAGTCTCTGGCAAAGTGGGGCAAGGCTACCTCCTCTTCTTCTGCTCTGCCCCATGCAGAAATGCCTTGTTCCGTCAAGAGAGAAATCAGTCCAAGAGGGGAATAAGTCAGCTGCTGCTGCCGTTGTCGTTCCTCTTCCTCCTCCAGGCTGGGCTGTTCTTGCTTGGGGGGCTGGGGAGGGAGAGGGGGGCTCAGCCCCTCACAGGATCCACAAGAGGGCACAACTGTATTATAAAGACTAAAGAGAAGGGGACAAACACAAAGATAAACATAAAAAAGAAAGGGAAAATTAATGTCATTGCACTTATAGATGCTGCACTGAAGGCCAATCTGGTGCAACTCGACATTTATTGGCTCTGGGTTAATTTCAGTTGTGCCCTGGTTACTGTCATTCTCAAAGTGTTGCTTTGCTCAGCACTCAGCAGAGCTTGAAATGTTATTCCTTTGGATTATAACTCCTAGCAGATCCCAGTTAGTATGACTATGCAGGGATTCTATGTGGCCAAAAAGCTCAGTCACCGAGCCAGCAATGTGGTCCAGACCATCTGCTTGGTCTGACTCTATTGAAAACAGTAAGGGAAATCTTGGAAATACTGTGTTCCTGCCAACGGGGGATGTAAAACCCAAGTGGAGAAAAGCTTATTCCATTTTGTGCCCCATTGAGAAGAATAAAATAAAGCCAAATCCAAGAAATCCCACACTTTCCTGAGGGGAAAACCATTCATACAAATGCAGTCTTGGGTTGTTGTAGGTTTTTTCAGGCTATGTGGCCATGGTCTAGAGGCATTCTCTCCTGACGTGTCGCCTGCATCTATGGCAAGCATCCTCAGAGGTAGTGAGGTCTGTTGGAACTAGGAAAATGGGTTTATATATCTGTGGAATGACCAGGGTGAGACAAAGGGCTCTTGTCTGCTGGAGCTAGGTGTGAATGTTTCAACTGACCACCTTGATTAGCATATACTGGCCTGACATTGCCTAGAGCAAACTTTTGTTGAGAGGTGATTAGATGTCCTTGTTTGTTTCCTCTCTGTTGTTGTGCTGTTGTAATTTTAGAGTTTTTTAATACTGGTAGCCAGATTTTGTTCATTTACATGGTTTCCTCCTTTCAGTTGAAATTGTCCACATGCTTGTGTATTTCAATGGCTTCTCTGTGTAGTCTGACATGGTGGTTGTGAGAGTGGTCCAGCATTTCCGTGTTCTCAAATAAACAAATAATCAAGGTGGTCAGTTGAAACATTCACACCTAGCTCCAGCAGACAAGAGCCCTTTGTCTCACCCTGGTCATTCCACAGATATATAAACCTTTTTTCCTAGTTCCAACAGACCTCACTACTTCTGAGGATGCTTGCCATAGATGCAAGCGAAACGTCAGGAGAGAATGCCTCTCGACCATGGCCATATAGCCCGAAAAATCCTACAACAACCCAGTGATTCCGGCCATGAAAGCCTTCAACAATACATTAAATGCAGTCTTGTTTCCACTCATCCACAGATATTCTGAGCAATGTCTGTTCAGCTATAAATATTTTTGCAGCTTGCTCCAGAACAAGCAAGCTGCAAAAATTCCACTTTAATGGTTATGGGAACATTCTACGAAACTCTGGAATTTGCAGTTGAGGGTGGGCCATTTAGATTGCTCTAGTGCCTCCCTAAACTACAAATTCCAGAATTCCATAGGATGTAGACATGTCCTTTGAAACTGAATCAGAGTGGTGTAATGTGGTAGTCCGAAAAAGCCTCTATCTTGTTTTAACCTGGTTGAACAACAGTACTAAATGTAGTTCATAGCATAAGCCAACCCAATAGAATAGTAGTTCTCAACCTGTGGGTCCCCAAGTGTTTTGGTCTACAACTCCCAGAAATCCCAGCCAGTTTACCAACTGTTAAGATTTCTGGGAGTTGAAGGCCAAAACATCTGGGGACATACAGGTTGAGAACTGCTGAAAGTTAATGCATAACATGGCAGGCTGCTCATTGTGGGTGTTGTTAAGTCTGGAAGAGTAAAAGACAGATTGATCTGCCCCTTTAGAACCTGATCCTGCAAGATGTTAATTTCATAGGGTCTTGTACAGATTAATCTTCTGGCATAAACACAGAGTAAAGGGAAACAATAGTAAACCCAAAGCTACAATTAGCTGTGACTGTCCAACAGACTGGTTGTAAAACCAAATGTATCTCCAGATACTGCTGGACATGTTACCTCCACCAGAACCCCCCCTCCCCAATGGCAATGGATAATTGCAGCTGCAGACCAATATTTTCTAGAAAAAAACAAACATATTATTTGCCTTATAGCTCTGCAAATGCAATTACTATGACTGCCAAACTTCATGCAGTGCCTTAAGTGCCATTATGGTCCATGGTTGGACGGAACTGGACTGGTGCACAACGTGATCATGGAGCGGAGAGTGCCAACTAGATTATCCACCCTGTATCCCTGTATACTGTAATCTCTTTAAAATGCTGTGAAACACTGACACAAATGCTCATGCCATGCTTCCCAGTTTTTCAGTGGCTAAAGCTATTCTCAGTGAACAGGACTAGATGCACAGTGCCTTGAAGTCAAGGTACCAAAATGAAGATGTCAAAGACACTTGGACATTGAATGTCCCCTCCTTCTCCCAACAATTCTCGCTATTTTTAGGGAAGAATTCTCATTAAACAAAACAGTAGTTAGGTTATCCAAATTGTAAGGTGCCCATTTTCCCTTTCTCTCCCTCTGCCCTTCCGCATATTCAGGAAGATTTGAGGGCTGGGGGGCACCCTTTTGGGAAGCCATGGGTACCTTAGCTCAACATCACTGCATTAGTTCTAGTTATGCCAGAGAAAAGCAAATGGGTTAGCAGTACAGTCTGGACTAGGAAAAGGTTAGTGGGTTAAAATCTGTGACTTCCCAAAGAGGTTGAATGGAGCTGCCTTCCCTCACCATCAAGGCCTATAATATGACAATGTGTGAAGGATGAAGAAACGATACAAATAGGTGAAAGCTTCATATTTCCTTGCTTCCCTGATTTTTTAAAAAGTTGACTTGTGATTCGGGATCCTTAATATTAAATTAAGCAAAGGGATCTCTTCTGTGATTTGCCTGCAATGCTAATTTGTCAATATGTGACTAGCGTATTTTGAAGCACTCAATAATACCTGCTATACTTTTTTTTTCTCCATAAAGGACAAAATATATTTTAAAATTATGGTTTTCCTCTTTTTACTTATCTGTATTTTTGATGTTATATGTCCTTCAGGGAACCTACCAGATTTACTTAATATTGTTATTGTTGTTTGTTGATATGTGCCTTTAACATGATTACCCCTCCTCTTAGTTCTTTTCTGCCAGATTTATTAAAATGAAACTTGCCACAATCTTCCTCAAAGGCTGAGAGCATGGGACTTGTCAAAAGACACCCAGTGGATTTTCACAGGTGAGAGATACTTGAATCCTGCTGGAATCCTAGGGCTACATCTTTAAATGATTTCACTTTAACTGCTAAGGCTCTGTCCTATGGAGCCTGGATGCCCCTTCCCTCATTGCAAATCCCAGGATTTTTTTAGGCTGAAAAAACCCCCCTCAGCTTATACTAAAGTCAAGATTATTTATTATTTTACTGTTGTTATTATTATTATTATTTTATTGCATTTATTATTTTACTCTATTATTATTATTATATTTACATTATTTTACTTTATTATTATTATATTTATTATTTTTCTCTATTATTATTATTATTAAATTTTCATTATTTTACTCTATTATTATTACATTTGCATCATTTCACTTTATTATTGCTTTATTACATTTATTGTTTTACTCTATTATTGTTATTATTACATTTATTATTTTACTCTATTATTGTATTTATTCTTATTGGAAAGATAAGTATGCACATTTCCACTGAAGGTTAGAATAATGGTTTAATCAGAGTTGAACAGTCTTATCTTAAATTACAGTTTTATGTAAATATTCAAATCTACTGATGCCTCCATTAATGTAATTGTATTGGTATCCATTTTTTATTTTGGAATTTATCAGTAGCTGCTGTATTTC
>NW_026847660.1:38575460-38823844 GCF_025583915.1 Anolis sagrei ordinatus
ATCAGATACTCCAAAATCCACAATTGTTCATATGGGTGGCTGAGATAGTGTCATCATTGCTTTCTGATGGTTCAATGTACATAAACTTTGTTTCATGCACAAAATTATTAAGGTACTGTTATATTATCCAGGTTGAGGTCACAAGGGGGTGCTTGAGAGAGAAAGATAGTCCATTTTACAGGGGAGAGTTGAAGGAGGAAAACCATTTCTCCGTTTTTCCTGGTTATTCCCCCTCTCCACTTCTCATATCATAAATGAGGGATGTTTCTGTCAGAAATATTAAAAATTAACTAGTTATTTTAAATTACAAAAATGTGAGTCAAGCATTGAAAGTGTTAAATGGACACACTGATTCAGCAAAAGCTGCAGTTCAATATAAGCAGGTGTGCCTGTAGCTTAGTAGCTCTCAGTCTGTGAAAGGTCTCTGTGGGAGAAAGCCCTCAATGTTAGAAGGCCTCAGTGTGAGCACATGCTGTGGGAATGTGAATATGTACAAGATTTTTGGCATACTATACAAAATGAGTCAAATCAAATACTAGGAAATGAGTGGGTCATAACAAAGGAAATGGCGGTATTAGGGAAAAGAGAGGAAACGGGAAATAAAAGGGAAATAAAAGAAACAATAATAGAATGTGCACAAGCAGTAATAGTATTAGGGTGGAAAGATAAATCAAAATGGACAATAAATAAATGGTACCAATATATGGTGGAGCAAATGGAATTTGAAATTTTGAATGTGAAATTAAATGATTTAAAAATCAATGAAAATAGAATGAGAGAAATAGAAGATACATGGACAAGGGTAAAGAACTATATTATGAATCATTCCGGAGATCAAGCCATAAGAAATAAGATACAGATGTTATATAGCATACAGGATAGAAATGTATAAAGATAAAGATATAATGATTGTCTCAAAAAGAAATGAATATGTGAAAGAAAATAATCCTCGTATTGGTGGTGGGAATTGTAAATGTTTTATGTGTGCACGGTATGTTTTTTTTGTAACAATTAAAAAAGAGAAGGGCTTCAGTGTGTTAGTAGGCCTCAGTATGAGTAGGCCTCAGTGTTAGTTAACCTCAGTGGGAGAAAGCCCTCAGTCTGAGAGAGCCCTCAGTGTTAGAAGGCCTCAGTGTGAGGTAGGGCTCAGTGTAAGGTAGGCCTCAGTGTTAGTAGGCCTCAGTTTGAGAAGGCCTGGTGTCAGAAGCTTTGGTGATAAGAAGCCCCAGGTTGAAAGCCATTGTGTGTGAATGCTGCTGTGTGTAAAAAACTACTATGTGAAGCTCCTGTGTAACTTTAGTATGAAAAGAGGCTCTGTGTGAGAGAAGCTGTTTATCTGCATGAGAAAGAAGCCCAACGTGGAAGTAAAGAAGGAAATCTAAAGAACTTTGCTTGTGTTATGGAAACCTTGCTCTTGTAAGTAGTACAACCATATTGTTTTGCTATAAAGGAAAGTCTCATAGGGAAGATATAATTATGAAAAATAGTGTGTACTAATAATGTGTTCCATGGATACAATGAGACGATTCTAGTTGAGATTAACAACTAGATCCAGTCAGCAACCACACCAGAAAGGGCTCTGCCCATTCCACATCCCATTCATACTCACCGAGCATCATTATGAGCTTCAGATGCTTGGCCATCCTGTCCTCCCACAATGGGGCTGTCGGATCCATAGTAGCTGGTGCGAGGAGTGCTGTAGCGACTGCAGCCCAGTGAAGATGGCTTAGGAGAGCCTGGAGGAAGACTCAGTGGGGAATCTGCTCGGGATTTGGCTTTCACAGCTTGCTTTACAGCCTTCACTGTCTCGAAAACCCGCCGAAAGCTCCTGGAACAAGCAACATAGATGCTGTTATTGGGTGTGAGAAACCCACTTGCAGTCAACGGTGGCAAATACAAGAAGTTGGCCACCCATCTCCAGCAGTGAGAATGACTAGCCTCAAAGCATCACAATCTTTTTGCACCAAATAATCAGTTAAATTCAACTCCACAGCCCTGATAACACCCAGGTGCAACAACTAACTCAAACTCTATCTGCAGCCATGCAGACATACCTCCTCAGATCTCAAGGAGGTTACATTTTCCAACTTGAACCCCATCTCTTCCTCTAAATTTCATTTCCAGATATCAAACCTCTTTTATCTGTTTACTTTTTTCTTCAGATTGTGCTGCCTCCATATCACTATGTTTTGAGAGATGTCTGCTTTTATGGTTTTCTCATGCTAACTCTTGTCCCACACAGGCTACACTGTGTTTTACTCACTTGTATTCTGATGAACCAGAGCTATCCATCCCCTTTCGCATCGTGCCCTTGATCTCTGCAGCCAAAGAATCCTGTGATACAAAAAAGGACATCATTAGTAAACTGAAGAGGATTTTTAAGTGATTAAATATAAGATCCCAGCAGAGTTATTCTATTCTGATCCTGCTCTCCTAAGGTGAAAGTGAACAGCAGAATACTATTGTGAAAGAGACCCTTTAAGGTTCACAGACCAAAAGGTTGCAGGTTCTAATCAGAGAGCGGCATGAGCTCCGCTGTTAGCCCCAGCTTCTGCCAACCTAGCAGTTTGAAAATATGCAAATGTGAATAGATCAGCGGGAAGGTAACGGCACTCCATGCAGTCATGCTGGCCACATGACCTTGGAGGTGTCTACAGACAATGCCGGCTCTTCAGCTTAGAAATGGAGATGAGCACCAACCCCCAGAGTCAGACTTAATGTCAGGGGAAAACCTTTACCTAAGATTCACAAACTGAGTCTGACAGTCAACTGAAGTCATATTTAATGACACTGGGAGCCCCTGCTGGCGCAGCAGGTTGAACCACTAAGTTGCTGAACTTGCTGACCAAAAGATTAGCAGTTTGAATCCTGGGAGGGGAGGTTAACTCCTGCTGTGAGCCCCAGCTTCTGCCAATCTAGCAGTTCAAAAACATGCGGGAAGATAATGGTGCCCCTTGCAGTCATGCCAGCCACATGACCTTGAAGGTGTCTACGGACAACACCAGTTCTTAGTGGTTTAACCTGCTACACCACCAGCGGGGCCTGCAGTGTCATTAAATACGACTTCAATTGACTGTCAGACTTCATTTTATAGAAGGAACATCATTTTACGATGCTGCCATACAGAATTACACCTTAGCGTCCATGGCTTTCTGCAACCAAACGACAGCGGCCTGTTATACAAACAAACTCACCAACAAGCAGTGTTTCCAAATTATATACATCACACTTGCTTTTTGGATCTTATTCCAATGATCTTGCAATAGAATATGTTGAGATATTTCTGGAGTATTACTGAGAATCTTTTCTGCATATTTAATTCAACTTGAAATCACTAGGAACTCGCAGCATTGTCTATTTCTAAGCAAACTGGCTCTATTTGCTTTAGAGCTTACAGTCACTTCTTTAAGTAGAGGTAAAGGTTTTCCCTTGACATTAAGTCTAGTCGTGTCCAACTCTGGGGGTGGAGCTCATCTCCATTTCTAAGCCAAAGAGCTGGCGTTATCCATAGACATCTCCAAGGTCATGTGGCCAGCATGACTGCATGGAGCACCGTTATCTTCCCGCAGAAGCAGTATCTATTGATCTACTCACATTTGCATGTTTTCGAACTGCTAGGCTGGCAGAAGCTGGGCCTAACAGTGGGAGCTCACCCCGCTCCCTGGATTAGCACCGCCAACCTTTCGGTCAGCAAATTCAGCAGCTCAACAGTTTAACTCGCTGTGCCACCAAGGGGCTTCATTACTTTCCCCTTTCGTTTGGGCTTGTAAAAACCTAAACAGACACAAAGTGCACTGGAATCAGTGACTGACTTCTGAAAACAGCTCATTCTCTTGTGCTCAAACCTGCCTGGCAGGTAATTCCACTTGCAGAAAAATTAACCAACAATTTTGTAGCATGACAAATAAAAACAAAGGATAACTTTAAAGCAATGTGGTACCCATTTTTAGTATTAAGAACTGAAGTCTAAAAATGAATATCTAAGTGATTATTAGGAATTTTGGTATAGCAGATACCAACATACTATGGAAAAATCAGGATGTATGTATAGATAGATATATGTGTGGAGAGAGAAAGAGAGAATTTATAGGTGATCTGATAATGTGTATTGATGACTGCTCTTCTCCCCCAGGTCCCAGCCCACATATCTCAAGGTGCTTCAATCTTACCAGAGGTAAGAAAGTTGGGGAGCTGTGGCGGTGGATGGTGCTGTTGGGGAGGCTGCGGTTCCGGAGGTTTTTAATCTCTTCCTGAGCTTCATGCAACATGGCTCCGCATTCTGCATACTTCTCCTGCACATCTTGGAGCTGGAACGAAATTGCAAGGTGAAGAAGAAAAATGAGAGACATCCCATCAAAAAAAGATTGGGGCAGGGGAAAAATGAGTCAAGCAGCTAAGAGGAGATGGGAACTAAAAACAAAGCATTGGATTGCTGCAAGGTTTGCCAATCCATAACCTTACAGCAATTGACACACTGTTTACATATTCAGTTTTAATTAATATGCTTGATTGACCATTAATCATGGCTTCCAGCTGTCACATTAGTAACAGTGAGAATTTCCCAACATTTTTTGCTGCAAGGAATACTACTACACTATAGACAAATTGATTCAGTCTTGCTCTATCCAAGCAAACCCTGGGGGCAAAATCAGGGCCAACTAACAGAGAAATCAATCATGCAGCAATAGTATATCTGTATGGGAGCCACAGTGGAGCAATGAGTTAAACCCTTGTGCTGCTGAACTGTTGACCTGAAGTTTGGCTGAACTGCTGACCTAAAGGCTGGCAGTTCAAATCTGTGAGATGTGGTGAGCTCTCGTCTGTCAGCTCTAGCTCCTGACAACTTAGCATTTCGAAAACATGGAAATGTGGGTAGATAAATAGTTACAACTTTGTTGGGGAAAAAGCAAAGATGCTCTGAGCAATCTTGCCATCCACACAGACAGGAGTTAACAACACAGGCTCCTCAGCTTGAATATGGAGAAAGCACCACCCCAGAACCAGAAATGAGCACCACCTCCAGAAGCCGGAAATGAAAGGAGAAGCCTCTGCCTTTGCTTGTGTTTGTGTGTCTTCATTGTATATGACTGTAAAGACATTGAATGTTTGCCTATGTATATAAAATGCTTAAACCGCTGAGTCCCCTAGGGGAGAAGGGCAGAATATAAATAAAGTGTATTATTATTATTATTATTTGAAACACTTCACAGCAGACACTCTGTTGGCTGTTGAATTGGATCACACTTCCCAAACGTCTAGAACTGTGTGATGTATTGGTGAATAATGCGTGCAGATCTCAGTAAGGTGGCCTTCTGCAGCTGGCAGATGGTAATTTTGTCAGCGCCGATTGTGTTTAAGTGCAGGCCAAGGTCTTTAGGCACTGCACCCAGTGTGCCGATCACCACTGGGACCACCTTTACTGGCTTGTGCCAGAATTTTTGCAGTTCGATCTTTATTATTATTATTATTATTATTATATATTATTATTGTTGTTTTATTATTATTATTAATTATTATTATTGTTATTATTATTTGTAAAATGGCATGTTGAATGACCCCCATATCTGCACAGGATGTATATGTTCAGTAGTTGCAGATATGCAAAAACATGAAGAATGCAAACGCCGGGGAAATTAAGGACTTTTGGTCCAAGGATACCATACAGTCCTGCGGGAGACCTAGAAAATGCCTGGAGAGGACATATTTGTTGGACAAGGTTAAATGAAACCACAGAGAGCAGTCCTACAAATGTGAAATTTTTGACAACTCCAACATCTGCAGCCCTCCCTTCCTATCTTGCAGGGATTGTGTTCCAGGATACACACCTCTCCACGTAGCTGCTGTTGGACTTCCTTCACTGCTGTAAGATGTTGCTGCAGCTCCTCTACTTCAGAACCATACTGGAGGAGAAAGTGAGAAAAATATCATCAACAACATTCCCAGCATCATTTATTGCAATGATACTTGTTATTTAGGACTTCGTTTTAATGATGTAAAACAATTCCATTTTGCCATTGCTGTTTTCATAGTTGGCATGTGTGGTGAGGTTTTGCCTCTACAGTGCTGGCCCTAGCCAGATTTTCAAGGCCAGAACATAAAATAACATAGCTAACAATTTCATTGCAGACCAACATGTGAATGCTATCAAGAAGTCTATAACATGAACGGCTTGAGAAAGAACATGCAAAAATAAAGACAAAGTTCTTTTACTTGTTTGAGAGGCAATTCTTTAATTCAGCACTTGGGGATTTCATTCACGGTCTAAAGAGACATGAAAGCAAGAAGCTTGCCCTATGCCTTGCCAAATTTACTATATATACTGGAGTATAAGCTGAGTTTTTCTGCCCTTTTCTTAGGATGAAAAAGCTCCCCTCTGCTTATACTCAAATCAAGATTATTATTATTTTACTGTGTTGTTGTTGTTGTTATTATTACATTTATTATTTTACTTTATTATTATTATATTATTTTACTTTATTATTGTTATGATTACATTTATTATTATTTTGATTATTACATTTATTATTTTACTCTATTGTTATGATTACATGTGTTGTTTCACTGTATTATTACTGTTATTATTACATTTCTATTATTTACTTTTGTTATTTTTATTACATTTATTATTTTACTCTCGTTATTATTACTGGAAGGATACGTAAGCACATTTACAGTGAAGAAGGTTAGAATAATGGTTTAATCAAAGTTGGACAGTTTTAGCTTAAATTACAGTTTTATGTAAATATTCAAAAACATTTAATCTACTGATGCCTCAATTAATGTATTAAGTTTTGTATCTATTTTTATTCTGAAATTTACCAGTAGCTGCTGCATTTCCCACCCTTGGCTTATACTTGAGTCAATATGTTTTCCCAATTTTTTTGGTAAAATTAGGTGTCTCGGCTTATATTTGGGTCGGCTTATACTCGAGTATATATGGTATATAAAGGAAGCAATATCTGTGGCTTTAAGTCACCTGTCAATTTAGGACACCCATGAATTTTATTTGTTTGGCTTTATTTGTTTGGCTCGGCTTGCAGTGCCTGGTACTTACTGACAGTTTTCCAATCAAGTACTAACCAGAACTGCCCCTGCTTAGCTTCTGAGATCTGACAAGACCTGGTGCCTCTGGGATATTTAGATGTCTATTCAGATTCAAACTCCTGCCAAGCTAAGAAGGTGAGTGATCTTGAGTTGCTCACTATCTAACCTATTTAACAGGGCTGTTGTTAATATGGGGCAGGCAAAAAAGAGCCTTGCTAGCCTGAACCTGTCCAAGAAATAAAAATGTTATAAGGCTAAAATTGTTATAATGCAATAAATGTATATATTAGGAATATCTGCCTCCAACTCTCATCTTTTACACAGAAACTACTGTGCTATTTCTATTTCAGTGGCAGCATCTGGTGGGGGACTAGCATCCTGAAATGAGTAGGGAATGTGCCCCCACTGCTCATTCCTTGTGGCAACTATATCTACTTTTAGTGCCCTATCAGGGATAGATAGGTGCAGCAAAATAGTTACAGCAAAAAGATGAGCAAGAGGTGCCTTACTCTCATTAGAACATTTATCTTATAGCTTGCAACAGATGGGGGGAATTCCCATCAAAGCAGCTGATAATTTAAAACAGATGGTATAGCAAATGGTGCCGTCTCTAAATTAACATCAATAACAAAAATTAATCATTTGCAGCCTTCCAGGGGGGCTTTTCAATCCTCCTACTGAAGGCAACATCTCTAGCTTGTGATGGGGACCACCTACTGCTTCTTTTGTGATGATGTTCAAGCAAGATGAGCTCTAAGAAAGAGATGTAAGAAAAACGAAGCCCTAGAGTGCCATCATTCACCCATAGTACTGTTAACACCAAGTGTTTCCTAACTAAAGTCATTGTAAAAGGGGTCCCTTTGATATGAGGCCCAAGAGGAACCAAGACATATGCAGTGACTCTTCATCTGTAAGTCATAAATGACCTAGAAATAAAAAGAATTGAGCTAAAGTTGAAGATTCTGAGACACACAAAATCAACAGAAGATGTCTTCTTGGAGGTTGGACAACCAATTCTAGTGGCCAGCTGACCAAACACCACTCCCAGTCAATGGACTACCTAATCCCTTTACTTACAGTGCGGCACTTCTGCTGCAGGTCGACAATCTGAGCAAGGAGCTGACTGATCTCCTCCTGTTGTCGGGCTGTATCTTCTGTCTTACGGGCAAGCTCCTCAGAGAGTGAGACAACCTCTCGGCTGGCATCAGCTATGGGAGGGAAGACATCAGATTGTCATGGAATGGAAAAGATGGTTGCATGCAACATGCCCCATGGCATCTGACATACCCAGGAAGGCCTGCATGCCACAAACAGGGACCAACACCAACTTTCATAGCCTATCTTGAGGTCCTGCTCTCTGTGGTCTTCTGTAGACTCTACATTCCTGCAGTTGGATTCCTGTCTATCAAGCCTCTGTATTAATAACATCTATATCAGTAGTTCTCAACCTGTGGGTCCCCAGGTGTTTTGGCAAGCCCCAGAAATTCCTGCCAGATGACCAGCAGTTAGGATTTCTAGTAGTTGAAGGCCAAAACATCTGGGGACCCACATTTGAGAACAACTGATTTATACTGTTCATTCTGAGATGTTTCTCATATCAGATATAAAGAACCTGCAGCTTTCCATCTGCTGTTGAATTCAGTTCCAGTTACCAATACCAATAATGAAGAATATAGTTTAACTCGGAGCTTTCCAAACTGCATGTTGGAATACACTAGTGTGTCACCTGTAGCCCACAGGTATTTTGCATGAAAAATACCCAATACCCTTACAAAGAAAGGCTGCCTGGCAGGAAGACACAGTCAAACCTCTCCTAACATACAGCCATCCAGCCTCAGTTCAAAAACTTCAAGAGGAAGAGACCCCACTGGACTCCCATACTTCATACTTCACTAGAGTTGGAAGGGCATCTAGTCCATCAGCCAGGCAGGAATGCAGTTAAAGCCCACTCAACAGATGGCAATCTAACCTCCATTTAAAATCATTCAGATAAGTTTAATCCCTACAGAAGTGGAATGCTGGTCCTGTTCAAGTGTACGTTCTGTTATAACTTTAATAATTGGCACAATTTGTTGATTGAGTTGCAGTAATTACCACCACTAAAATAGATATGTTTCTAATTAAGACAAGAAAATCTGTTGACAATGATGTTTATGATGAACCACATGCAGTGACTATAGAAGTAATCAACTGTAGTGCGTAAGTATAAAGGAAATAATTCCAAAGTTGAGTTATATAGTAAGTATTATATAAAACGTGTGTGTGTGTGTGTGTGTGTGTGTGTGTGTGTGTGTGTAAAAATTATAAAACAAATACTGTATATAATATGAAACTCTTATATGGGTTTGCCGTAATCTTCGATTTACTGTTAAAACCGAATTACTGTGTTCTGAAAGAATGGATGTCTAAAAAGAGTGTTACCAACATGGAAATTTTGGAAAGCTCTGGTCTAACTAGTGGTGGTTAGTGGCTCACACTACCATGGTGAATCCATCCTAGACTTTAGAAATGTCAACAACAACCTTTCCAAGGTGCTGAAACAGTTTTCTGGTCAGTGTTTAACACCATGGATACTCCTCAACATTTGTCCTAGAAACCATAAGTTACCACTGAGTTCAACAACAGATAGAAGGCCACAAAAGTTTACCCACCATGATTTAAACCAGTGGTTCTCAACCTGTGGGTCCCTAGGTGTTCTGGACCACAACTCCCAGAAATCCCAGCCAGTTTACCGGCTGGTTTAAACCAATCGGTTATTAACATCTGAAAGGAAATGAAGCCATTGTTTTGTTTGTTTGTTTGTTTTTTGAATGGTGCCATCTGCACACTGATTTGAGAAAATAGGTGGAATATAAAATTACAATCAATCATGTCCTGTATTTCCCTCTTTCACTGCAAGGTCTTCTAAATGGAGTTTGTGACATATCAAAATGCCATTTCTGAATTCTCCTCAAACTTTTTCTCACTCACAGAATTGCTCCACGCAGTCAATCATCAGTTTCTGCTCCTGCTCCTCATACTGGGAGGTTTCTGTGGCAATGCTGGTAACCTGGGATGAAGGGAAAGAAGGAAGCCATTATCCGTTTGCTATCTAGGAACCTATATAGAAGTAGTCAACTGAGTGACTGAATTTTCAAAGGCTACTCCACATGCTGTTCTCTTTAACAGAAGCAGATGAATCAAAAGTTTGTTGCTCTCCAACAGTTTAGCCTGACAGAAATTATTGATGGTGAAGCCACATCAGTCATTCCATGCAAAACTTACTGCAGACACCAATGGAACAAAGAAGGATTAAGCTACCTAGAAGAGGACTGCATACAACTTCAGCCCACAGGGCTTATTTATTTTGAGATAAGAATTCCTTTGAAATGTAGGTGTATTTTCAATACATGTCTACAAATTACAAAAAGGAATAAGGCATTCAATTTGTAACCATAGAGATGGAAGAGACCACAAGGGCCATCAGGCCAACTTCCTGGCATGCACAAACAGACCATCAAAACACTCCTGACAGATAACCATCCAGCCTCTGTTTAAAAACCTCCAGAGAAGACGACTCTACCACACTCTGATGCAGAATACTGATGGAAAACTCATGTTGTTGTTGTGATGATGATGTTTGTTTATACCCCGCTTTTGCTCTCCACGAGAAGACTCAAAGTGGGAAGATTCTCTAAATATTTAATTGGAGATTTTTTTTCCTGTAGTTTGAATCCATTGCTTTCTATCCCAGTCTCTGGGGAAGCAGAAAGCAAGCTGGATCCATCCAATATAATTGCTGTTGTTGTTGTTTATTTGTTCAGTCACTTCCGACTCTTCATGACCTCATGGACCAGCCCACGCCAGAGCTCCCTCTTGGCCGTCACCACCCCCAGCTCCTACAAAGTCAAGCCTGGGGTGGGTTGCAATTACCTTCCCCAGGGATCGCGTTTGGTCTGACCTCTTTGCCATGACCATCCCGTCTTGGGTGTCCTTTCACAGTTTCACTCGTGGCATCATTGAGGAGCTCAAGCTCCAACGCCGCAACAAGGGAGTGATCCTTTGCTGGAGCTTCAATATAATATCTTTTTCAAATATTTAAACATGGCTACCTTGTTCTCTCTTAACCTTCATTTCTCTATGCTGAACATATCCAATGTACTATGCCACTCCACATTGGGCATGGTTTCCATGGAGTCCTGCAAGACTCTTTCCTAAAGCTACTGTATATACTTGTGTATAAGCCAACCCAAATATAAGCCAAGACACCTAATTTTACCACAAAAACCTGGGAAAACATATTGACTCAAGTATAAACTGAGGGTGGGAAATGCAGCAGATACTACTAAATTTCAAAATAAAATTGATACTGATAAATTACAGTAACTGAGGCATCAGTAGGTTAAATGTTTTTGAATATTTACATAAAACTATAATTTAAAATAAGACTGTCCAACTCTGATTAAACCATTATTCGAACCTTCTTCAATGTAAATGTGCTTACGTATCTTTCCAATAATAAAAGAGTAAAATAATAAATGTAATAAAAATGATAATAGAATAAAATAATAAATGTAATAAGAACAATAGAATAAAATATTGTAATGTAACAATAATAAATAGAGTAAAATAATAAATGTAATAAATTAATAATAACAGAGTAAAATAATAAATAACCTGAGGGGCTTTTTCAGCCTAAGAAAAGGGCTGAAAAACTCAGCTTACACTCAAGTATATATGGTAAATATTGCTTAGAAACCAATTTTATTATTTCTGATATTACCACTGAGATAAATTTATTCATATGCCACCCTTCAATGGAATTTATTTATTTACAGTATTTATAATCCACCCTTCTCACCCCACAAGGGACTCAGGGCAGATTACAATGTACTTATACATGGCAAACATTCAATGCCATAGACATACAACATATATAGACAGACACACAGAGGCTATTTAACATTCCAGCTTCCATGAGGGTATTCTGGCCACCAGGGGAGCTATTGCTTCACCATCCATTTGTGATACTGATGAAGTACTTCCTCATTCTTTGCACGCTTGCTGGAGATTTTTATGGCATCATAAATTAATTAAATTAGCCTCCCCGCATAAGCAGTACCTAAATTTCCCATCTGACATATGCAACTGTCTTTCGGGCTGCAAAGCTTGACAGCAGCCTTCAAAAATTGGTTGGAAGCTCACTCTGACCTGGGCTGGCTTCGAACTCATGACCTTTCAATCAGTAGTGATCTTAATGCTGCTGACTCCCAGCCAGCTGCGCCACAGTCCCAGTGATTTCATAGCAGTTTTCACAATTAAGATATCAAAACAATGATAAAAACTAATATGCAGAAGAAAAAGAACATACTTAGCAAGATTTTTGAAAACCAGGTTTTGGGAGAGGAAGAATGACTTTGACTGTTACATAAAAAGAGCATCATTTGGCCCTTAGAAGACCAGTCCACAAAGAGAGTGCCACATTCCAAAAGATCCCCTTTTTATTATCTTACCCTCTTTGCCACTGAGAAAGAGAGAAGGTCATTGGCGTATGATATGAGGCTAGGGCAAGTTGGTATGAGAGAAGACAAGCTATTTTTAGAAGAAAGCACTAGGCTCAGATGTAGCATGGTTGCTAAATGCTGGCCAAAACACATTTGGCTAAGTTGTGCCAGTCACACTCCTGACTTGATTTGCTCCCAACATGAACTTCTGAACCGTTTCCCAAAACAACCTCACTGGAAGATTAGCTGGTCAAGGATGATTGTGAACAGACTCATGCTTGACCAGGAGAGACTATAATCCAGTAAGCTAGTCAAAACTGGTAAAACACACTCCACACCAGCCACTGTGATAGACTGAGCCTGAAGTGACAGAGCTAGATGTGAAATAATTCCCCAAGCATCCTTGACATAGCATCCGGATACCCTTTTCTAAAGATGTCAAATGCTATTAACATTCCTCAATGTCTTGACTCACTTCCCCGACAGGTACACACTCATTGCTGTCATACTCAAGCAACATTTTGCAGCTGAGCCCTCACCTCTGTACGCAGCTTCTGGTTCTCTTCCTCCAGCCCTTTTAGCTTCTGCTGAAGAGCATCATATTGGAAACACTGCTGCAAAGAGAGGGCGGATTCATTCCTTCGTAACCTGTTGGGGGCAAGTGACAAGGTCATGAGAAAAATACAGCAAAGGAGAAAATAGTAGCATATGACCACTTGATCTGCTGACTTAGTGCATCATTTCCAGAGATGAAGATGCCGCTTGAAAGCTAAATTTAGCACAAGTTAGTGCTAAAATATCTATTTTTTTTTCAGTAAGGCATGACATCATTTTATGCACAGTTCAAGGACATATGAAGTTATATATGTATTTTAATCTTGTATTGTTGTATGATGTTTTAACTTGTATTAGTAGCATTGAAACCTTGCTGTAAGCCAGTCTGAGTCCCTCTACGGAGGTGAGAAGATCGGGATATAAAAGTTTTAAATAAATTAAATAAATCAATTTGTTAACTCAGTTTTGGGGGGAAATTAAAAACAAACTATCACTATAAAAAAACTAGCTAAAAATATCTTACAACTGTGAATAGATTTCACTTAACATTTTTTTACCACAAAATAAATTAAGAAATATATTTGATAAACACTACCATCTGATCAACATTAGCATGATGCAACTGTCATTTCTTTTCACTTATTTTATCACTATTTTTGATTTTTCTTAAAAGCAATTGCTTGAAAGATGGCTTGTGATTTGGAAAAATCTCATCTCTTGGTTTTAAGTTTTGTTTTTTAAATTGGTTTGCTGTGAGTTTTCTGCACTGTAGGGCCATGATTCAGAAGCATTCTCTCCTGACATTTCACCCACATCTATGGCAAGCATCCACGGAGGTTGTGAGGTCTGTTGGAAAGTGAGGTTTAGATATCTGTGGAATGTCCAGGGTGGGAGAAAAAATTCTTGTCTGCCTGAGGCAAGTGTGAATGTTGCAAATGGCCACCTTGATTCACATTTAATGGCCTTGTAAGCTTCAAAGCCTGGATGCTTGCTGCCTGGGGGTCCTTTGTTGGGAGGTGTTAGCTGGCCCTCATTTATTCTTGTCTGGAATTCCCCTGTTTTTTTTAGTGTTGCGATTTATTTACTGTCCTGATTTTAGAGTTTTTAAATACTGGTAGCCAGATTTTGTTCATTTTCATGGTTTCCTCCTTTCTGTTGAAATTGTCCACATGCTTGTGGATATCAATGGCTTCTATGATGTTTTTATGATGTTTTTCTGTGTTCTTAGGTGTATGTAATGTGAACTGCTTTAAGGGCATAGAAGTTGAAAAGTACAATACTCATACTGTACACTCTAGGAGGGCTACTGTTTTTCGTCTACCTTCCCAATAGGAGAAATTAGGTCTAACCATTAGTAGGATATAGTAACGGGATTGTCCTCCATTCTGCCTCAATGGCTTGGACAAAACAGTCTCAATTTTCAACTCTGCCAAACTCACCCATCCACACACACACAATACTTACGGGGTGGAGATAGTGGAGACCGGCTCACTCTCCTCAGTGCTGTTGGTATACAGATGCAGAAGGTCATCCCGCATTGATATTTCATGGCGTAACTGAGCAATCTTCAATAGACAAGAGACAAGGGTTCAATTTTAAAAAGGAACAATCAGAAGGATAGCTTGGCACCTCTAACCTTGAAGCCATTCCATATAATTCTAATAAGGATTCTCTATAGATATTCCCACTACAGGAAAGAAAATTATTCTGAACTGAGTGTAGGGATGTGCCAATCTCTTCATTCTGAAGCTGCTGTGTTCCATCCACCCAAGTCTGAAATTCTGATGAAGAAGCATTAATTTTTACCCCACATTTTTTTGGACAGAGTATGAAATACTGCTTGGAATGAAAGTCGTGAGGAAGAAGATCCAAATTCAAGTTCCCATTCAACTCTGTGTCTGTGAGAAATCACTCTTTTGGACGAGGCCAGTAGTTCTCAACCTTTGGTCCTCCAGGTGTTTTGGACTTCAACTTCCAGAAGTCCTAGCTAACTTATCAGCTGTTAGGATTTGTGGGAGCTGAAATCCAAAACACCTGGAGGACCAAAGGTTGAGCACCACTGGACTAAGCTATATTGTTGTTTGCTGCCCTGAGCCTCATGGAAAAAATGGTAGGATTGAAAAGCAAAAGACAATAACAAAAATACTAACACTGCCAGAGAGCAAACTAGAGGTGCTGTTTTTAATGGTTGTGCAAATGTAGGGCTTTTTCAGGAGGTGCTGTTTGTTAATAAGCCCGAAAACAAGCAACAGCTACTGAAATTCTCTACTCTACAAAACCATTAAGGATACAGGAACCACCTCCAGTTTCATACTGGCAACCCTTAGAGGACACTGAGGAAAAGGTAGTTCAGCTTCCTTTCACCTCTTTGTTGAGTCAGTTTTTCCAAGTTTCTCTTCAAAAATCCTGCAATACCTCAGTGCTGCCCAAATCTAGAAGTCTACATTCAAAAATGTCTTCTTCCAAGAGTCTCCTCACCTCTTCCTTTGCCAGTTCGATTTGCTCTTCCAAGAGCTCATTGCGTTCTGACAGACTCCGGTTCTGCTTCAGCAATGACTGTCCAATGCGGGCTGCTAACTCGAGGTCATGCTCTTTCTGTATAGATGGAGAAGACACAGCAGAGGTAAAGGTAACTTGTTTCATCCTTTCCTTACAAACCTCCTACTTGATTCATTCTTTGCCATCTTCCTTGTCCATGAATTTTGAGCATGAAACACACCGTTCTCAAGGTGATTTCATTCCTCACCTGCATTGTTCATTGCCAACCATAACAGTAATTAGTTACCGATAGAGTTACATTAAAATGTTTTGAAAAAGTAAGTTATTACTTCAGATGCTTTTAACTCGGGGACTGTTTGTACTTAATAACTACAAAGTCCTCAAAATTAAGGAGTTATTTATCCCTTGCTATGTTGTAATTGTAAGGATATACAGTAACACATTATTTTAAATGAAATAAGCGGTAACAAGAAGTTGCTTGTAACTACATGTAGTTATTACTGCATTTTCTTTTTCTGATTACTGAATAGCCAAGGATCAACTGACTAAAGAACTGCCATTATTTCTAGCCTAGTATAGGACCTTGTATTCTGTTTCAACACAATAAATTGTAAAATACAGTAATGAAAAAGTACCTCTTCCAGAAGACTGGTAACAGCATCTATATCGTGGTAAGTCTTAGTGATCCGCCCAACCCGCTCAGAGCAAAGTACTATGGAAAAATGGGGAGAAGAAGCAGAGAAAGTTGGAAATGATCCTATGTACAATAACAATTCAGGTATTTGTTACCAAGTAATCAAAATCCTGCACACATAAAGCATTAATCTATAAAATCTATATAAACGATACACTTTAAACATACCAGCATGCTTTTCTTTGGTTTCATTTATTTCAAATCATGAGGGCCAATTATGGAAATGCTACAGAGCATGCATAGGCTATGAAGATTTCAAAGGGCACATCTCAGACTGTCAATCACTTAGAGCAGTAGTTCCCAGCCAGTGGTCTGTGGATCACCAGTGGTCCGCAAAAACTAAAATATGGTCCGTGAAACATTTAAAATTTGAAAGCTTGTTCAATTTAAATTAATTTGTTAATGAATCCATAGCTATGCAGGTGGCACTGGCAAGTAGGTGTCAGGTGCGCGCAGGAGGCCCCGGGGGGGGGGGTGGACAAGCGATTGACATCACGTGTCAAGTACTCATGCCACCCAGCATCAGTCGCACACATTATTTTATCTTGTTCAGCTGTGTCAGTGATTCTGTTTTGCTGTTTAGTGATTTGACAGCTCCAGTAGTTTTACTGACCATGAGTCCTCAATATTCATATTAATTTTTGACGTATTTAATGATTAAAATTGGAGAGGTTGCAGAAGAAATCCAGGAAGAGCTAATTGAATTTCAAAATGACAGAAACTGCAAGGACGAGTTTCAATCTGATTATTTTGAGGAGTTTTGGTGTTAAAAAGCAATTTTTATACTAAAAGTTGAGGAATTGTCGTGTGCTATCTCATGCTCTTCTCCACAACTTATTTATGCGAACAAGGGTTTTCTGCTTTGCTGGTAAATAAAAACAAGTCCAGGAATCAATTGAAAGTAAGTGATAACATGTGTGTAGCTTTGAGCAATAATAGGGTCCCTGGTGGCACAGTTGCTGAACTTGCTGACCAAAAGGTTGGCAGTTCGAATCCGGGAAGCGGGGGAAGCTCCTGCTGTTAAGATTCAGCTTCTGCCAACCTAGCAGTTTGAAAACATGCAAATGTGAGACCAATAGTAGTTAGTTAGTTATAAGCACACAAACATTTCATGCCTGCTCTAGCTTGTGTGTACTGTATCAATCTAGCTAGAATAGGCACGGGCAAACTTAGGCCCTTCGGGTGTTTTGGATTTCAACTCCCACTGGCTGTTAGGAATTGTGGGAGTTGAAGTCCAAAACACCTGGAGGGCCAAAGCTTGCCCATGCCTGAGCTAGAGGCTGAAACTCTATGCTAATTTACTGTTTGCACATTCTAATGTACATGCACTCCAGTACGCATTCTAATGTACATGTTATCCAATTACACTTATTCTTTGGATCGCATGGTTTCTGTCTGCAAGCACTACAAGTATATGTTGTTGTTTGTGTCACTGCTGATTTTCTATAGTCACTGATTTTTGTCAAATTTATGATTAAATATTACTTTAAAATGACTAAGGATTCTGCATGGTATAGGAGGAGGTCCATGTCTTTGGAATTCTCTCTCCAAAGAAATATGGGCAACCTCACACATACCTTACACTGGATGCTATAAACATTTGTTTGCTCAGATTTTTAGTGGTCACTTATATACCACAGTTGTAGTAGTTTCCACTGTTTTAATTGAATCTCTGTTTCTAAAATAACCTTGGAAGTATTCTGGTAGTAGTGGGTGGGTTTATAAAGAACTAATACATCTTAGGTATCCTTTATTCAAAATGCTTGACCCAGAAGTGTTTTGGAATTTGGATTATTTTTTCAGATTCTGGAATACCTACATTTGCGTAAAATGAAATATTTTGGAGATGGGACACAAGTCTAAACATGAAATTCATGTATGCTTCGTTATATACGTTATGCACATTGCCCGAAGGTAATTTTATATACAATGTTTTAATTATGTGTACACTGAACCATCAAAAAAAGCAAAGGGGTTCCTACCTCAACCACCCACATGGAAAAAAATGGTTTTCGAGTATTTTGGAATTCCAGATAAGGGATGCCCACCCTGTAATCTGTTTTCAATTAATATGTATTTGGCACATATTTTGCCATGTTTTTACCCAAAACAATGCATCTAAGGAGTAGTCAAAATGCCTATGCATCTCCACATCACAATAAATCATTTTTTTTGTAAACAAACACAGACACAATCAATCTAGACACCATCAATATCTCTGTTTGTTCAAGGCCATACAATGAGTCACTCAAATGCCAGACAGTTTCCTAGGCCAAACATCTCAGATTGTTTTCACATAATGCGTTTTAACTCCTATATCTGAATTTCAGAAATGGTTAGCTATACAAGTTAGAGCACTGATTCAATTTGAATACTGCTTGCTTTTGACTTCCATTCCGAGAAAACATTTGCAAACAGTGTTAACTAAATGTTTAAAGGTGTCTTTGAGAGCATGAGTAAAAATGCTCAACTCTAGCTTCTGGACTGAAAAGAAGGTGTAAATTAAATTTATTATTTTGACTCCTGGCAGAGATATATAATGCTTAATTCTAATTCAGAAGCATATTAGTTGAACTACGAAATAAGAAATAACACAGCCAAGAGAAGATATGGATTGAAAAAGACATTTCCAATGCCCAAACAAGCTACTCTACCCAGTCAACCTTGCCCTATTTAGCCTGTCTCCAAGGGCGATTGTCAGTTGCGATTAAATCTAAGTTATTTCTAACCCTCACTCCCTCATCTTACCTCCATACCTTGTGCCTAAGGCTACTTAACTGAGGATCAGGTTAGCTTTTGGACTCGCTTCGAAGGGGAAGACAACAAGACAATGAAATGACGTGCACGAACAAGTCAGCCAACTCTTCCACGTGTGGTGTCGAAGACAACAAAAATAGATTATTTTCCCAACAGATTCGGGTGTGCTGAACTGGTTTTCTGAGTAAGTCATCAACTCTTCACATTGAGTTTAGTAACAGTTACTTTTTTGGACCACAGCTATCACAATCCCTCAACCAACATGGTCAGCAGCAAGGATGCTGGGAGTCTAACCTAGGTCTTCATATGACAACATCACTTCCAAGTTCTGCTTGATACATATTTAAGCAAGATGTTCAGGATCTGGTAAACTGAAATGTCATCTAGAACTTTTGTCAATCAAAAAATTATGTTATCGTTTTTATGAGACACCACTGCATCCATCATGAAGGAGATCAGTGTTTCTCAAACTGGGCTCCTCCAGCTGTTTTGGACTTCAGCTCCCAGAAATCCCAACCAGTTTACCAGCTGTTAGGAATTGTGGGAGCTAAAGTCCAAAACATCTTGAGGAGAACAGTTTGAGAAACTCTGAAATTGAAAATTATAGCTGTGCAAGTAATATTGGGAAGTTGCCTTAGACTGAGTTATATCACTGACCCATCTTGGTCAATATAATCAATATAATCAACAGTATATGGTAGCATCCCTCCATACTTTCAGGGTCTCCTTTTCACAGTGTACATTTATGGCAATACCATTCCACTTTAATACACATAGCTCCATCCTATGGAAACCTAGGACATGGGAGCTTAGGAAGGGGTATTTAGATCTATTAACTAGATAGCAATGGTACTTAATCAGCCTACAAATTCCAAGATTTGACAGGATGAAACCATGGCAGCTAAAATGGAATCACCATGCTAGAACCATTAGTATAAAAAGGTCCTCAGACATAGGCTTTTACCAAACCTATCAGGAATTCAAAGCAGAGCATTTTGAATACAAGTCAAGCACTCTTCAGTGGACTCTCGGTTTCCACAGGGTTTGGTTCTAGGGCAGTTGTTCTCAACCTGTGGGTCCCTAGGTGTTTTGGTCTACAACTCCCAGAAATCCCAGCCAGTTTACCAGCTGTTAAGATTTCTGGGAGTTGAAGGCCAAAACATCTGGGGACTCACAAGTTGAAAACCACTGTTTTAGAGCTTCCCCAGGGATACCAATATCTGTGAATGTTCAAGCTCCATTATGTACAGTGGTATAGTAAAATGATGCCACTTATATAAAATGGCAAAATCAATTTTGCTTTTTGGGGTTTAAAAGGATATTTTCTAGGCATGGGCAATCCATGGGTCTATGGTTCTAAAGTACGTACAAAACTAGAGAGCGCTGGTACTTTGCTTCTACAGTGTTGCTAAAATTCTGGTGGTGAAAATTTCTAAAAAAAAACTTTCAAAATTTTGTTATAAATGACAGTTCCTAATTGGTTCTGTCATAAAAATCACCAATTACAAAATAATGAAATTTTGAAAGTTTTGTTAGAGTTCTGCAGTTTTCACCACCAGAACTTTAGCAACACTGTATAAGCAAAGCACCGGCGCCCTCTAGTTTTGTAAGTACTTTAGAACCATTTAAAACCATGGATTGCCCACGCCTAATATTTTCAAGTCATGTATAGTGGAATTAATGGTTAAGGGGGCTGACTCTGTTGCTGAATTTTAGTAGGAGGTTGTAAACAAGTATCTCTGATTTTGTTCACATGCAATATATAATGAGTGTGTAAAGGAGAAATACTATAATCATAGTCCCAATTACAGAGCCAATCATAAGACCAGATATAGCTTTGTTTTGAAACTGTGTGTATTTGCCCCTGCAACAATTCCAACAAGGATATTAAAAAGAGAATTCTCAACCCCTAATAATCTCAAAACTGCCTTTTGATTTCCAGATGAAACAAAGGAAGCAGAGAAGCATTTCAGCAAGAGGCCACTGCAAAGTAAGGAATCCTGGGCATTATTTGGAGTCATGACCCCTAAAGAGCCTTCTGCTCACCCTTTCCTTGATTGTTGCAGCCAGAGCATAGCAGAGGGATTACGGTTAGCCAGTGTTGTTTATTGCCATGCAGAGCCCAAGCTCAAGTCACTACTGTTTCTGACGCAGAAGAAGTAGGTTAACAGGAGACTATCAGAAATGACATCAAATCCCATTATGGTGTTTTGGAAGTGGGCATTATGCAATGGGGACAGGCCAAACCAAAGCACCCACAATCCCGTTATCCCCCTCCTCCCCCCAATTTGCCACTTTAACAAGCCAGCAAACCCCGCCTCCGTTCTCGCCTGCGTGCCGAATGGCACGTATCCACCGTGGAGAGACGCCATGATGGTCCCCCGGTCTGAATGCTCACCCACCTCCTCCCTCTGTAGGGGACCCTTTTGGCATCTCATCACCCAACCGAACCATAATTGGAAATAATTAGAGCATGAATTCCGGGAGAGTAGGGATCATAAACAACTCAACTACGCAAGCACTAAAAGGCCTTCATTCATATATCTATTCTGGGCACAGGCTGCGCTCAGCATGGATCACCCCCTTTGCTCCTGCCTCACAAGACCTGAAAAAAATTATCAGAACTGATGTTTAAATATTTGGAGGGTCAGACAAGGTAAAATATTCTGGTTTTGGCATTGGAGATTCAAACAGGAATGCTGAAGTAGATCACGGATGGTACAATTGATCTAACAGACACAAAAGTATGCTTCCTCTGAGATGCCTTCAACAACCATTACAAGTAATTCTGCCTGATCTTATGAAAGCATTGTGAAGAATTTTATTTGTTTGTCACAGTCCTATCCTACGCAATTGCTGAAGCTATTTACTGCTAAGGATAGTTAACAGACTTTCATAATCTAGAGAAGGAGCAGGTAATTGCAGGGTTTTCTTTCCCTTTAAAAGTTCTGGCTTATCTCTGAACTTGACCTACTTATGATTCGATACTGGAAGGCAAATCCAATAGTAAGGAAAGAATGCTCGGAGCACATGTCTTCTTTAAAGACAAGCACAGTATTTTTAAAAAATGTACTGCTCTCTCCATCATTATAGTTTCTGTACCTTATAGTTTCTGTTCTTTTTTTCATTACACAGTTATAACATTATGGTTCCACTTTATTTACAGTATTTATATTCTGCCCTTCTCACCCCGAAGGGGACTCAGGGCGGATCACAGAATACATATTCGGCAAACATTCAATGCAGATTATACAATGACAAGACATTGCTATGGAATGATGGAATTTGTAATTTTGACAGCAAAATATTGGCAGCAATATGTTTTGGCCCATCAAGATTTCCAGCACAATAACCTCCCAGACACAAGGTCAGCATTTGGATAGAACACTGTTTGCTAACTTGTGCTCAAAGACAGAAGGAAGTGGGAAATAAATGAATAAACAAGCCATGCCATAAATGTATATGCAAATAATACTGCAATGTCAACAGTGGAACAAACCTTTATAACAGATCATGTATATATTCTTCAAGCTACCCCTATCCTTCATCTTGATCAAGCCCCTTGATAAAGCTGGTTTCATACTATGTAGCTATAGTACAATGCTTCCATTTTCAACTGTCTTGTCTACAATCCCGGGGATTGGTATTTGGTCTCCAGCTGGAATTCTCAATATTCCTCCCCAAACAACAAATACACATGAAGTACACATTCCTAGTTAGTATGACCCCCGAGAATTACAGCTCTCGGATAAACGTTTTTCAGCAACTGAATCTGCCAGTGTAGGGAACTGACTTACTTAAGCTATTTACAAATTGGGCTCCAAGTAATAAGCCACTTTATATATGCATCTAGGATGGAAAAGAATGACATTATTATTATTAGCAAAGAGAAAAAACCACTCTGCACATGCTTCATGAATCAGTGAATATTCTGAAAGTGAGGAAGACAAAAAAAATGGAGAAAGATGAAATGTGGTTTGATTGTATATGCAGGGGAGTGGATTGAGTGGTTTTGTGGTCTCTTCCAGCTGTCATGATTGTATAATTCTATGAAATTGGCTCTTTTCAGCCCCAACTTTATAACAATTCCAGCCAAAACCATATTTTGTAATAGTGCAATAAGGTGGATTGCCCAAACTAAACTTGAAGTAGTTTAGGAAGTTTTCAAAGCACGGTTTAACATAAAATGGTTGTTGCTCTACCATATATCTTTATTAGTGGTCATTTAATTGCCTAAATTGATGTTGTTCATTCATTCAGTCGCTTCCGACTCTTCGTGACCTCATGGACCAGCCCACGCCAGAGCTCCCTGTCAGCCGTCACCACCCCCAGCTCCTTCAAGGTCAAGCCAGTCACTTCAAGGATACCATCCATCCATCTTGCCCTTGGTCGCCCCTCTTCCTTTTTCCTTCCATTTCCCCCAGTATAATTGTCCTCTCTAAGCTTTTCTGTCTTCTCACTATGTGGCCAAAATACTTCATCTTTGCAATTCCTTAAATTACATGAGGCAATTTAAAGAATTACATGAAGTTGGGTAGACAGCTGCTATCTCTCAGCAACTCAGTCTTGACACATTTCCATTTGGCCCAAAATTGAGCTGACCAAAATTTAATAGCAACCTGACTCAGCCAGTTCTATCACTTCATCAACTTGCATAAGAAACAAAAGAAAACCGAGCCTCCCCCCCCCCCCAAGGCCTATTTCTCCTCCCCACCATCTAATGACATATGTTTAGTTATCATGCTGCCCATGACGAATCAGAGGTAATACTATTGTGGAGGCAATAAAAGAGACATTGCTGTTTCCTCCATGGAAAGAATGGTCTGTACACTTAAAAGTGGATCAGCTTGCTAACTGGATAATGTGCTTATAAACCAGCCTTAAGAGTGCTGTCTGTAAACTGAGACTAATAATGACCTACTCTTACGAGGCTATTGGAAGAAGCTACTATATTAAGGCAATGGTCAAGCACTTCCGTTGCTTGAAAAGGGAGCACATATAATGAATAACATTGTGGTGGGAGGTTTTTTTCAGAACACACATAGAGCCTGGAGTCAAAAAAATTGGACAGTTAAGCTCTTCGTAGACACAGTGTAAATATAGATCCTGGACTGTATTGTTGGTGTTTACCTCTAAGCAGTTTTCAATTCATAGTGACCCAGGGTTACCCCATCTTGGGTTATCTTAGCAAGTTTTGTTCAGAGGGAATTTGCCATTGCTTTTCTCTGAGAGTGAGGAGAGGGCATGATTTGCTCAAGGTCACTCAATGTGTTTCCATGACCAAGTAAAGCTCTGAACCATGGTTTCCAGGGTCATAGTCAAAAACCATGCTGGGTCTCCTATGGGTTTTAGGATACCATAAAATGGATAAATATTATTATTATTATTATTATTATTATTATACATAACACATTCACTCGTACCAAAGACACTATTACATTACAACTTGTGCAAGCTAAGCATATATTTGCTTAGGATTTGCAGAGGGTTACAAAAGGCCAGAGAAAAAAATGGTCTCCAAACCAAACCACAGTATCAACAACCTGGAAGAAAATTATGGCAGATCCCAAAATGTGAAAGAAAACATAGCTGCCAAAAGTCTGCCAAAAAGGAAACCAATTTCCATGTCGACATCTTCCTGCCTGTCATTATATAACTCTGCAGATATTTTAGTAAGATGACAACTGTCTGTAAGCATTAAACTAAGAGCCTGCTAGCTATATACCAAACAAGAGATAGTTATGGGGAAACCTCTCTCCCCCTTTTACAGCCAAACCCCCAACTTACTCAATAAACCTTCTCAGACAGAGAACCCTAAAGGAAGAAGACGAAAACAAGCCACTGGGCACAGAACTGCCTGTGTACCAATATAAACATTAACAGCTCTTCCAATTCAATGTTTTTCAATCTACCTGATGTGATGGATGTACAGTCACTTTTCTCCATTATGCCTGGGATTAGCACCATATTTGAACCATATTATTTATTATGTTTAGGTATTTTCATGGAAATCTGATGCAAACTAGACATTTGTGGATTATGATTCAGCATTATTGTATGGACCAGCACGTTGAATAATTTATACTTCAGAAAACATAGGATTCGGGACATGTGGGTCTCTAAAAGTTGGGACGACAGTGTCTATCACACCTAGACAGAATAGCAAATAATGGCAAAGGACCACCGGAGATACAGTTTGACACTATCGAAAGGACTACATGTGCTATATGAAGGAGGTCATTAGTTGAACCCTTGAAAAGTTTGTTTAAACCAGGCATGGGTAAACTTTGGCCCTCCAGGTGTTTTGGATTTGAACTCGCACAATTCCTTACACCCGGTAAGCTGTTAGGAATTGTGGGAGATGAAGTCCAAAACACCAGGAGGGCTCATGTTTGCCCATGCCTGTTTAAACTTTTCTTAAAGGTGGTTTAAAAAAATCTCTTCTGTTTTCACAGGTCTATGGAAACAAACAAGCCATTTTACATAAAAACAAAACAATCAATGTTACTGTCATCATGTAATCAAATTAACACAAATACTAGAGGTTACAAAGAGCTGAAGAGCTGAAGGGTAAGGGCTCATATATTTGGAACTGAGTCTTTGCTGTTCAAAATGGTATTATAATATCTATCTAGCAGATAATCTTTAGACAAATTAATCCCTGATTCGACACAGACATTAAACTAGGTGACCAAGGTGAGATTTTTAATTTTTTTTGAAGTCTGTTCTCTCTTTTTGGCCACAACTAGTTATCATTAGTAATATATAGACACACAGGTGGTAAAAACGCCATGGGTTTATTAAATTTTGTGGTCTAATTTGTAACACTATCCTATCCTATGCTGTCTGGGGATTGCACACTTTTTAGAAATCTGACTATATTGTATGATACTTCTTTAATCAGAGCAAATGTACCCAAGTTCAGTTTGTCCAGGGAACAAATAGTCAAGAAGCAAGATCACACCATCACGCTGAGCATTTTGTGGCAACAGTATCATCAAACCATTATGCTATGTTGGTGTTTCAGCTCACAAGGAGAACCTCCCTGTCACTTCACTTCAACCACAAGGCATTTTTTTTGGTGCAGACTGTGGTATGTTTATATGAAAATAATCAGAGGTGAAATCTTATAAGAGCCTATGTTATGAAAGCCAGTCTAATATATAAGTTAGAGACTCATCCAGGCCCCTTTCAGCCATGAAACTCCCAGGGTGACCTTGGGCCTGGCATTCTCTCTCGCAGCCATACCTAACTCACAGGGTTGTTGTGTGGAAACTGTTTGGGGGAGTGCCTCGTACATTGAACTAAGCCTGATAGGAAAATGCAGGATAAAGCATAACCCATTCATAATAACAGTGATATGTGAATTCAACCTTATGACCTTTCAGCTTCACATTGCATGCAAAGTCATTTTACAAATTTCGCACTAAACAAGGAAAAAAGACTATTTAGTGTAGTGAAGAGTAGAGACATCACACTGGCAACGAAGATCCGCATAGTTAAAGCAATGGGATTCCCCATAGTCACCTACTGATGTGAGAGCTGGACCATAGGGAAGGCTGAGAAAAGGATGATAGATGCTTTTGAACTGTGGTGTTGGAGGAAAGTTCTGAGAGTGCCTTGGACTGTGAGAAGATCCAACCAGTCCATACTTCAGAAAATAAAGCCCAACTGCTCATTGGAGGGAAGGATAGTAGAGGCAAAGATGAAGTACTTTGGTCACATCATGAGAAGACAGGAAAGCTGAGAGAAGACAATGATGCTGGGGAAAATGGAAGGAAAAAGGAAGAGGGGCCGACCAAGGGCAAGATGGATGGATGGCATCCTTGAAGTGACTGGATTGACCTTGAAGGAGCTGGGGGTGGTGACGGCCGACAGGGAGCTCTGGCGTGGGCTGGTCCATGAGGTCACAAAGAGTCGGAAGCGACTGAACGAATAAACAACAACAAAATATCTTTGTATCCACTGGGGTTTGGTACCAGGACCCCTGTGGATACCAACCTCTATGGATCCTCAAGTCCTATTATATACAACAGTGTAGTAAAATTGCATCTTTTATATAAAAGGGCAAAAGCAAGATTTGCATTTTGGATTTGGAGGGAGGGTATTTTCAAGAGTTAGATTGTTAATCCATGGATATTGAAACCACAGATATGGGCAAATTGTATGCTCATTAGAAAACTGCAGGCTGACAAACAAACCTGCACAATACTTTTTTTTTTTCCAAACACAGGCTTGTATCCTCGTTGGTTTAAAAACCCATAAAGTGCAAAGCAGTCCAGAGATGGTATAGATCAGTCTTCCAAAGCAGTGATGGCTAATGATGAGAGATGTAGTCTATCTGGAGGATTCCAAATAGGAGCAAGGCTGATACTGATCATCAGAAGCCTTGTAGTGTTTAGCATAAAATACAACATTTTTCCATTTCAAACCTGTGCATACCTTGATTGTTCTTCAGTTTAGAGAATTAACATAATGCTCTTTGCACAGGGAACACGGTATATCATCTCTCATCTAAAATCTTTCTGTAGCAGAGGTGGTCTGATTGTTTAGGGAGATAGGACACTACCCCACTGAACCTCCAAACAGTGTGGGATATAAGGTACGCCGAAGCTTTGCAAAATAAAGAGTTGGGCAACAGTCTAGACACCGCTGGTTTGTGGTCATCCCTTGGCTTTGCCTTCAGTGACCTCATCCTCCATCCTGTCAATCTCATCCTCCATAGGCTATGGGACAGGTTAAGCTCAGCTGTATTCCTGGATTTCACATAAGTGACCTACCTGTCGCTAAAGTTTATTGCTTAATAATAATACTAAGATTAACAAGAAGCAACTGGACAAGTTTACACAATATGAGGATTGAAATATAAAACTGCAAAGACTCTGGCACAAGCCAGTAAAGGTGGTCCCAGTGGTGATTGGCACACTGGGTGCAGTGCCTAAAGACCTTGGCCTGCACTTAAAAACAACTGGTGCTGACAAAGTTACCATCTGTCAGCTGGAAAAGGCTACCCTACGCAGATCTGCACGCATTATTTACTGATGGATCACACAGTCCTAGGCACTTGGGAAGTGTCCAACGTGTGATCAAATACAAAAGCCAGCATAGTGATCTTGTTTGCTGTGTACTAATCTTGTTATGCATCAAATAATAATATAATAACACTTCATTTGTATTCTGCCCTACCTCCCCAAGGGAACAGATTCCAGTGTATATATAGACATAAACATGCAATGTCCTAAATAAACACATTGCATGTGGATCTTTTTCATTCAGATTTAATCTCTCAGATGTGTAAAAGAACTGAATGAGACTCAAATACTCAAGAATACTGTATGTTATGCCAGCATAAGATTAGGAGGAGAGTACAATTTTTTTCACTCATATAGAGAACCCTAAAGAAACAGTTAGTTGTAAGGATTTTAGTGTTTTCCAGAACCTTTCAAGGTCACCAGCAACAAATGGCTAAAACTATCAGGTTGGAAGCCATATAAAAAGACCCTGTTTTTATACAGCTTCCAAATGAATTGTTTTAAAAACCATCCCTAACCTTTAAGAAACATTCCTAACCAAGAGAAGGAAAACAGACAATTTGATTGATGTTTTTTTCGTGTCAGGAGCGACTTGAGAAACTGCAAGTCACTTCTGGTGTGAGAGAATTGATCATCTGCAAGGATGTTGCCAAGGGCACCCCCAGATGTTTCGAAGTTTTGTCATCCTTGTGGGAGGCTTTTCTCATGTCCCTGCATGGGAAGCTGGAGCTGACAGAGGGAGCTCATCCATGCTCTCCCCTCATTCGAACCTCCAACCTATCGGCATTCAGTTCTGCCGGCACAAGGGTTTAACCCATTGTGCCACCAGGGGCTCCTAGACAATTTGATAAAAATGATGGAGAAAGCAGATCTTATCATGTTATTTTGAAACTGTTTATTTTATTTTGTTATTTCATGTATTTATTTTGATGGTATTTTTGCTTCTTGAATTTTATTTTGCTGTACTGTAATTTTGGGCTTGGCCTCATGTTAGCTGCCCCAAGGTTGGATAACTGCACAGCTGTACACCAAGCCACAAGAGAGACTATTTTAAAGAGGAAACCCCAACCTTTTGCAGCAATTTATTTATTTATTTACAACATTTATATGTCACTCAGAGAGGCTTGCAAGATATATATACATACAATATATTATATTATTAGCATAATACAATATCAGTATTATATATTACTATATTGTACTATACCATTATATTTTAATATTATTAGTAATATTAAAGATAAAGGTTTTCTCCTGACATTAAGTCCAGTCATGTCCGACTCTGGGGTGCAGTGCTCATCTCCATTTCTAAGGCGAAGAGCCAGGCGTTGTCCATAGACACCTCCAAGGTCATGTGGCCACCATGACTGCATGGAGCGCCGTTACCTTCCCACCGGAGCGGTACCTATTGATCTACTCACATTTGCATGTTTTCGAACTGCTAGGTTGGCAGAAGCTGGGGCTGACAGCGGAAACTCACGCCGCTCCCCGGAATCAAACCTGCGACATTTTGCATAGTACAATATTAGCATTATATATTACTATATTGTACTATACCATTCTATTGCAATATTATTAGTAATATTACATATAATAATATAAAACATATAATTATAATGTCATTATTATTAGTAGTAATCGGAGCCCCCGGTGGCACAGTGGGTTAAACCTCTGTGCCGGCAGGACTGAAGACCAACAGGTCGCAGGTTCAAATCCAGGGAGAGGCGGATGAGCTCCTTCTATCAGCTCCAGCTCCTCATACGTAGACATGAGAGAAGCCTCCCACACAGAACTGGGTTGTTGTAGGTTTTTTCGGGCTATATGGCCATGGTCTAGAGGCATTCTCTCCTGACGTTTCGCCTGCATCTATGGCAAGCATCCTCAGAGGTTGTGACGTCTGTTGGAACTAGGAAAAAAGAACAGAAAGGAGGAAACCATGAAAATGAACAAAATCTGGCTACCAGTATTAAAAAAACTCTAAAATTACACCAGCACAACAACAGAGAGGAAACAAACAAGGACATCTAATCACCTCTCAACAAAAGTTTGCTCCAGGCACTGTCAGGCCATTACATGCTAATCAAGGTGGTCAGTTGAAACATTCACACCTAGCTCCAGCAGACAAGAGTCCTCTGTCCCACCCTGGTCATTCCACAGATATATAAACCCTTTTTCCTAGTTCCAACAGACCTCACTACCTCTGAGGATGCTTGCCATAGATGCAGGCGAAATATCAGGAGAGAATGCCTCTAGACCAGTGGTTCTCAACCTTCCGGACCCCTGGAGGGGTCGCCAGGAGGTGCCAGAGGGGTCACCAAAGACCATCAGAAAACACAGCATTTTCTATTGTTCATGGGGGTTCTGTGTGGGAGGTTTGGTCCAATTCTGTCATTGGTTCAGAATGCTTTTTGATTGTAGGTGAACTATAAATCCCAGCAACTACAGCTCCCAAATGTCAAGGCCTATTTTCCCCACACTCCACCAGTGTTCACATTTAGCATACTGAGTATTCGTGCCAAGTTTGGTCCAGATCCATCATTGTTTTGTGTCCATAGTGCTCTCTGTAGGTGAACTACAACTCCCAAACTCAAGGTCAATGCCCACCAAACCCTTCCAGTGTTTTCTGTTGGTTGTGGGCATTCTGTGTGCCAAGTTTGGTTCAATTCCATCATTGGTGGAGTTCAGAAGGCTCTTTGATTTTAGGTGAACTATAAATCCCAGCAACTCCAGCATTACCAAATGACAAAATCAATCACCCCCAACTTCACCAGTATTCAAATTTGGGCGTATGGGGTATTTGTGCCAAATTTGGTCCAGTGACGGAAAATATTGTTTTGTATTGATGATTTAATTTTTAATTTGTAATTGTTTAATTGCTTTTATATATGTATGTATATGTGACAAGGCATCGAATTGTGCCTTTCTCTGTAAGCCGCGCTGAGTCCCCCCTTGGGGGTGAGAAGGGCGGGGTAAAAGTGACGGAAATAAATCCTACACTGAGTTCTTGTGGGTTTTTTTCGGGCTATATGGCCATGTTCTAGAGGCATGGCCATACAGCCTGAAAAAACCCACAAGAACTGAGTGATTCCATCCATGAAAGCCTTCGACAATACAATAAATCCTACATATCAGATATTTACATTACGATTCATAACAGGAGCAAAATTACAGTTGTGAAAATAATGTAATGGTTGGGGGTCACCACAACATGAGGACCTGTACTAAGGGGTCGCAGCATTAGGAAGGTTGAGAACCACTGCTCTAGACCATGGCCATATAGCCCGAAAAAAACTACAACAACCCAGTGATTCCGGCCATGAAAGCCTTCGACAATACGATGATAAAAACATCAATTAATCCAGGCGTCCCCTGGGCAACGTCCTTGCAGACAGCCAATTCCCTCACACCAGAAGCAAACTGCAGTTTCTCAAGTCGCTCCTGACACGACCAAAAAAAAATTATTAGTATTATATTGTATTACATTATATAGCATCAGGGTGGAAGGAAAGCATCCCGGGAAAGAGTGAGATCTGGGCACGAGAAGGTCAGAGAAAAAAACAAGGACAAGGAGGACATTTAAATCCGTCCTACCTTTCCGACCCCATCTCCCCTTTCTTTGCAAACCCGCAACCCCTTCTTACCCTCCTCCAGCTCCTGGGAAATCAAGTCTGTGTTGTCCTCCAGTGCTGTATTCCCATTGACTTCATCATAGGAGGCAGGGCTGGTCCAGAATTCCATTCCCTGAGAGCCCAGGAGCTCCTCTACCTCAGTGGGGAACATCTATCTCCTGGGAAGGCACCCTCCTCTGTTACCCTTAAGTCCTCCCCACCCTGCCTATGCAAAAATAAACAAACAAACAATTGCAAAGCAAGCGAAGCTCTAAAACGCCTGTGGCTTCCAGCCTGAGCAACCCACACTCTCCTCCTGCCCTGTGCTTTTTTTTCACTCAATGCAGCCTCTGCTTGCCCCCACCCACCCTTACTTATAGAGTCTGCTGTCCACCTGCTGGGGAAGAATCCACTTTCACCTGCAAAAAAGGGGAGTGCCTGAAAGAAGGATGGGGGAATGCTGAGCACATTTCAATGCCTTACCTGTGCATTGCAAAAAAGGCACAATTTGAGAGCTGGGAGATGTGAAAGCTAAGCTTATTGGAATTGTTGGGGAAGGGGAGAAACATTCGCCTCCCCCTGTTGCTATGTTGCACAATGGTCCAGCCCAGCTCCATCTTTATGCAGTATTTCTGAATGGGAGGGTGGGTACATGTGGGCTGAGCACTTTTTAAAAACCCATATGGAGATACATTCAAAATAATGACCACCTGAATGGTGAGGGATTAGGATTTCTATACATTGCAAAGCACTGTGTGTGTATTTTTGAGACACATTTTTATTTATCTTGATCTTACAGGGAAATTAAGGCTGTATCTACCAAGCAGAATTAATGCAAGTTGACACCACCAGAATTGCCATGGTTCAATGCTATAGAAAAGGAGCCCCCAGTGGCGCAGTGGGTTAAACCCCTGTGCCGGCAGGACTGAAGACCGACAGGTTGCAGGTTCGAATCCGGGAGAGGCGGATGAGCTCCCTCTGTCAGCTCCAGCTCCCCAAGTGGGGACATGAGAGAAGCCTCCCACAAGGATGATAAAAACATCAAATCATCCGGGCGTCCCCTGGGCAACGTCCTTGCAGACGGCCAATTCTCTCACACCAGAAGCGACTTGCAGTTTCTCAAGTCGCTCCTGACACGACAAAAACAAAACAAAACAGGAAGGAGCCCCCGGTGGCGCAGTGGGTTAAACCCTGTGCCGGCAGGACTGAAGACCGACAGGTCGCAGGTTCGAATCCAGGGAGAGGCGGATGAGCTCCCTCTATCAGCTCCAGCTCCTCATGTGGGACATGAGAGAAGCCTCCCACAAGGATGATAGAAACATCAAATCATCCGGGTGTCCCCTGGGCAACGTCCTTGCAGACGGCCAATTCTCTCACACCAGAAGCGACTTGCAGTTTCTCAAGTCGCTCCTGACACGACAAAACAAATGCTATAGAAAAGGAGCCCCCGGTGGCGCAGTGGGTTAAACCCCTGTGCCGGCAGGACTGAAGACCGACAGGTCGCAGGTTCGAATCCGGGGAGAGGCGGATGAGCTCCCTCTATCAGCTCCAGCTCCTCATGTGGGGACATGAGAGAAGCCTCCCACAAGGATGATAAAAACATCAAATTATCCAGGCGTCCCCTGGGCAACGTCCTTGCAGACGGCCAATTCTCTCACACCAGAAGCGACTTGCAGTTTCTCAAGTCGCTCCTGACACGACAAAAAAAAAACCTGCTAAAGTATACCGGGAGATATACAAGGGTTGAATGAAAAGTATTGCCTCCACCTTCGTTACTTGGGTTTGGATGGGAATATTTAATAAAATCAAACACAGAAATAATCCTTAGAACTGGGTTGTTGTAGGTTTTTTCGGGCTATATGGCCATGTTCTAGAGGCATTTTCTCCTGACGTTTCGCCTGCATCTATGGCAAGCATCCTCAGAGGTAGTGAGGTCTGTTGGAACTAGGAAAAAGGGTTTATATATCTGTGGAATGGCCAGGGTGGAACAAAGGACTCTTGTCTGTTGGAGCTAGGTGTGAATGTTTCAACTGACCACCTTGATTAGCATTTGATTGCCTGGCAGTGCCTGGGGCAATCTTTTGTTGAAGCAGAGAGTGTTTGAGGACCGGGACATCCGTAGGGATACCAAGGTGCTTGTCTATAAAGCTATTGTCCTCCCAACCCTGCTATACCTGCGAAACGTGGACTGTCTACAGACGTCACATGCAACTCCTGGAACGATTCCATCAGCGCTGCCTCCGGAAAATCCTGCAAATCTCTTGGGAAGACAGGCGGACAAACGTCAGCGTGCGGGAAGAAGCAAAGACCACCAGCATTGAAGCGATGGTCCTCCCATCAACTCCATTGGACTGGCCATGTTGTCCGGATGCCCGACCACCATCTCCCAAAGCAGTTGCTCTACTCCAAACTCAAGAATGGAAAACGGAATGTTGGTGGACAGAAAAAGAGATTTAAAGATGGGCTCAAAGCCAACCTTAAAAACTGGCATAGACACTGAGAACTGGGAAGCCCTGGCCCTTGGATTTAAAGAGGGGCTCAAAGCCAACCTTAAAAACTCTGGCATAGACACTGAGAACTGGGAAGCCCTGGCCCTTGACTGCTCCAGCTGGAGGTCAGCTGTGACCAGCAGTGCTGCAGAATTTGAAGAGGCACAAATGGAGGGTGAAAGGGAGAAGCGTGCCAAGAGGAAGATAAATAGGTACCGCTCTGGCAGGAAGGTAACAGCGCACCATGCCATCTTAATGTGGATGCTCAAGTCCTATGAAATCCACTGGCATAGTAAAATACTAGAAGATACAGGTTTTCCCCTCTTAATGTGGATGCTCAAGTCCTATGAAATCCACTGGCATAGTAAAATACTAGAAGATACAGGTTTTCCCCTGACATTAAGTCTAGTCATGTCCAACTCGGGGGAGAGGGTTTGATCATCTCCATTTCTAAGCCGAAGAACCGCCGTTGTTTGTAGACACCTTCAAGTTCATGTGGTCCGCATGACTGCATGGAGCACGGTTACCTTCCCATCAGAGCAGTACCTATTGATCTACTCACATTTGCATGTTTTTGAACTGCTAGGTTGGCAGATGCTGGAGCTAACAGCACCCCACTCCCCGGATTTGAACCTGCGGCCTTTTAGTCAGCAAGTTTAGCAGCTCAGCAGTTTAAACCGCTGTGCCACTGGGGTGTACGAAATACACCTGCATCACAAAATAGTAAAATAAGCTAAACCTGTTCAAAACATTCTAAGACATCTTCTAGAAACATTTTGATAATGTAGTGATAATAGCTATCGGAATAAGACCCAAAGAACACTTACGATATACATAGTTTGGAAATACTGTTTGCTCCTTGTTGGTGAGTTTGTTTGTATAGTATCTGCCGGAATTTGGTTCCAGGACCCCCCATGGAGACCAAAATATGGGGATGCTCAAGTCTCATTAAATACTATGATGTGGTTAAATATGTTCCCTTACATAAAACTGCAAAATTAAGGTTTGTTTTCTGGATTAATTATTTTTTAGAATATTTTCAAGCCATGGATAGCAGAATCCATGGATGCAAAATCAATGACTAAGGAGGGCCGACTTTGAGATAGCATGCATACAGGCACAAGACATTTATAACACACACATTGTACAAAACAGAAAAGTGGTTGGTTACACTATTACTGAAGATTTGCAATTTTTATTAGGCAGACCACATCGCATCTTAAATTGTGGAGAGGGAGGGAGAGATCAAACCGTTGTGGAAGCTTGCTCAGTAGTGAAATAATTGAGTTTGACTTGACTGAGAATATCCTTATTTATTTTAGGGTAAATTTTCAAAAGATGGTGATTGATCCCAAAGCTTCAGGTTAAATATTTGGGAAATATCAATATAAGCTGCCTTTAGGGAGTTGTTTTGAACCACCCCATGGCAACAAAATGAGCAAAACTTGGGCAGGTTTTTACATGAGGCATGCCATTAGTAACTAGAATGTATTTAGGCAAACCTCTGTAATCCCTCCCATGTTATTATTTTCGGCAGACTTCAATAATTTTATTTAATGTCCAGACAGCCTACACAGTACAAAGCTTTCTGCCAACCCCCAACAGACATGGAATTCTAGGCAGGCTAAAATGATTTTGAGTAAGCCCTGAATAATTTACACTTAAGTTTAATAATGGATGAGGTTTCGCTGAAAGGAATGGTGCTCTTGCCAAAGAGGGTGGAGAATAACAGGACAGTAGTAAATGTGGTAGTGTGCTGAAGATATTACTACAACCGTTAGTTTGGCCAGATCCTGAGATCTGTAAAACCTCATCTACTACAAGAATGATCTAGAAGACCATCCAACACTGCAGAATTATAGAAGTTTGACACCACTCTTAACTACCATGGCTCCATCCCAAGGAACCTTGAAATTTGTCGTTTGTTGTGGCACCACTTCTTTGATAAGAGAAGTGTAATTTCCCATAAAACCACAAATCCCAGAATTCCATAACTAAGGCCTAATCTACACTGTTATATCTTCCAATTTCAGAAAGCAGATTAACTGCTGGATTATATGAGTCTGCACTGCCATATAATCCAGTTCAATGCCGTTAATCTGCATTTAAAAATTGGATTATATGGCAGCGTAGATGGGACCTTTGTGTCATAAAAGTTAATGTATTCCCGAACTGCTATTGATTCTGAATAGGGTGCAACCTATGAGGCATACATTCTATCAAGATAGCAAAATGTTTGTATATGTGTCTGTTTATATTTATTGTGACTGACTACATAGATATTCCCCCCTTTTCCCAATGAGATCAGGATACATGACTTTTCTCCTCTTGCCCAATTTATCCACATAAACCAGGGGTCCTCAAACTTTTTAAACAGAGGGCCAGATCACAGTCCCTCAAACTGTTGGAGGGCCGGATTATAATTTGGAAAAAAAAAACATGAATGAATTCCTATGCACACTGCACATTTCTTATTTGTAGTGCAAAAAACCCCACTAAAAACAATACAATAATTAAAATGAAGAACAATTTTAACAAATATAAAATTATTAGTATTTTAATAGGAAGTGTGAGCCTGCTTTTGGCTAATGAGATAAGATTGTTGTTGTTATTGTTGTGTGTGCTTTCAAGTCATTTCAGACATAGGTTGGCCCTGAGTGAGGGCCGGGAAAATAACCTTGGAGGGCCATATCTGGCTCCCGGGCCTTAGTTTGAGGGCCCCTGACATAAACCCTCTGTGATGTAGATCAAGTGAAGACAGAATCATATCCTTCAAATGTCCTGATTTGGCAGGGACATTCCCATTATTTCTCTGTCATCCCATTTTCTTGGCTGCTTTTAAAATGACCCTGTTTTCCCCTTTTCATCCAATTTTCTCCCTTTGTCCTCATCTTACTTCAATTGCTACAAACTGAGTTCAAATTTAAAAACTCTAAAATTACAACAGCAAAACAACAGAGAGGAAACAATCAGGGACTTCTAATCACTTCTCAACAAAAGATTGCCCCAGGCACTGCCAGGCCATCAAATCAAGGTGGTCAGTTGAAACATTCACATCTAGCTCCAACAGACAAGAGTTCTTTGTCCCACCCTGATCATTCCACAGATATATAAACCCATTTTCCTAGTTCCAACAGACCTCACTACCTCTGAGGATGCTTGCCACAGATGCAGGCGAAATGTCAGGAGAGAATGCCTCTAGAACATGGCCATATAGCCCGAATAAACCTACAACAACCCAAATTGCCGATGTAGATTACACCAGCAGAAGATGGAGAGGAAAATGAAATCTAGCCCTTCCTTGTAGACTCGGGCAAAAGCAAACGTCTCATAGTTTATGTATTTTCCTCATCAATAACATTGGTCATTTTGACTGTACTTGTCCACTTGTGTCTCGGTTTTCGTCTGGAGGACCTACAGAATGACTGGACCATGATTATCCAACAGGTTTCACGGTGGAGAGGGCTGGGGAATGAACTTGGATCTCAAACCCAGGGCAATACAAGCTATTCAAGAATTGATGCAACTCTGTCAGAATGAAGCACCGGGCACATGTTGCTGAGACAGCTATAGATGGAGGTGAATATGGACAGATGCAAGTGGCACATGGGTAGGTAATCTCCTCTCCAGAATGATCAATCCTGTTTTGGTCTGAGTGCTTGCAATCTGATTAGCCACCCAGGGGATCTTTGCTAAGAAAGATTAATTGGAAGGTTCAGCGTGGGTGTCATGACTCATATCTTACCCCAGTGCACGCTATCCTATTCCTTCCCTTTCTCCTACAAGAAATGTAAAACAGAACATTGAATGCTTGGGTCTTGTTTGACTACAGCTCCCATCACTCCCTAAAAGAGCTAGAATCAGAGTTAGAAAAGGTCACAAAGCCCATCCGGTCCAACCCTTTGCTGTGCAGGAATACACAATCAAAACACTCCTGAGAGGTGGTTATCCAGCCTCTGTTTAAAAATCTCCAAATAGGAGACTCCACCACATTCCATTGTTGAATAGCTCTAACTATTATGAAGTTCTTCCTATGGTTTAGGTGAAATCTGTCTTCCTGCAGCTTGAATCCCCTGCTCTGTGTCCTAGCCCCTAAAGCAGTGGTTCCCGACCTTTGGTAGATGGACCACCAGTGGTCCCCAAGAACTAAAATATGGTCAGCAGCCTCAGTTACACAGTTGCAATTAGAGGAATTGGACTTGTGAAACCCTCTTATAGTGCCGAGGCAATGGGGATGTTGGATTACAGGAGGGGAGAGACTGACTATCCACAAATGGTGCAACAACAAGCCTCCTGACTGCTGCTTCTCCTCCTCCTTGCTCTTCTCAAGGGGAGCCATTCCATGTGGCACCTGGGAACAGGTGTTCCTTGGTGTCTTCATTTTTAGGTTTGTTCCTGGGATTATTTGGGGTGCAGATTCAGAAAATTTCATTGGATAGACCACGTCAGCTCCAGATTATTAAATATGGTTTTCTGTGGGTGAGCAGATGGCGACTACTTGGGGGCATATGCTCTGTATCAGAAACTAGAGCTGATGTGGTCCATCCAATGCAATTTTCAGAATCAGCACCTCAAATAAGCAAACTGAATCTAAAGTTGACCAAAAGCTGATTCATAGCCCTTTTGGTACTAATGTTAGAGAGTGGTCCCTGTTCAAAGTGGTCCATGGTCAAGTGGTCCCTGGTCAAAAAAAGGTTGGGAACCACTGCTCTAAAGCAACAGAAATCAATCTTGGCCCCTCCTCAATATGACATCCTTTCAAATATTTAAACATGGCTATCATGTCTTCTCTCAATCTTCTCTGTATGAAGGGCATGAACATATTTAGAAGATAAATATGATCTGCCTTGGTTAGTATTAGATGGGAGAATGCCTATAAATGCCACCTGCCGTGGGCTCTATTTCAGAGGAAGGAATTGGCAAACTCATTTCTGAGAATTCCTTGCCTATGAAGTTTATAGTGTTGCCACAAGTTGACATGAAGGCACGCAGAGATACATAACCCATTGCTGTGGATGTAAATATTTCCCCTTTATATTAACACAAATCTATGGAAAGATGCAATATTGAATCTCTTTTCAGAGTCTGAAAGAAATGAACTGTGACTTCTCTTGTTGTCAAAACTTTATTATTTCACATAGATTGATGTTCTCTCTGCTCCAAGGACTGTTATGGTTTACTTGTTTTTTAATAATAGATTTTTGTTTATGCTTTTGGCTCTATTTGTACACTCCAGTTGTTTAATAACAAATGTTTTTTCAGAAAGAAAGAAAGAAAGAAAGAAAGAAAGAAAGAAAGAAAGAAAGAAAGACGGAAAAGGCTTTGAAAGTGCCACCCTGATGAAAGCTAACTTGGAAACTTATTTTTAATAAGTAATATTTCCAAGCTCCGGGTCCAGCCTAAAACAATGGTAGCTGCCAAGAGCTGTCCGAGGGATCCAAGTATACGATTGCTCAGAAAACTATGCAGAATTTTATTTGCATCCTCTCCATCCAAATTCTATGACTTGAGATAGGATGTCTGAGTGACCACTGCTCATCATTTCCTCAACTATATCCTCTTTCCCTTGTTTTAGGAGGAACGAGGATGTGATTTAATTTTGGACTAAGTCAGCAATAAAACATGAGCTGGTTCTCTGCAAAAAAAAGTATTATGTGTGGAATTTGTATCCTCTGATCATGGTGATATCGCCAAGGACAATTCTTGTGACTGAAGCAGCTGGAAAAGGTGCCAGATTGGTCACAGCCATTATATACTGGATATGCTCCACAAACAGAAAAGTATTCTTTGTCGCTTGCACACACATACCATTTTTCTCCACATGAATGCATGCCCAAGGGCTGCTCAGAACTGCACAGGAAGTATTGTGTGCAAACTGATCCTGAAATGTTAGCCATTGGTCCCTAGGCATCCTTTCACAGTTACAGCACTATGATTCCATTTGAATGGCCACAGTTGCCTCTTTAGGAATGCCAAAGTGAACTATTTAGGGAGGGATATTTAGAATTTTCAGCCACAGAGCTCTACAGAATCCCATAGGATGAAACCATGGCAGAGTTATAGAGCAGTAACTGTATAGTGTTAAATCCTCCCAAGACAGAAATGGAGAAACTGTACTCCTCTAAGGTGGTGTTGAACTCTAAGGTGGTGTTGAAAGTAGACGAAGTATCACATGAGGATGATAAAGTGCAATTATGATAGGACAAAAGCACTTTGGCTGGGGCTTATTGCACAGTGCCATGTCTATCCCTTAGCTGCATTGGATTGTCTCTTTTGACTGATAGGAGAAAAAAAATCAATAAATCCAATATTACAGCTGTTCTGTCACTATTTATTGTGTGATTGTTTCATTCTGCAGCAGTCCAAATATTGCAGAGTGAAGGATAGTCTGGGTTGTTGTAGGTTTTTTCGAGCTATATGGTCTAGAGGCATTCTCTCCTAACATTTCGCCTGCAGAAGGATAGTCTTCTAAGACTGCTGAAGCTGCACAAAAAAGGGTAGGTAGCAAGTTTGTGTGGAAAATGGATTGTCAGAAGTCGCATCACCAAAGGTCAGCATAGCAAAACTACAGCAAGATATGAAAGTGATTGTTCCAATAATGGTATGTTTGCATTTGCTTATACAATATGATTGCCATGAGACTATACACTGGCATGATAAAGTCCTTAGTTTGCAAAAGATGATACCACCAACTTCATGCCTGTCAGTAGTGAGATGAAAGGCACATTGTGGAGTGAAAAAAACAAACAGCGGACAGGTAGGAGGAAGGGTTTGCTTGCTCATCTAATTATACTCAGGAGAGGTAGATTGAGGGTTAGAAAAAAACCCCTCTTATTTCATGCAATTTTCTAGTGTTTCATGGAATCAGGAAGGGCAGAGCAGCTGGTTAGAGGGTATGAATAAAACACTAAGCTCTAACTCAAAAATAGCAAGGATGTTCCAGAAGAGCCCGGAAATCTCCTGAGACAACCTCTTTAAGACAAGATTAGCTGCCTGCGACCTTGGTAGGCTGTGGAGGACACTATGGGGGTAAATAAGAAGTAGACTGATTTAAGGCCACCAGCAGAGCTGTCAATCAAAGCTTCATTTTAAGTTGTGGGGGTGTCTGAGCTCTAGAGTCAGCTTCACATGTGTTGAGACATTCTGTATGTTCGTCTAACATATATTTAACAATCAAAACAAAACCATGCAGGAAGAGTTATTGCTGGATTGGGCATTGTCTTAGAGCTCCCAGCCAATGAGGGTATCCCAGGGCAAAATGCCCCCTCCTAGGCCCCTCTTGACAGACAAATTGTGCTCAGACTCCCTAAAGAATAAATAGATGCTACTGGTGCAAACCACAAAAAAGGAGGATTAGGACTACCCGAAATTAACAATTATTATGAAGCAAACCAATTGAGACATGTGGTAGAAGGGATGCTAAACAAATCTGGCACAAACTGGATGGAAATAAATACTAAAGATATAGAAGTGAGATTCGAAAATATATTTTTAAGGAACACTCAAAAAACTAAATTAATTAACTTCATTGCATTGAATTAAAGAAATCAACTGTAACTGCACTGAATTGGATTATGTAAGTCTATATTCCCATGTAATGTGGTTCAATGCACCTAAACGGTTCTGGCCCAACTTACATGTCTGAACGCATCTCCCCTTATGAACCATCTAGGACTTTGAGATAATCTGGGGAGGCCCTGCTCTTGTTACCGCCTTCATCACAAGTACGTTTGGCGGAGACGAGAGACAGGGTCTTCTCAGCGGTGGCCCCTCAGCAGTGGAACGCCCTCCCTGTAGATATTAGATCGGCCACCTCCCTTTTAACATTCTGGAAAAAAGTCAAGACGTGGCTTTTTGAACAAGCGTTTCCAAATGCAGAGTAACTGACATAGGAAAATGGAATGACGACAATGAGAGCGGACAACGTTTTTAACAAGGAGACACTATGAATTTATATTTTATTGATATGTTTAATTTTTATTATATGTTATGTTTTTAATTGTATTTATGATATTGTAAGCATGGAATTTTACCCTGTTAACCGCCTTGAGTCGCCTACGGGCTGAGAAAGACAATATACAAATACAGTAAATAAATAAATAAACAAACAAACAAACAAATAAATAAATAAATACAGTTAAACTACATTTGGAAATTGTATTAAAGGCAGTAATACAATTTGTTTGTAAGTATCCAACTTACACACAACTCATAGTTAAGAATGGGGGTGAGACAACAGAAAATGAGAGAAATCTACCCCGTTGAAGAGACATTCAGTCCTGAAAACGTTATCAAGGGAAAAGGTTTCTCCACTGAAGCTTTATCACCAATCGTTGTTTCCACAACAAGCCAATATTTTCAAAATCCAACTACCACAAAAACAGAAAGTGAAGGGAAATCTTCCAACCTGGGGCACAGACAGCAAAACAAACACCACAGGGGTGTTAACCTTTCTCTATGCTATCCAAAGCTAATAGATAAATCGATAGACAGATGGATTAATAGATAGACAGACAGGTAGATAGGCTGGAGTTACCCTTAAAAATGTTCCGACTTACATTCAAATTCAACATAATCTTGTTGATAACATGGGGACTGTCTGTATATGGCAATGCAAATAGGGCCCTAGTGTCTCTGGAGCTTTAAAATCTACTGAATGATTTAGGGCCAGACATCCATCCATCTCAATGTGTTCTACCTCACAGGTTTGTGAAGAGAGCCTTGTATGCCCTCTTGAGTTCATAGGGAGTAAAGCAGAATATGCCACATGCACTTAAATTACATTTAAACTTCTGGAGAGCTTAAAGTGACCCTATTAGGCTATTTTCTGAGCAAGATTTGTTCAGAAGCGTTTGCCATAGCCTTACTCAAAGGTGGAAAATGTGTGATGGCCAGGATCACCCAATAGGTTTCCAAGGCCAAGCAGGGATTCGAATCCAAGTGTCCATAGTTGTAATCCAGTATTCAGACCATAACACAACATTGGCTGTCAATATACAGTCAGTATATAACAGGCATGTGCAAACTTCAGCCCTCCAGGTATTTGGGACTTCCAAGTCCCACAATTCCTAACAGCTGATAGGAATTGTGGGAGTTGAAGTCCAAAACACCTAGAAGGTCAAAGTTTGCCCATGCCTGGTGTACAGCCTGTGATGGACAACATGTGATCCCCCAGAGGTTTTTGGATTACAAGTTCCACCTCCTCCTTACTATTGGATGTTCTGACAAACATCCGGAGGACACATATTGTCCATAAATTGTGGACAATACTGAACTAGATGAACAATAAGGAAGAGCAGGAATCATATCACCTTCTAAATGTTTGATGGAAAGCCCCAAAAGGCAGAAAAGCTATAGTAAGTAATATGGAGAATTGGGGGAGGAAGGGTTGTACGATTTTCACTCCTGCTAGAACACAACTTCCTATGTTCCTTGAGTAAGTTATTATGGATACAATAAGTAAGGATGTTTAGGACTGTCCTCTTAGACCTTCACTCTCCACTGGTCTCAAATGAAATAAGTAAGAACAGAACTGCCTTGCTCCTGTTCTTTTCATTGCCACACAGTTACTTTATTGGAGGGTTTCCCTTTCACTAACTGAAGGGTTCTGCTCACAGATTGACCTCCCATGAATTTGTGGGAGATTTCTCTCTCCCTGCCAGCTCTTTTTGAAGTATTTTCATGTGCCCTAAGAGGTTGCTGTGGGATAAAGCAAGTCAGGAATTCCAGTTGCAGACATCTAATTCGATTCAGACCCAAACATTTCCCATCACTTTATCTTAGAAGTCTTGAATGATATGAGAATATCAACTGATACTTTGAAAAATCAAAAATCCACTCCTTACAACCACCAAGACCAGTGGGTCTCAACCTGTGGGTCCCCAGATGTTTTGGCCTTCAACTCCAAGAAATCCTAACAACTGGTAAACTGGCTGGGATTTCTGGGAGTTGTAGGCCAAAATGCTTAGGGACCCACATTTTGAGAACCACTGACCTAGATGTACCTGAAATACTGTACATGATGAAATAAACATGCCATGCCAATGCTCTACAATATGAAGAACACATTAGTTTGGTCCTACTATGGAAGTAGTGAGGAACCAGCTTGCTTTTTGAGACCAGTTCAGAAGGTCAGATGACTTAGTGGGCCTTAAAGACCACTCCCCAAAGCCCCATTCTAGATTATTCAACCAGACCTTGGAAATATCAGTTTCCTTAGACTACAGTTCCCAGAATCCATACCAACTCCGCGAATCCAATTGGGATTCTGGAAATTCAGGCAAGTAACATTTCCAAACCCCATTCCATCGCATTTTGCATTTCTCTGTGGAAGGAGATGTGTTTGAAGTTCCACTCTGCTTTAGGGATGGTGACCAAGACTTTGGCTGTCTCCACTAACTGCTTGCTACCTCATCAGGCCTTGGTTTATCTATGTGAAGGCTAACTGAGACTTCTCTACTTTTGAGCTCAACTTCCTAAATTTGGGGTTCTTCAGATGAATAGAAGTACATCACTTCCCATCTTTTCTAGACAGTATGAAGTTGTACAACAGTACATCAGGAAAGCCTCAACAATGAAACAATGAAAAGGCTAGGCTAAACTCATTTTCTCTCTCCGATCTACATGAGAATGATGAATATGATGCATGTCCTTACATGGTTATTGTAGCAATAACTCAAAAAAATGCACAATGCAGAAAGAGTGCTAAATAAAAGCCAAGAATTATATATTCGTAGAGCCCTTCAAGTCCCCAGAAACACAACCAAAGGTAACTTACAGAAGTATTCCAAAGTCTTCTCAATCTGCTGTGGTGTAAGGCAGTTGGGAGCATCGGAGGCAACAAGAGGGGTTCGGATCCAGTCCTCGTGTTCATATCCAAACACAGTGTCTGCCCGGAGCTGGTACAGGGGCAAGTGGTCACCCAGAAGGCTGATGATTTCCACCTCAGGCACATTGGTGCTATTACAGACCTCTATAGGGAATGGACAGGAAAAGAGCAAATGGTCAGCAGAAGGGAAGAGAAGGATGTATGCATCTGTTCAATCTTGAGAAGCTGGGTTGCCTGTGGTGCATTTGCATCACATTGTTATAATAGTCTAAAACCACTTTAGTTGTCATGAGTCTGAATCCTATAGCATATTGGGGTGTGCACAGAAAACACAGTGATTTATGTTAGAAAGTTCTAATATACACCCTGAATTACATATCCTAAGAATTCACAGGAGACAGATATGACAGTTAATGTGATATCAGACTACTATAACTGAACTGTGTTTGTATACTACTGGTGAGCCAATGAGAGGCACAGTGGACTGGTTTAAATTAGATCTTCAGAAAGATTACTTTGAGGACTATAAATTCTATCATTCTCCTTGTCATTTATGACCATTGTGGGGAGGATTCTGGGAACTGGAGTGCAAAGACATGACTTATCCAAAGTTTTGTGTTTTTCCAGACCCTTTAGGAATTATTTCCTCTACGAAGCAAACAAAGAGTGGAATATGTGTGCAGTCAAGTTATGTGCTAACATATGGCAAGCCCAGACATTTCATAGGGTTTTCTTATGCAAGGCGAAGAAGAGGTGTTTCTTCTGGTACTTCTTCCGAAATATAGCCTACAGTACTTGGACTTTGTATTTCTGGATGCAAAGATTACTGCAGACGCAGACTGCAGCCAGGAAATCAGGAGATGCTTACTTCTTGGGTGGAGAGCAATTACCAATCTCGCTAAAATAGTGAAGAGTAGAGACATCACCCTGGCAACAAAGATCCGCATAGTTAAAAGCAATGGTATTCCCCGTAGTCACCTACGGATGTGAGAGCTGGACCATAGGGAAGGCTGAGCGAAGGAAGATAGATGGTTTTGAACTGTGGTGTTGGAGGAAAGTTCTGAGAGTGCCTTGGACAACGAGAAGATCCAACCACTCCATACTTCAAGAAATAAAGTCTGACTGCCCATTGGAGGGAAGAACAGTAGAGGTCAAGATGAAGTACTTTGGCCACATCATGAGAAGAAAGGAAAGCTTAGAGAAGACAATGATGCTGAGGCAAATGGAAGGAAAAAGGAAGAGGGGCCGACCAAGTGCAAGATGGATGGATGGTATCCTTGGATTGACCTTGAGGGAGCTGGGGGTGGTGAAGGCCAACAAGGAGCTCTGGTGTGGACTGGTCCATGAAGTCATGAAGAGTCGGAAATGACTGAACGAATGAACAACACTTGGTACTGGGTGGTGGTCTCCCATCCAAGTACTAACCAGAGCTGATGTTGTTTAACTTTCAAGAAAAGGATGGCATAAAATCTTGCCCTTCCCAGTTGTTTTTTATTTGTTCAGTCACTTCTGACTATTCGTGACCTCATGGACCAGCCCACGCAAGAGCTTCCTGTCAGTGTCACCATCCCCAGCTCCTTCAAGGTCAAGGCAGTAACTTCAAGGATACCATCCATCCATCTTGCCCTTGGTTGGCCCCTCTTCCTTTTACCTTCCATTTTCCCCAGCATCATTATCTTCTCCAAGTTTTCCTGTCTTCTCATTATGTGACCAAAGTACTTCATCTTTGACTCTAATATCCTTCCCTCCAGGCATTATTTCCTGGAGTATGGACTGGTTTGATCCTCTTGGGGTCCAAGATTTCACTCGTGGCATCATCGAAGCACTCAACTTCCAGCACTATGATAAAGCAATGATCCTTTGCTGGAGGCCCTTCCCAGTAGATTCAGGCAAAAGCAAACCACTGCAGTCTCTCCTAGCTTGTGTGTTCTTCTTCATTAATAACTTTTGCCATAGTGCCCACATTCTAATACATGGCCATAAATGTCCCACTTTTCTACAGCTAAAAAGGCCATACGTAGCCATTTTTCAGGATCCAGTCTAGTGTGTATGTAACATGAAATTCAAGTGACAAAGAAGGTTCAGCTTTCTCATTGCATAGTTGTCTTCATTACGTTATCACGTTTCCAATAAAAGAACTCTGCTGCCACCTTTTGTCCATGGAAAGACATAGAAAATTTCAAGAGACGTGAGGGGGCGGAAAGCAATTGTTTCTCCAGAGAACTGAAGGTGGTTTAAATGAGAGATTCCTGCTTGTATGTCTATACTCCTCCATGTTTGTTTCCAGTAAACAAGATTGACAGGGTTTTGCAATAAAAAAGAAATGCATTTATACACCATGATTCTCTCAAAACAACTCTCTTGAAAGCTATTATTTGTCTCCTAGCTCAATCCCTAAGAGAAAAACATTTGAGCAGTTCTAACAATCTTACTCATACGTTGCACATCCTCCTAGGAGTCCTTTAATGCTACATATTCAAAGTACTGGTTTTATGTTCAGTCCCTTTCTCCCTAGCCAGCAATTTTTGAAGTTTTTATTCAGAAGGCATTTTAAAATGTTCTGCTGCTATAAGAACTAGAATTTTGGTCACCCCATTCAATTCTTCCAACACCAAAACAAGATTCACAATAACTTTGAACATCATGCATAAGGAAAAGTTTGCACAATGTAGTTTCCACTAACCAGTATAGGAGACCTAATTGGGCTTTTTAAGTTTAAAACAAATTTGGTTGGGTCCAGACTTAGGGTGCAGCTACACTTTAGAATTAATTCAGTTTGACACCCCTTGAACTGCCATGGTTCAGTGCTATGGAATCACGGAAGCTTCAGTTTCACAAGGTCATTAGCCTTTGCTGACAAAGAGTAATGGTAACTCAACAAACTGCAAATCCCAGGATTCCATGCATTGAGCCATGGAAACTCAAGTGGTGTCAGACTGCATTAATTCTACAGTGTAAATACATCCTTAGTATATAGAACTCAAATATGCTGATGCCAACGTCGTCTGTGCACATTCAGAAGACGACCTACAAGCCACTCTAAAAACCTTCGCAGAAACATGCAAGAAGCTCAGCCTGTCATTGAACATCAAGAAAACCGAAGTGCTCTTCTAGCAGTCACCAGCCAATCCCTCTCCAATGCCAGAAATACAGCTTAATGGTGTAACATTAGAAAATGTTGACCATTTCCGCTATCTTGGCAGCCACCTCTCCACAAAAGTCAATATTGACAATTAAAGACAACACCACCTGAGCTCTGTGAGTGCAGCATTTTTCTGAATGAAGCACAGAGTGTTTGAGGACTGAGACATCCGTAGGGATACCAAGGTGCTTGTTCATAAAGCTATTGTCCTCCCAACTCTGCTATACGCCTGCAAGATGTGGACTGTCTACAGACGTCACTTGCAACTCCTAGAACAATTCCATCAGTGTTGCCTCTGAAAAATCCTGCAAATCTCTTGGGAAGACAAGCAGAAAAATGTCAGCATGATGGAAGAAGCAAAGACCACCAGTATTGAAGCGATGGTCCTCCGCAGTCAACTCAATTTCAGTGCAGCTTACTTCCAGTTAAGTTTCATAGGATTGCAGCCTTAAATACTATTACGACCCATTTAACTAAGCATGACTTATAAATGCTAACACTGGCATTTTTTTTAATCGGGTTGGTTCATTTGTTTCATTGCAACCTTGGTGCACTTCAGCCTACCATGATAACTTTTAAAATCACCACTTTCTTCTCCTTTGTCTTGATCTGTTGGTAGGAACACGTGAGAGTTATCTCTATGTTGTCACAAGCTTTACCTACTTAATTCTGTGCAACCAAAATCAAGCTGCTGTATGGGCTGTAAAAGCAGGAGGAGATGGTGCAGTTGGTTGGCTTCCATATTTCTGGATTAACTTGTGGTCTTCCCATTCACAAATGGATGGCTTCTACCTTTGGGGCTATTGGGTAGACATCCATTTAGATCCCAAGTGTTCTTGTGTTATGATCAAATACAATGGTCCCAAACCATGGGAGCTGGTTCTGTTAATAGCAGAAAGATTATATCTCCATAAAACACTGCTTGGGTTCCTTTGTGTACTTTATTCCTCATTGCTTCATTTCCCCGTGTTCTTTTTTCCACGAAGGAGACAAAATGCATCATGTAATGGGTAAAAGTGTAAGTAGTAAATCAGCAAATCTCGTGCTCAGATTAAACCTCGGGCATGAACTTTAAGCAGATAGCTGTTATCTCAATCTCTAGCGTGCAATGCAGAAATAACACTAGCCTACCTGTTTCGTACTGTTGTTAGGATGACAGAAATAAGATAAGAGACTGAAATTTTAAAATATAATGATGAACTTTATTTAGTTGTTCTTAGAAAATAGAATTACATTTACCCAAAGGTTGCTGGGAAGGACAAGGTTCACCTCTCTCCTCTCACCTATCCTCTACTGAATTAATTAGATGCAAATTAGCTCAATTTGCAACAATAGAAATAAGCTGAGGACAAAGGGGTAAAGGAGGAGAGAGAAACTGAAACATATTAAAAGCAGCAGAAAAGTGGAGCAGCAGAGGATTAATCCAGACTCTTCCTGACAATGTTAGCATATATAGGATAGAGATACAGTCCACCATGGTGTTATGAAGAGATACATTTGAATTCGCTCTCCTAAATGTTACTCAAGGCCTCCTAGTAGCACAGTGGTTAAATAATAATAATAATAATAATAATAATAATAATAATAATAATAATAATCTTTATTTATACTCTGCCACCATCTCCCCAATGGGGACTCGGGGCGGCTAACATGAGGCCGAGCCCAAATATAATACAACAAAATAATATACAAGACAATAAAACATAAATACAACAAATACATAATACATCAAAATAAAATAAACAATGCAAAAACATAATAAAAGCAGACACAATGGGTGGGCCAAATGTGCAAGATAAAATGCTAAAAACATTAAAACCTGGGTGAGATAGGAAGTAGAAAAGGTGTATTTGTAACGGAGGAGTCTGAGACAGGGGTGCTGTGGCGCTGAGCTGCCGAACTGAAAGGTTAGTGGTTTGAATCCGGGAGTGTGGTGAGCTCCCGCTGTTAGCCCCAGCTTCTGCCAACCTAGCAGTTTGTAAACAGGCAAATATAAATATAAATAGTTCATTAGGTACCACTCCTGAGGCAAAATAATGATGCTCCATGCAGTCATGCTGGCCACATGACCTAGGAGGTGCCTACGGACAACGTCGGCTCTTCGGCTCAGAAATGAAGATGAGTACTACCCCTCAGAGTAAGACTCATCTAGACTTAATGCCAAGGGGAAACCTTTACCTTTATAATATCTGTTAGATTTATCTGCCAAGTATATATTTAATTACTTAATCACAAATTGGCAATAGTATGATAGCTGGGACCCTATGCTATGCTGGTTGCGCAATACGGGTCTGAATTAGGGGAACACGTGCGCGAGTGAGCACACTGAGTGAGACGCAGCTGCAGTGGAGTTGTTGCAATGGAAGGAAGGATAAAAAGGAGGGAGGAAATACAACCAATCTTTTGGCACAGATAGCTCATTTCTATCCTGTTTAAGGTCTTTGTAAGCTGCTGTTTATCATTTAACATTAAATAACTGTTACACTACCTCACTCTTCTCCCGTTGCACGTGAGTTAAATTACTTCACTGCTGTCCTCTCCCAACTCCATCTCTCACTCGCTCTGCTCACTCGCACACGTGTTCCCTTCATTAATTCAGACCCGTGTTGCGCAACTAGCATAGGATCCCAGCTCTCATTCTATTGCCCACAAATCTTCCAGTATAATGAGCTTTGTAATTACTCATTTGCCAGTTCTAGTGAAAGGACTGCTAAATGTGACATTTTATATGAGATTTCTTAAAATAATGTTAATGTAATACATTCTCACATTTCTAGCATTCAGGCTGCGAGTGCTATGTATCGCAAATGTGAGTAGATCAATAGGAACCACTTCTACAGGAAGATAACGATGTTCCATGCAGTCATTCTGGCCACATGATCTTGGAGGTGTCTATGGACAACACTGGCTCTTTGGCTTAGAAATGGAGATGAGCACCACCCACCGGAGTTGGACACGATTAGACTTAATGTCAGGGGAAACCTTTACCTTTTACCTTTACCTAAATGTTACTCACCAGTGAGGGTGGTTGCATCGTGTTGGTTTTGCGGCCCATCCGGGTTTGAGGCAGATAGTGTTGACTCTTGCTTGACAAGGAAAAATGGCTGGCTGTTCACAGAAAGGCTCTGGCCTACGTGTAGCTGTTCCAATGCTGATGTGTCCAGTTTGGCTGGTGTCACAGGGGGGATATAGCTACCATGTAGAACTGGAACGCAGCACCAAGGCTGGGTAGTAGAGGATGACACAGAGGTCTACTCCACACCTGTGGAAAGATATTATTATTATTATTATTATTATTATTATTATTATTATTATCTTTATTTGTACCCCGCTAGCATCTCCCGAAGGACTCGAACACAACATAACAATACAGAACCTAAAGCAAATTAAAAACCATTAAAGCAATATTAAACAACAAGCAATAAACAATACACTAAAACACAATAAAACTGGGCCGGGCCAGAGTAATGGGTACAGAATTAAAAGTGCTGATGTGACAGGTGGTATATAAGGATTATAGGGTAAGTGCAGTGTGCGGCAATCTTAATTCTAATAAAGTGCTTCTGGGACTTGGTATTGGAGTTTTCCTATTCTGGAAAGGTACATCGAAACAGCCAGGTCTTCAAGTTCTTTCTAAAGACTGCCAATGTAGATCTTTGGGGAGGGTGTTCCAGTGTCGGGGGGCCACCACAGAAAAGGTCCTGTCTCGCGTCCCCATCAAACGCATCTGCAACGCAGGCGGAATCACAAGCAGGGCCTCTCAGGATGAACGAAGTACACACGCGGGTTCATAAACGGAGATGCGGTCACACAGGTAGGATGGTCCCAAACCGTTTAGGGCTTTGTAGGTAAGCACCTGCACCTTAAATTGGATTAGGAAGGCAGGATGGTTGAAAGCTGTGACAGCACCAAGGTTTTAAAAAATCTATGCTAAAATCCATTGAAAAACATTCTTAGGAGTGGGTTGTTGTAGGTTTTTCCGGGCTATATGGCCATGTTCTAGAAGCATTCTCTCCTGATGTTTCACCTCTGAGGATGCTTGCCATACATGCAGGCAAAACGTCAGGAGAGAATGCTTCTAGAACATGGTCACATAGCCCGAAAAACCTACAACACAGTGATTCCAGCCATGAAAGCCTTCGACAATACATTCTTAGGAGTCTATGTTGTCCTTGATCCAGAGTTTGGGAAAAATACTATTTTGCACTACAACGCCAGCTTATCTGACCATATTGGTTGGAGATATCCTTCCAAACACAAAAAATAAACAGACAAGCAAACAAGACCTAAAATACAATCCAAACTCTTTGCAATCTCCTTCCCATCTGTTATTAAGGAGGCTGTCCAGACCTTGAATCGGTGCTTGGCTGCTGTGTCAGACTGGATGAGGGCTAACAAATTGAAACTGAATCCTGACAAGACAGAGGTCCTCCTGGTCAATCGAAAGGCCAAACAGGGCATAGGGTTACAACCTGTGTTGGATGGGGTTACACTCCCCCTGAAGACGCAGGTTCACAGCTTGGGAGCGATCCTGGACTCATCGCTGAGCCTGGAACCCCAGGTTTCAGCGGTTGCCAGGGGAGCTTTTGCACAGTTTAGACTTATGCGCCAGCTGCACCCGTACCTTGGGAAGTCTGATCTGGCCACGGTGGTCCACGCTCTGGTCACATCCCGAATAGATTACTGCAACACACTCTACGTGGGGCTGCCTTTGGAGACGGTTCGGAAACTGCAGTTAGTCCAACGGGCGGCAGCCAGATTACTAACAGGAACTACATACAGGGAACATACCACCCCCTTGTTGTGTCAGCTCCACTGGCTGCCTGTCCACTTCCGAGCTCAATTCAAAGTGCTGGTTTTGACCTATAAAGCTCTGTACAGTTCCAGCCCAGCTTACTTGTCCGAACGCATCTGCCTCTACGTCCCACCTTGTAACTTAAGATCATCCGGGGAGGCCCTCTCTCGCTCCCACCAACATCGCAAACGCGGCTGGCGGGGACGAGAGACAGGGCCTTCTCGGCTGTAGCCCCCCGCCTGTGGAATTTGCTTCCAAATGAATTACCATCGACTCCATCCCTCCTGGCGTTCAGGAAGAAATTAAAATCTTGGTTTTGGGACTAGGATTTTGGACAATAAACATAAAGCAGCACTTTGACTGGAAATAGACTGGCAAGATGACATGTATGAGGATACGGTTTTATTGTTCTATCAGTGAGTTTGTGGACTGCGTATTGTTTTAATGATTGTTTTAATGACTGTTATGATAATTTGGTTAATTAATTACTATTGTTTTAACTCTGTATGTTTTTATGGTTTTATACTGGGTTATTGATTGTGGCATTGAATTGTTGCCTTTGTTAGCCATTCTGAGTCGTCCCCACCCCCCGGGGGTTGAGAAGAGCGGGGTAAAAATGCTATAAATAAATAAATAAATAAATAAATAAATAAATAAACTTCTATCTATCCATTCCATTTCTCTAACCCACACAGTCTTATTTATGTCTTAGAACTGAATACGAGGTCTTGGAAAATTGAGCAGCAAGTAACTTATGTTCCTTCACCCACCAGGAACTTAATCCTTAAGCATCATCCACTGCTGGCAGATAACTGCAATTAAAAAAAACCAAGGACTTTTTTGTCCATATGGTCTCAGAAAGTGATACAGGATCCGCTATTCTGCCAGGTCTTGAAAGGCTAGAAATCTAATTACTTTCTCCTTCTGGTATATCTGGCAGCACTTCTGATGTTGGGGCAGCAGGAAAAAGAACACTTGAGTTGCTTCAGTTTTTTCCCGCAAGCGAGGGATGAGTACGACAAGCATGGCAGATATTGACAATTGGTGATTTTATTACTGGGCATATTCTGGGTTTACAACACTAACAGCTGACAAGTCACAACGCAGAGAAGGTGTGTGAGGACACGTAAAACCTCACGTACTAACTGAGTTGTGCCAGGTGGCATGTCTGGAGGAAGATGGACTTTGCACCGTAGGTCACAAGTTTCCTCGGATTGTGGCATCATAGTTTCAATCACAATATGGGAAGAGTAGGAAGAATGAGCCAGTAGGAAAAAATTTGATCTTGTTTCAGTTGTATCATTCTGTCCCTTTTCTGTTTCCCTTTTCTGTGCCACATCCAAATTCTGGAAATTGTGCTTTTTGTTTTTAGACTGGCTATATGGGCTGCAGGATTTTTTGGGAGTTATAGACCAAAACGCAACTTTGCTCATCTCTAGTTATGTAAACATGGGCTCAAACTATATATGACATGGAATTGAACACATGATTTTGCATTTTATGTCTCTCCTATTGAGAAAGGTAAATATAGTACCACTCCTATATCAAGTGGACTTCACCTGGCTATGCAAAACCATAGATAGTAGTGACATTTATTGTTTTCAAGGGACAAATGACAGAGGTACCAAGAAAAAGGTGTAAGTGGTACAGGAAGCCCTAAGGGAATAAGTGAAATTGTGGTTACATGAAACCACATATATTTGGTGATGGCAGCCTGAGCAGCAGCACAAGTAGAAATGAATGGTTTATAAACTGGGTTGTTGTTAGTTTTCCAGGATGTATGGCCATGTTCTAGAAGCATTCTCTCCTGACATTTCGCCCACATCTATGGCAAGCATCCTCAGAGGTTGTGAGGTCTCACAAGACTCAATCAAGGCCTTATTGTTCAAAAGGATTAAAATATCATTGGTTACATTAACAATTCTAATATCCATATCCACCGGGGCCATAGTGGCACACAAGGTTAAACCGCTGAGCTATGGAACTTGTCAGTTCGAATCCATGGAGCGGCATGCACTCCCATCGTTAGCCCCAGCTTCTGCCAACCTAGCAGTTCTAAAACAGGCAAATATGAGCAGATCAGTAGGCAAAGTAATTATGTTCCATGCAGTCATGCTAGCCACATGACCTAGGAGGTGCCTACGGACTACGCCAACTCTTCGGCTTAGAAATGGAGATGAGCATCACCCCTCAGAGTCAGACTCGACTAGACTTAATGTCAAGAAAAAAACCTTTACCTTTATAATATCCATTAGATTTGTCTGCCAAATATATATTTAATTACTTAATCACAAATCTTTCTGTGTAATAAGGATTGTAACTATTCATTTCATGTTCTAGAGAGAGGACTGTTAAATGTGACATCTTATATGGGATTTCTTAAAATAATGTTGGTGTAATAAATTTTCACATATCTAGCATTCAGGCTATGAGTGCTATGTGCATCTACATTGTAGGATTATCCGTTTGGCACCACTTTACCTGGCATGGATAAATGCTATGGAATTATGGCGGCTGTAGTTTGTTGAAGCATCAGTATTCTTTGGCAGAGAAGTTTGAAGACCTTGTAAAATTACAGCTCCTGGAACTCCATAATATTGAGTCATGGAAGTTAAAGTGGTTTAAAACTGCATTGATTCTACAGTGTAGATTCACCCTAAATTACAATGTTTACATAGATGTACAAATGAGGCGGAGCCCCCTGTGGCGCAGTGGGTTAAACCACTGAACTGCTAAACTTGTTGACCAAAAGGTCGCAGGTTCGAATCCGAGGAGCGGCATGAGCTTCCACTGTCAGCCCCAGCTTCTGCCAACCTAGCAGTTCGAAAACATGCAAATGAGAGTAGATCAATAGGTACCACTCAGGCAGGAAGGTAACGGCGCTCCATGCAGTCATGCTGGCCACATGACCTTGGAGGTGTCTATGGACAACGCCAGCTCTTTGGCTTAGAAAGGGAGATGAGCACCAACCCCCAGTCGGACACAACTGGACTCTATGTCAGGGGAAAAACTTTACCTTTACAAATAAGGCATCAGAATTTTTTGAAGAAACACCGCTACTTGCAGGGGTACAAACAAATACATTAGAGAATTGTAAAAGGGGTGAAGGAGGTGGAAAATCCCTCCAAGCAGCTATGCGAGGACTAAATGTACCATATTTGCTGATCACTGAGTACTAGTCTGTTGTGGTGTAATGATATTACATGGAAGAGGAACTGCAACACTGAATGCTACAATTGTTTCCTGCAACCCTCATTGTTTGTTAATTGTTGCTTCCCTATTTATGTCCACTGTATGCGGATTTAGGGACTTTGGTAGGAAAGCAAGAAACAAATCAGCAAACTTTGGGGTCTCACCTCGAAATAAAATCAACCTCCAAGAGGCCCCTAAGAAAAGAAAAACTCCTGAGGTTGAAATTTGGAATTTGAGACAAGGCTTTTAGGATCAAAAGATGCCACTTCCAGGCTTAAACCTCTAATTCAGGTATCCACTAACCAACCAATTCAAAAGGCAAAGGGTCCAAGGCACCTTTTTCTCTGAATCAGCATGAGTTCAGTTTTTTTTCCTAGTCACATGTCCTGTTTATATCTGAGAAAGTGCAATAAAAGAGTAATTTTACAACAGAGGCAACTCCCTAGCAGATTCTCTTTCCTTATGCACTAAGGGCTGGATGGAAGTGTGTGTCTTTACCCATGTATGCCACCAACACAGTTTTATGGGTGTGTGTTTGTGTCTGAAATCAACAACTGACCTACGTTTCTTTCTTCCTTATTAGTGTCATTGAGAGTCACAAGGTACCATAAGAAAAATGGGCTATCAGTGGTTCTCAACCTGTGGGTCACCAGGTGTTTTGGTCCACACCTCCCAGAAATCCCAACCAGTTTATCAGCTGTTAGGATTTCTGGGAGTCGAAGGCCAAAAGCATCTGGGGACTCACAGGTTGAGAATCACTGAGCTATATCATTGATAGTGAACCTTTTAGAGACTGAGTGTCCAAACCAGATAGGGTTAGGCGGGGGGTTGGGCACATTGGGGGCAGCAAGCAAGAGGGGTCAGTGGGTTGAGTGAGTGGGCGTGTGAGTGAGCGAGCAAGGGGATGGGGAAGTGGGGGGAGGATGGCAAGCTGGGGGAAGTTGAGGGGCTAGTGGGGGGAGGAATAGATGGAAGCCCCCCAAAGCTGTACTACTAAATCAACAGGCCTAGGATACTCCTAGAAAGATGGTTACAAGTATTACTTAGGACCCTTCTACACAGGCTTATAACCCACAACGAATCACAGGTTTACCTGAGGTGTCCAAACCCAAATTAATCTGGAGTAAACTGGAATGTTGTTGTTTTTGTTCATTGGTTTTGAGGAAGGTGTGGGGACTAAATTCCAGGAGGAACTGGGATTAAATATCCCAATTCCTCCCAGGATTTAGTCCTGTCTGGAAGGGTCCTTAGCAATTCCAAACTATTTGAGGGAACTTGAAAATGCTATCTTTCTAGATTACAAATCCCTGGATTATTCATTCAGTCGTTTCTGACGCTTCATGACCTCATGGACCAGCCCACGGCAGAGCTCCCTGTTGACCGTCACCATCCCCAGCTCCTTCAAGGTCAATCCAGTCACTTCAAGGATGCCATCCATCCATCTTGCCCTTGGTCGACCCCTCTTCCTTTTCCCTTCCATTTTCTCGAGCATAATTGTCTTCTCTAAGCTTTCCTTTCTTCTCATGATGTGGCCAAAGTACTTCATCTTTGCCTCTACTATCCTTCCCTCCTGTGAGCAGTCAGGCTTTATTTCCTGAACTGGAATTTACTCCAGATTAATTTGACACCTGGAAAGATCCGGATCTTAATATGAGGTCTGTATCTTTCCAGGTGTGAACCTGTGGGGATTAACTCCCCATTGCCATTCTGGTTCTTTGTGCTCTCACTCTCCCCTCCCATTTTGCCCCAAAAATTTACCTCTGATTGATGCAGGAGAGCATGTAGCCACGCATCCCTCCAAGAGAAGGTGCAGGTTTTGAGGAACATGTGGGGACTAAATTCCAGGAGTAACTGGGATTAAATATCCCAATTCCTCCCAGGAATTAGTCCTGTCTGGAAGGGTCCTTAGCAATTCTAAACTATTTGAGGGAACTTGAAAATGCTATCTTTCTACATTACAAATCCCTGGATTATTCAGACAGCACAGCCACTTTGAATGTTGATGGTACATTCTGGGAATTGTAATGATAAAAAAGAAATTTCCTCTCGGTTCTGACATTTAGGGTACAATGCTTTTACTTCTTAGTTCTTTGAAATAATACCTTCCAATGAGTTATTTGTAATTACTTTCTCTTTGCAGAAATTAAGACATACTAAGTAGACTAAATATAATCAAGGCCCTGGATCCCACCTGATCTCGGAAGCTAAGCAAAATGATCTCTGCTTAGTACTTGGATGAGAGTCTGCCAATGAATACTATTAAAAATAATAATTAATGGTAATAATTTTATTTCTTACCCACCTCTTCTCATGTCTCAATGTGGGTTACAACATTGCTAGAATACACAATCATTCAAAAACACTCCATAGAATACATGTATTAAAATCTATTTCCATAAAATAAATAGTTATTTATATATTTACTCTATTTGTTTCCTGCCTTTCTCTACACCGGAGGGAACTCAAGACAGCTTTACATATTAAAATACACATAACAAAAGTTAGAAGTTTAAATTTGTCATTAAAAACTCATTTCAGCTATAGTACCTACTTAATAAAGCATAATAGCTTTTAATAAATTTATGGTTGGATAGGTAATGAGACCACTATGAACAATATTGCTAGTGATCAGAAAAACATTGTGGTTACACTACACAAATACAGCTAAATGAAGGCTATCATGCACTTCCATTTACAAAATAATGCCATATATATATATATATATATATATATATATTGATATATATATATATATATATATATATATTCACAAGAAAGGCCCATTGCTTTTAATAGAGCTAATTCCAAAAGTAAAGAAGTGTAGGACTGCAGTTGGGAGAGAAAGAGAATTCTGTCAGTGGCATCACTAAGATCCCTTCCACACAGCTCTATATCCCAGAATATCAAGGCAGAAAATCCCACAATATCTGATTTGAACCGGGTTATCTGAGTCCACACTCAGATAATGTGGGATTTCCTGCCTTGATTTTCTGGGATATAGGGCTGTGTGGAAGGGCCCCAAAGTTGGTGTCACCTGGGGTGGTAACTCTTGGCCCTTTCTCACTGCCATATAACCCAGAATATCAAGACAGACAATCCACAATATCTCCTTTGAACTGGATTATCTGAGTCCACACTGCTATATAATCTGGTTCAATTGTGGATTTTATACAGCTGTGTGAAAGGGGCCATGGAGTCATCCTATGCACTTCCTCCCTGACTGGAACACAGTATTGTAGCTAAAATGCCAAAAAAAATTGACAAAATCATCATCAGCAAAAAACAACAGCTTGTGCTTGTAACATGCACAGGTAGGTCATAATGACATATCTGACTGGAGCACATGCAGACTGGAAGGTTCAAAAGGTAAATGATCATTGACTTTTAGCCTTGTAGATATATTGATAGAGTACATCTAAGCTGAGTTGATGATAAACATTCTGGTTGTTGCTTGGTTGGGAAAAAATGATTCAAAACTCGTTTCGGATGTAGGGGGCACTGGTGGTTTGATTCTAAAGTCAATTAGAATTTTCACAGAAAAAAAATTCAAAACTTTTCAAAACTTCCGAGACTTCAGAATTCTTTCATTAATGGTTTGAAAGTAAAAAACACTGTTTTTTTTTTTTACTTTGAAAGTAGTTGTTTTACTCCAGAACTGGGGAAAAGCAAGCGGAGGAAATTCCTTCCTTCTCTGGTTTAAAACTGGCTTCTCAGGCTTGAACCGAGGCCAGGAAATTCCTTCCTTCTCTGGTTTAAAACTGGCTTCTCTGGCTTGATCCGAGATCAGGCACCAGAAGCGGGAAAAGCTGAATCATTTCCGACTCACTTCCTGAATTGTAACAAAAATGGTGGAAAAAGCTTCGGAAGGGCAAAGGGAGCGACTCTATCCATGCCTACTAATTACCATAGTTTTTAAGCACCGCCTTTTCCCAGTCTTAAGAACTATTATGTAAACATTTATTTTAACATTTATATAGCCAAAAGAGCAATTATACAGACCAATTTAAAAACCAAAGAGACAATCATCCTGAATACAAGAGGAAACATACGGTAATCTCCTTATTTACTGCTGGTAAATTGCAAACAGAGACTAGATAGGAAAGCAAGCAGGTTGACATTCTAGAGAGTTATGCGAAATGTTGATCAGATTTACCTGACTGATGCATCATGGCACACATGGAAATCATGGTTCTTGGAAAGGCAGTTGGGCTAAAAATGGTCCACATTTGCATTAGCGATTGTATTACTGCTCCAGTCTTTCCCCAGAATCGAGACTTCATACAATCTGGGGGAAAAGGCAGAAGAATTAGATGGGAAAAGAAGATTTTAGAACTAAAATTTGAGAGAATGCTTCTGAAACATGGCCATACAGTCTGGAAAACTCATAGCAATCCAGAACTAAAATAATTACATGAGGAAATTGTCTGGATATTCTGTTAATACACTAAATGTGGTGAGAATGGACATGCTACTTTCTTCTTTTTTCTTTTTCTTGGTAATGTCCAACGGAAATCAGCAGAACTTATAAAGAAGCTAATATATAGAGGAACAGTACAGTATATTTAAGGCTCTCTGGTGGCACAGCAGGTTAAACCATTAAGCTGCTGAACTTGCTGACTGAAAGATTGGTGGTTTGAATCTAGGGAGTAGGGTGAGCTCCCGCTGTTAAGCTCAGCTTCTGCTAACCTAGTAGTTCAAAAGCATACAAATGTGAGTAGATCAATAGGAACTGCTTCTGCGGGAAGATAATGGCACTCCATGCAGTCATGTTGGCTCCAACAGTGTTCACATTTGATCCAGTTCCATCATTGTTTGAGTCCACAATGCTTTCTGGATGTAGGTGAACTACAACTCCAAAACTCAAGGTTGATGCCCACCAAACCCTTCCAGTATTTTCTGTTGGTCATGGGAGTTCTGTGTACCAAGTTTGGTTCAATTCCATCACTGGTGGAGTTCAGAATGCTCTCTGATTTTAGATGAACTATAAATCCCAGCAACTACATCTCCCAAATGACAAAATCAGTCTCCCCCTCCCACAACCAGCATTCAAATTTGGGTGTATCAGGTATTTGTGCCAAATTTGGTCCAGTGACTGGAAATACATCCTGCATATCAGATATTTACATTACGATTTAGGACAGTAGCAAAACTACAGTTATGAAGTAGCAACAAAAATAATTTTATGGTTGGGGGTCACCATAACATAAGGAACTGTATTTAGGAGCCGTGGCATTAGGAAGGTTCAGAACCACCGCTCTTAACTCTCTAAAAAGTAACAGTTATGGAAAAATAACAAGCAGAGTTAAAAATAATGTAACAAGTTACTTCCTTTATCATTACAATAAGTAACAGAAATGAATTCATTTTTAAACACTGTAAAGTCAGGGGTATATATTGGTTTGTGTTCTAGACTGGAGTCAGGTAGCCAGCACCCGAGAACAACAACGAACAATGGAAGGCATTCATCTTTGTAATTTCTGTAAAGAACTTTTTATTAACTCAAGCTTGTGGTAACTCCTTAACTAAATATGGGATTCCTTATCAATTAAGAGCTGTTCTTTCTTTCTTAATGGGTATTAAATTGTGTTCTTGATTTTACTGTTTTCTCATAGGAAAATACATTATGTGTTTTAACAAGATGGTTTTTAGTCACCCGTATTGTGAGCTCCCTTAAGGATTTCCATTATAGAGGAAGGGGAGCTGGGTTGTAAATGCAATAAATAAATAAATGACCACCGACTGGGAGAGACTCAGGTTTAAACAAACAGGTCTGACACTGTCACAAGAAATCTGACTCTGCGCCGTGAACACAGTCCATTGGGAAATGGACCTGTCACACTGAATAAGGACATCCAAAGTAAAAAAACTGGGGCTGCATAAAAGAACAACGAAATATTATACACTTCGATCACATTTTGCAATCTAGTCCACTGGATGGTTGTGTTTCTTTCCTGTGACAAGAACATGCTTTGTTTGGTCAGATTTCCACACTTAGGTTTAATTTTCCAGAAAAAAGGATTCTTTTTTTTGCAAAGGATAGTTGTGGAAAGGAACTGGTAAGTCTAAAGCTTGGGGAAGGTCCTTTGTTAGATGGCTGAAATATGCCTAGTTTAGTGTTTCTCAACCTGGGGGTTGGGACCCCTGGGGGGGTCGTGAGGGGGTTTCAGAGGGGTCGCCAAAGACCATCAGAAAACACATATTTCTGATGGTCTCAGGAACCCTTTTGGCAGTGATGGCTGAAGATCTCTCTGCCTGTCCTTATCCTTGTTGGTGTTGGTCAATGACAACTCCCAGAATTCAAAAACAGCCCCCCCAACCCCACCAGTAGTTAATGTTGGCCATGTCGGTAGTGTCCCAAGTTTGGTGCAGATCCATTTTGGGCTGGATTCAGAGTGCTATTTGATTATAGGTTAACTGCCATGCTGGAAGAAGCAAAGACCACCAGCACTGAAGCGATGGTCCTCCACCATCAACTCCGCTGGACCGGCCACGTTGTCCGGATGCCCGACCACCGTCTCCCAAAGCAGTTGCTCTACTCCGAACTCAAGAATGGAAAGCGGAATGTTGGTGGACAGGAAAAGAGATTTAAAGATGGGCTCAAAGCCAACCTTAAAAACTCTGGCATAGACACTGAGAACTGGGAAGCCCTGGCCCTTGACCGCTCCAGCTGGAGGTCAGCTGTGACCAGCAGTGCTGCAGAATTTGAAGAGGCACAAATGGAGGGTGAAAGGGAGAAGCATGCCAAGAGGAAGGCGTGTCAAACCAACCCTGACCAAGACCGCCTTCCACCTGGAAACTAATGCCCTCACTGTGGAAGAAGATGCAGAGCAAGAATAGGGCTCCACAGACACATACGGACCCACAAGAATACTGGAAGACAATCATCCTCGGAAAACGAGGGACCACCTAAGTAAGTAAGTAATAGGTTAACGATCAATCCCAGCAATTACAACTCCCAAATGTCAAGGTCTGTTTTCCCCAAACTCCACCAGTGATCACATTTGGGCATATTGAGTATTCATGCCAAGTTTGGTCCAGATCCATCATTGTTTAAGTCCACAGTGCTCTCTGGATGTAGGTGAACTACAACTCGCAAACTCAAGATCAATGCCTAACAAATCCTTCCAGTACTTTCTCTTGGTCTTGGGAGTTCTGTGTGCCAAATTTGATTCTTTTGTTGGTGGAGTTCAGAATGCTCTTTGATTATAGGTTAACTATAAATCCCAGCAACTACAACTCCCAAATGACAAAATGAATCCCCCCCGCCCCAACCCAAAGTTTTCAAATTTGGGCATATTGGCTATTTGTGTCAAATTTGGTCCAGTGAATGAGAATACATCCTGCATATCAGATATTTACATTACGATTCGTAACAGTAGCAAAAATACAATTACGAAGTACCAATGGAAATAATGTTATGGTTGGGGTCACCAACACATGAGGAACTGCATTAAGAGGTCACGGCATTAGGAAGGTTGAGAACCACTGGCCTAGCTTCTCCTCTGTTTTGTGGTATAGAAACCACTCCCTATTCTTTCCCTGATATTTTTGCCTCTGGCACCAAATGTTCTGTTACAGAAGTAATTGCTGGGAACACACCTATTCATTACCCAAGGTATTCCTGTGCCTGACTGTACTAACATGAATACACCATCTTTTCTGTAGGCACCGCTTGATCTAGAGTACACTAGATCCAACTTCTGTTGGCTAGTTCCAACTTGAGAAGGGTTGTTGAATCAGTTGTTAAAATGGTGAGTCATGATATGGGCAAATCCAATTCCTTCAAGGGATTTACTCCAGTAATAAAGACTAACAATATGATTTCAGCCTTAGTAATGCTTCAGCTAGCTTCCTATGGTAGTTTAAGGGCCTATATGCTATTATTCCTCTAGCTGTCATGACAACAGTCTGTGGAATTCTGGGGTAATAGTTTAGCGAAGCCCAATAATATTAATAATCATCATAATCATCATCTCAATAATAATTGAGAGCAAAATTGACAAAGAAAAGACATGGCTGTGGCTCACAAATGGAACTTTGAAAAAGGAGACGGAGGGCCTGATTCTGGCAGCCCAAGAACAAGCCATTTGAACCAATGCCATCAAAGCCAGGATTGAAAAGTTTGGCAACAGATCTCAAATGTAGACTCTGCAAGAAAGCAGATGAAACAATAGATCACATCCTCAGCTGCTGCAAGAAGATTGCGCAGACAGACTACAAGCAGAGGCATAACACCATTGCTCAGAGGATTCATTGGAACTTGTGCCACAAATACCATCTGCCTGCGACAAAGAACTGGTGGGATCACAAGCTGGAAAAAGTTACAGAGAATGAACACGCCAAACTCCTCTGGGACTTACGGATTCAGACAGACAGAGTTTTGGAGCATAATACTCTGACCTCACAATCGGGTTAAAAAACGAAGTATGGATAGTCGATGTCACAGTCGCAGATGACAGCAGGATTGCAGAGAAACAACTGGAAAAACTGACACAATATGAGGATTTAAAGATCAAACTGCAAGGACTCTGGCACAAACCAGTAAAGGTGGTCCCAGTTGTGATCGGCACACTTTGTGCAGTGCCTAACAACCTTGGCCTGCACTTAAACACAATTGGCGCTGACAAAATTACCATCTGCCAGTTGCAGAAGGCCACCTTACTTGGATCTGCACATATTATTCGAAGATACATCACACAGTCCTAGACGCTTGGGAAGTGTCCGACATGTGATCCAATGCAACAGCCAGCAGAGTGTCTGCTGTGGACTCATCTTGTTGTGTTTCAAATAATACCTTTATTTATATACCGCTCTGTCTCCCCAAGGGGGACTCAGGGTGGTTTCCAAATAATATCACCGAAACAGAGAAGTAAACAGTATAACATAAAATTAACAAAACAACATAAGCATAAAATTATCACAATAACACATGCATATTAAAAATAATCCTGCCTGTTCAGCAATTAAAAAGCCAGACCATGGCTAGTGCAAACTCAAAATATGAGGGGGCCGGGAATTAAGTACAGTGCTATAACAGGCTAACGGCAATAGTAGGTATGGGTCTGTGGCTGCTCATTTCCAGGGCCTATTAGAGGGATGACTTGGTAATAGGTAAGAAGTGCAAGGCCATATTTAACAATGTTTGGGGCTGGACTAGAACAGGTCATTCTCAAAGGCTTGTTGAAACCACCAGGTCTTCAAGCTCTTACAAAAGGAGGGGAGGGATGGGACCTGTTTTATTTCCATTGGAAGGGTGTTCCAGAGGTGGGGGACCACCACCGAGAAGGCCCTCTCTCTCGTCCCCACCAACCATACTTGTGATGGTGGTGGGAACGAAAGGAGGGCCTCCCCGGAACATCTTAGAGTTCGCGCCGGTTCATAGAAGGAGATGCGATCACGGAGATAGAGAGCCCAGGAGCTCTCTAGCTAAGAATTCTAAAGGCTGCAAATCCCAAGATTCTATATGTTGGGTTGTTGTAGGTTTTTCGGGCTGTGTGGCCATGTTCTAGAAGCATTCTCTCTTGACGTTTCGCCTGCATCTATGGCAGGCATCCTCAGAGGTTGTGAGATCTGTTGGAAACTAGGAAAATTTCAACAGACCTCCCAACCTCTGAATGCCTGCCATAGATTCACTTAAAACCCGATTTTGGCTGAAAAATGTGCATATTCGCATCACTGTATATCCCTACAGTCAAAGAAAACACATGATTTTATTTCTATATGCTGGTATGGAATGCTCCAGTGCATGTGCACATTTTAAAATCCCCAAAAAGCTGATCAGGGCTGTAAGCAAATGGAACCATGGACACGCAGGTGGCTAAATAGAAGCACAAATGGAGAGCAATTACAATGAGAACTTTCTGCAACTATTCCTTTGTTTTGATGTTTATGAAATTAAACATTTTGAGCTTGAACTGGCAGTAGTGTGAGGAGAGATAATAAGAAATCTGCTTGTGTGTACATTTGATATCCGTATCAGTGCACATAAGGTCCAGTGCATCTCAGACAATTAAAACAATTAAAGTAAATTTACGCTGGATGTCCCCCATCCATCTTCTGGATTTCTAAAATCTATTACAAACTAAATTGTCAAGACAGAGGGCGACCATTTACCAGGACTGACAGGTCTGTGTTTGGACTTGCTGTCAGATCCTGCAATTTTTTGCCCCACTTCATTGTTCCGGATTATTACACTGTCTGGAAGTGCCCTCAGACACACTGAAATGAAGCCACACTTCCCTTCAAGACCAAGGTACCTGTGCTGCACATCACAAATTCTCCACCACAAAGTCCCTTCTGCATAAAATAATGATGCTGGAGCTCCCCATGACCTCTCTATCCACAAACAATGCAGCACTGGCATTGCAGTAAAGCAGGCATGTTGGAATGGCAGAAGCAGGGATGGTAGAATCTTAAAAAACAAACCTTGGGTGCATCTACATTGTAGAATTAATAGACTTTGACACCACATTAACAACCATGGCTCAATACTATGGAATCATGAGAGTTGGAGTTTTACATGGTCTTTGGCCTTCACTGCCAAATAGTGCTAGTGCTTCACCAAACTATAGCTCCCATGGCTTAACAGCATTGTGCCATGGCAATCAAAACGGTGTCAAGCTGCATCCATTTCAGAGTGTAGATGTACCCCTTGGAAGTTGACATTTCCTCTCTTGACTCAGGACATTTGCTGTGAAGGTAGGAGGATAATAATATTAACAGCACACACACCAGCAATCTGTGCTAGATATTCTGAAATCAGAGCCAACTGCCAACAGCTCAGCTTACTCCATCACCTTTCAGAGCATATACTTTCCCACCCACCCATCCCCATCTCCCCTTTCCCAATCCCAACCATTTAAAGAGAGGAAAAGACACCAACCGTGGGGCTTCTTTGCATTTCTCTGAGTTCTTTGGTCTTTCATTCCCCCTGGGTAGAGAAAAGACACTGTGTCTTCAATGACTCAGCTCAGCTCTCAGATTCCTTGGCTCTCACCAAAGTCCTGTAGCTTTGCAGCTTCTCTTGGCCCAGTTCCTACTGGCACATAAGCTCTGCTGGGGAATGGAGTCGGCTCTATCATAAGGCAAGGCAAACTTAAGTGGCAAACTCAAAAACAATGCATCTGCACTGCAGAATTAATGCAATGTGATGCCACTTTAAATTCCTATGCCCCCTTCTACACTGCTCTATAATCTAGACTATCAAACCAGATAATCCATATTATTGGGTTTCAACTGGATTATTTGAGGCCCCTTCTACACTGCCATGTAAAGTTTCCGCTTTGAACTGGATTAGATGGTAGTGTAGATTCATATAATTCAGTTCAAAGCAGATAATGTGGATTATCTGCTTTGATAATCTGGATTATATGGCAGTGTAGAAGGGGTCTGAGTCTACAATGCCAAATCACCCAAAGCAGATAATCTGGATTTTATATAGCAGTGTATAAGGGGTCTTTGGGTCTTTCTACACAGGCCCTAAAATGCAGAAGGTACTGGGATTAAAGGGGGCTGGGTAGCTAAATGCCATTGGCTGAAAAAGTGTGTAGGGTCGCATTAAGGTTCAAAAAACAAAAAGGTGTGCTTAAAACCCAATTTGGGCTAAAAAAAATGTGTATGTTCACATCAGCGTATATGCCTGAACTCAAGGAGGAAAAAGGACTTTGTCCCTGTATGCTTGTATGGACTACTCCAGTGCATGTGTTCATTTTAAAATCCTGAAACCGCTAATTACGCCTGTAAACAAATGGAGCCAGACCACACAGGTGGCTGAATGGAAGCAAAAAATGGAATACAATTCCCGTGAGAACTCTCTGCAAGTATTCCTATGTTCTCATGTTTATGAAATTAAATAGAGATTGAATTTACACAGTGGGCACCAGCATGGAAGGCAAATGACCCCAAAGGAGAGATGACAAGAAATCTGCTTGTGAGCACATTCAGATATTTGAATCAGCACATATGAGGTCCAGACAAGCACATCTTGGAGAGTCAATTTTTTTTAAAAAAAGTAAACTTTTGGCGTATGTCCCGCATCCATTTTACAGATTTCTAAAATTTACTACAAATGAATGTGCCATAACACCAGGCAAGCATTAACTGCGACTGACAGCTTCCTGTCTGGACTGTCCTTAAGTTAAAGGTTTCCCCTTGATATTAAGTCTAGCCGTGTCCGACTCTGGGGGGTGATGCTCATCTCCATGTCTAAGCCAAAGAGCTGGTGTTGTCTGTAGACACCTCCCAGGTCATGTGGCTGGCATGACTGCATGGAGTGCTGTTACCTTACCGTCTGAGCAGTACCTATTGATCTACTCACATTTACATGTTTTCGAACTGCTAGCTTGTCAGAAACTGGAGCTAACGACAGGGCTCACCCTGCTCTGCAGATTCGAACCGCCAACCTTTCAGTCACCAAGTTTTGCAACTCAGTGGTTTAACCCACTGCATCACTGTGGCCTTATGGACTGTCCTTAAGGTACTCTATATATATATACACACACACACACACACACATTTTATTGATTAGCCCATGGGTCCTCAAACTAAGACCCACGGGCCGAATACGGCCCTCCAAGATCATTTACCCAGCCCTCACTCAGGGTCAACCTAAGTCTGAAATGACTTGAAAGCACACAACAACAACAATCCTATCTCATCAGCCAAAAGCAGGCCCACACTTCCCATTGACATACTAATACGCTTATATTTGTTAAAATTGTTCTTCATTTTAATCATTGTATTGTTTTTAAGTGTTTTTTGCACTACAAATAAGATATGTGCAATGTGCATAGAAATTCATTCATGTTTTTTTTTCAAATTATAATCCGACCCTCTAACAGTTTGAGGGACTGTGACCTGGCCCTCTGTTTAAAATATTTAAGGACCCCTTTGATTAGCCCATTGGCCGTATCAAAAACATTTGACAAACACACATACACATTACACATACAGTACAACATAAGTTAAAATAAACAAGCTGTTAACAAAGTCCCAATCCAAATCAAATATCTGCATCATCTCTTAAGGTAACTCAATTTCTTTGCTCCACTCTTTTGTCCCGCATTTTGACACTGTCTGGAAGGGCCCTATAGCTGTTGAATTCAGAGAGCTGACTGTAGTAGGTTTCCGATTTCAGGGAGAACTGTGTTACAAGGCAAAATGTTTCTCCTTGTAATGTTGTGAGACTATTCAAGAAGATTTATTTGACAAGGATATTGGGGCTGTAAAATGAAGACAGTGAATCCCACCCTCCCAACATTTCAAAGATGAAAATGGAAATGAATGTGGCCAAGGAACTTTAGAGTGAGAGGTCAAGATGACAAAATTATTACGGTGGAAGAACATTCAAGCTGGTGGGAAGAAACTGCAGCAGACTCCACCCTTCTCTTCTCTCCATCCTCATCAAGGGTTAACTGAGTGCAAAGTAATTGTGCAATTTGAACTCAGTTTTTAGCAGCTGGAGTAAGTTGAGGACAAAGAGAGAAAATGGGAGGATGGGAGAGAAATTGGGGCATTTTAAATTTAGTTGGCAAAGTGGAGTGAAATCCGAGGGATGAAATGTATCCACCTCTGGACAAGGTGCACATTAAGTCAATCAGGATTTTCTCAAGTTTTCTGTCTTTGAAAAATCAATCCTCATTTTAAAAAGTTAGCAAAGCATAACAAAGAAGAAATGAGTAATGTAACAAGTGGTTTACAAAACAGAATGATGAGTAACAGTAACTAATTACATGGAAAACTGCAAAGGGATCCAATCACATTAAAAAAACGAAGGATTGGGCTCTTTAGATAAACTCCATGCCCAGCTTCTTCACTGAAGAATAACCCAGATTCCTGTTGGTGTGATTCAACTGCAATATTCCATAAAGCAAACCACCCTACCATTTTATACCTATGTATCTTTTTACAAGGATTCCTCGGTGTCACAGCAGATTAAACCTCTGAGCTGCTGAACTTGCTAACTGAAAGATCAGGAGTTCGAATCCAGGGAGCAGGGTGAGCTCCTGCTGTTAGCCCCAGCTTCTGCCAAGATAGCAGTTTAAGAGCATGCAAATGTGAGTAGATCAATAGGTACCCCTTCGGTGGGAAGGTAACGGCACTCCATGCAGTCATGCCAGACACATGACCTTGGAGGCATCTACGGATAAAGCCGACTCTTCAGAGTTGGACACTACTAGACTTAATGTCAAGGGGAAACCTTTACCTAATGTTTTAGGCCACCATCCAGTTGAACATCTATTCTAGTCAGCTTTTTAATTAGTCTGTGTGCCATTTCATACGATGAAGGATACTGTGCTTTGCTGAAGCTTACACAGTTATTTGCCAGAAATCCAGCAAAGGCAATTGAATATTTACATCTGTTGGGACCAACCTGGCACCTTATACTCAATCCAAACAGACCTTACCCAGGTGCCTTGATGCCAAATTCCTGCTGCCAAGAACAATCTCTGTGCCAGCCTTAAGGAATCAATGACTTACTGGCTCCAGGTTGGTCGCACCCAGAACAAAACGTCTAACTGTTGTATAAAACAGCATTGTGTGGGGCACACAAGGAGAAAGGAACATTTCCCCCTTTGTCCCCTGAAAACCAATTTGGTCTGGTGCTCATGAAAAGAGATGGAAATCAAGAGCAATCCACTGTGTGCCTTATTAAAACTCCTCTGCCTTAGGTTTAGAGATTATGCCAAGAATTGCCAACATGTTTTCTAAGAGCCTTAAGGACTAGAAACCTCATATATTATGTATGATAAAAGCATAGGGTTCAGTGAATGAACACAGAAAAAAACTCTGTCACTTCTCCCATCAATGCATAAAACTATGAAATCCTGATATATTCTAACAATGCTTTTTGAAATGACTTTGGAAATGAGTGATAGCTCTTCTCCATGTGGCACAGCAATCTCAGTGATCCCACAGGACCCAGTGGTCGTTTTTGCTGGCTCAGATGAAGAACGCCCCCTAAAAAGCCATCCAATGTGAAATCTCCCCCTCCTCTCCCGCCATTGGGGAGCCATTCTCTGGCACGCAAGCCTCGGCCGCACATTTCACCAGGGGCCTTATTATGAATGCTACTAATGAACCATGAAAAGCTATTAACTGCGTCCTGGCTAATCAAACTTCTCGCCGAGAGGGAAGGGAAAGCAAACTTGTTCTTTCTTGTGCTCTCGCTCTCTGTACAAAGTTTGGTCAAATTAATAATAACAACAATAACTATTTTAATACATGGGAGGAAGAGGCAGATATGTCTATGGGAAACCTTTCTTTCCTCCATCTGTCCTTGCACAGTCCACACTGGCATATGATGATGACAATGACAACGGTGATGGTGATAGCAACAACAACAACAACAACAGAACTGTATTTATTTCTTCAGACTCTTATAGAGTGGGCCCTTAATATCTGCTGGCGTTTGATATGATGATGGCAATGGTGATGATGATATCAACAACAACAACAACAACAACAGAACTTTATTTCTTCAAGCTCGTATAGAGTGGGCCCTTAGTATCTGCTGCGGTTTGATATGATGATGACAATGACGATTGTGATGGTGATAGCAACAATAACAACAACAAATAAACTTTCTTTCTTCAAGCTCATATAGAGTGGGCCCTTAGTATTCACTGTAGTTTGATATGATGATGACAATGACAATGGTGATAGTTTTTGTTGTTGTTGTTGTTATTGTGTCAAGAGCGACTTAAACTGCAATTCGCTTCTGGTGTGAGAGAATTGGCCGTCTGCAAGGACGCTGCCCAGGAGATGCCCAGATGATTTGATGTTTTTATCATCCTTGTGGGAGGCTTCTCTCATATCCCCGTATGAGGAGCTGGAGCTGATAGAGGGAGCTCATCCACCTCTCCCCGGATTCGAACCTGCAATGTGTCGGTCTTCAGTCCTGCCAGCACAGGGGTTTAACCCACTGCGCCACCGGGGGCTGGTGATAGCAACAACAACAAGAACAACAACAGAACTTTCTTTATTTCTTCAAGCTCATATACAGGGGCCCTTAGTATCCACTGGGGTTTGATCCCAGGATCCCCATGGATACTAAAATCCATTGATGCTCAAGGACAATGACATGCAACAGTATCCTTTAGATAAAATGGCCAAATCAGCATTTGCTTTGGGGAATTTTCAAGCAATGAATGGTTGAATCCATGGATACAGGATCCATGGCTGGAACATTCTTCTCTGTGACTTTCTCACATATATTTTATGCATGGAAAAGTTTAGAGAGGGTTGAAACAGAATCCGAGAGTCGCCTAGCAACACTGCCTAGAAAACAGAAGATTGGCACTTTTTCTCCCAGCAGGTCTTCTCCTGTGCTTTTTCCCCATCCACACGAGAGACAACAATCCAACTACTTTGGCAGAGGGAAGCCTAACCTGTTGAACTTCTGCCCATCATGAAAGCTGCTCAAGCCAGAGGCAGCTGCTGAAAGTTCAGAAATGAAGCATGCATGGCACTGCCAATCTTACAAGGTCCATAACATGTCAGAGAGACTCTTACAAAAGGCATCACTTTACTCCCACTCTGGGATGGCAGGCACTGTTCTTTTACTATATTATATGCCATTGCAAGTCAGTCTGGCAAAGAAAGCTAACTTACTTGAACTTCTCTCTTTGCTCTCCTCTTCTGAGCAGTGAGCAGCACCAGCTAGCAGATAGATCCCTCCAGGAACAGCAGAAACTTCCTTTGCCTTGCTTTGCTTTCCCTTTCTCTGCTGAACAAAGCCTCTCCTCCAGCAGGTGCCAGGGCAGGGAGGGCTGGCCCCATGGACTGCTGGGAATCGTAGTCTAGGGTGGAGAAACTTAATTCCACTCCCCTTCCTTTCCAGGCTGATGTTTCCCCCTTCTAAATCTCTTCTTCACTTTGTTTTGTTTGGGTGGCTGAGGACGTGACAGGCTTTGTAATCCCCTTGCACCACTTCCCTATTTGCATCTTGCTGTCTTTCCTTTTGCCTGTCATTTGCATTGTGCACAACTTGCCTTTTATTTGCATGCTTTACAATTTAATTGGAAGCAATATTCAATTTTTCCCCCAGGGATTGTGGTTTGGTGAGTCCTTTTATTGCATTTTATTTCATTTGATACTTTGTTTTATTTCTTCAATTTTGTCACATTCATTACTTTTTAAACTAATTATTATTAAACACCCCAAAAGAGAATATCTATACAAATAAAAATGTAATGTTCGTTTGTGGGATTAACAGAACTCAAAAAACACTGGATGAATTGACACCAAATTTGGCCACAAGACACCAAACAACCCAATGTATGTCCTTCACTCAAAAAAAATTGATTTTGTCATTTGGGAGTTGTAGTTGCTGGGATTTATAGTTCACCTACAATCAAAGAGCATTCTGAACTCCACCAATGATGGAATTGAACCAAACTTGGCACACAGTTCTCCCATGACCAACAGAAAATACTGGAAGGGTTTGGTGGGCAGTGTCCTTTGGTTTTGGAGTTGTAGTTCACCTACATCCAGATATCACTGTGGACTCAAACAATGATGGATCTGGACCAAACTCTACACGAATACTCAATATGCCCAAATGAGAACACTGGGGGAGTTTGGGGAAAAATTGATTTTGTCATTTGGGAGTTGTTGTAGCTGGGATTTATAGTTCACCTACAATCAAAGAGCATTCTGAACTCCACCAATGATGGAATTGAACCAAACTTGGCACACAGATTCTCCCATGACCAACAGAAAATACTGGAAGGGTTTGGTGGGCAGTGTCCTTTGGTTTTGGAGTTGTAGTTCAACTACATCCAGAGAGCACTGTGGACTCAAACAATGACGGATCTGGACCAAACTCTACACTAATACTCAAAATGCCTAAATGTGAACACTGGTGGAGTTTGGGGAAAATAGAATCTTGGCATTTGGGAGTTCTAGTTGCTGGGATTTGTTGTTCACCTACAATCACAGAGCATTCTGAACCCGACCAACGATAGAGTTGGGTCAAAACTCCCACACCGAACCCCCATGACCAACACAGTAGGCCACAGCAATGTGTGGCAGGGGTCAGCTAGTCTATATAAATAAAAATGTAATGTTCGTTTGTGGGATTAACAGAACTCAAAAACCACTGGACAAATTGACACCAAATTTGGAAACAAGACACCTAACAACCCAATGTATGTCCTTCACTCAAAAAAATGATTTTGTCATTTGGGAGTTGTAGTTGCTGGGATTTATAGTTCACCTACAATCAAAGAGCATTCTGAACCCCACCAACGATGGAATTGAACCAAACTTGGCACACAGTACTCCCATGACCAACAGAAAATACTGGAAGGGTTTGGTGGGCAGTGTCCTTTGGTTTTGGAGTTGTAGTTCACCTACATCCAGAGAGCACTGTGGAATCAAACAATGACGGATCTGGACTAAACTCTACACTAATACTCAAAATGCCCAAATGTGAACACTGGTGGAGTTTGGGGAAAATAGAATCTTGGCTTTTGGGAGTTCTAGTTGCTGGGATTTGTTGTTCACCTACAATCACAGAGCATTCTGAACCCGACCAACGATAGAGTTGGGTCAAAACTCCCACACAGAACCCCCATGACCAACAGAGTAGGCCACAGCAATGTGTGGCAGGGGTCGGCTAGTCTATATAAATAAAAATGTAATGTTTGTTTGTGGGATTAACAGAACTCAAAAACCACTGGACAATTGACACCAAATTTGGACACAAGACACCTAACAACCCAATGTATGTCCTTCACTAAAAAAATTGATTTTGTCATTTGGGAGTTGTAGTTGCTGGGATTTATAGTTCACCTACAATGAAAGAGCATTCTGAACCCCACCAACGATGGAATTGAACCAAACTTGGCACACAGTTCTCCCATAACCAACAGAAAATACTGGAAGGGTTTGGTGGGCAATGCCCTTTGGTTTTGGAGTTGTAGTTCACCTATATCCGGATATCACTGTGGACTCAAACAATGATGGATCTGGACCAAACTCTACACGAATACTCAATATGCCCAAATGTGAACACTGGTGGAGTTTGGGGGAAATAGAATCTTGAGATTTGGGAGTTGTAGTTGCTGGGATTTATAGTTCACCTACAATCACAGAGCATTCTGAATCCCACCAAGGATAGAATTGGGCCAAACCTCCCACACAGAACACCCATGTGGCCCACAGCAACGTGTGGCAGGGGACAGCTAGTATATAAATAAAAATGTAATGTACGTTTGTGGGATTAACAGAACTCAAAAACCTGGAGAATTGACACCAAATTTGGACACAAGACACCTAACAACCCAATGTATGTCCTTCACTCAAAAAAATTGATTTTGTCATTTGGGAGTTGTAGTTGCTGGGATTTATAGTTCACCTACAATCAAAGAGCATTCTGAACCCCACCAATGATGGAATTGAACCAAACTTGGCACACAGTTCTCCCATGACCAACAGAAAATACTGGAAGGGTTTGGTGGGCAGTGTCCTTTGGTTTTGGAGTTGTAGTTCACCTACATCCAGAGATCACTGTGGACTCAAACAATGAGGGATCTGGACCAAACTCTACACTAATACTCAATATGCCCAAATGTGAACACTGGTGGAGTTTGGGGAAAATAGAATCTTGACATTTGGGAGTTGTAGTTGCTGGGATTTGTTGTTCACCTACAATCATAGAGCATTCTGAACCCGACCAATGATAGAGTTGGGCCAAAACTCCCACACAGAACCCCCATGGCCAACAGAGGGGGCCACAGCAACGCGTGGCAGGGGACGGCAAGTCTATATAAATAAAAATGTAATGTTTGTTTGTGGGATTAACAGAACTCAAAAACCACTGGACGAATTGACACCAAATTTGGACACAAGACACCTAACAACCCAATGTATGTCCTTCACTCAAAAAAAATTGATTTTGTCATTTGGGAGTTGTAGTTGCTGGGATTTATAGTTCACCTACAATCAAAGAGCATTCTGAACCCCACCAACGATGGAATTGGGCCAACCCTCGCACACAGAAACCCCATGACTACCAGGGAACAGCTAGTTATTTACATAAAAAGAGATGGAACAATATGGTTAAAAGAAAAGTAGGAAAAATAAGTGTATAGAATATACATGGAAACAGGTGGAACAATATAGAATCATAGAGTTGGAAGAGATCTCATGGGCCATCCAGTCCAACTCCCTGCCAAGAAGCAGGAAAACTGCATTCAAAGCACCTCTTTGATGACCATCCAGCCTCTGTTTAAAAGCTTTCAAAGAAGGAGCCTCTACCACACTCCGGGGCAGAGAGTTCCACTGCTGAACAGCTCTCACAGTCAGGAAGTTCTTCCTAATGTTCAGGTGGAATCTCCTTTCTTGTAGTTTGAAGCCATTGTTCCACATCCTAGTCTCCAGGGCAGCAGAAAACAAGCTTGCTCCCTCCTCCCTATGACTTCCTCTCACATATTTATACATAGCCCTCATCATGTCTCCTCTCAGCCTTCTCTTCTTCAGGCTAAACCTGCCCAGCTCTTTAAGCAGCTCCTCATGGGGCTTGTTCTCCAGACCCTTGATCATTTTAGTCGCCCTCCTCTGGACACATTCCAGCTTGTTAACTTCCTATTAACTCATTTTCCAAAGACATTGTCAAGCTGTTCCATATTCATTCATTTCTGGGTTCCATATTCATCCATTACACTGCATTTTCAAAGGCTTGTTCAGAGAGCCAGGTTTTTAATTTTTTTTCAGAATGTCAGTAGGGAGAGGGCTGATCTAATATCCCTTGGGAGGGAGTTCCATAGCCAAGGAGTCACCACTGAGAAGGCCCTGTCTCTCATCCCCACCAGGTACACTTGCGACAAAGGCGGGATCGAGAGCAGGACCTCCCCAGAAGTTCTTAAATTCCTGGTTCATTTGGACAGGAAGGCTGGGCCAGAACCATTTAGGGCTTTATAGGCTGAATTGTGCCCGGTAGCAAACTGGCATCCAGTGAGCTGGCGCAACAGATGAGTTGTATGCTCCCTGAGTGCTCCTGTTAGCAACCTGGCTGCCTCCCGCTGGACCATTGAAGCTTCCGAGCAGTATTCAAAGGCAACCCCACGTAGAGCACATTGCAGTAGCCTATACGGAATGTAACCAGAGCGTGGACTACCATGGCCAAGCCAGACTTCCCAAGGTTAAATGTGCAAATGCTTCTACACATGCCCTAAAACATGGAAGATACTGGGATAAATGGAGGGGTGGCTAAATTTATTTATCTATTTACAGTATTTATATACCACTTTTCTCACCCCTGGGGGGACTCAGAGTGGTTTACACAGAAATAGTGGCAAAATACAATGCCTTACAAACGTACACAATCACAAACCATAGAACAAAATATAAAATCAATGGAACAATACATCATAAGATACAATGAACAGACATTTAAAACATGAAATATAAGAATTAAAACACCTAATAAAAGCATTAAAATCACATTATCCAACTCGTAGACTGGATAATGATAATGCACACTGATTTGGACGAACAGCTGAAAAACATGTGTTGAAAAGATGTGCTTAAAGTCTGATTTTGGCCAAAAAATGCATATTTGCATCACTGTATATCTCTGCACTCAATGAAAACACAGGACTTGGTTGCTATACGCTGTTGTGGACTGCTTGGGCACATATGCGCATTTTAAAATAGCAAAACAGCTGAACTGGGCTATAAACACAGATGGCTAAATGGAAAGCAATTCCCATAGGAATGCTCTGCAACCAGTCCTTTGTTCTGATCTTTATGAAATTAAAGTTTGAATTTACAATAGGGTGAATAAAGATAATAAGAAATCTGTGTGTAGATTTAGGGCCCTTCCAAACAGGCACTATATCCCAAGATCTGATCCCAGGTTTTCTGCTTTAAACTGGATTATATGAGTCTGCACAGCCAGATAATCTGGGATAATTATTATGGGTGTATTGTTGTTGGGTTCGGGCATTGAATGTTTGCCTTTTATGTTTGGAATCCACCCTGGGAGATAGGACAAAATATAAATGAAGTTTTGTTGTTGTTGTTGTTATTGTTGTTATTATAAACAGAAAACCTGGGATCAGATCCTGACATATAGGGCCTGTCTGGAAGGGCCTTTAGATATCTGCACTGTATCCTGACCAAAACCCTGTGAAATAGGCAAGATTGCCAAGTTCATCCCTTGAGATTGGGGGCTTCATCTACATTGCCTTATAATGCATTTCAAGGCACTTTACGGGCAGTCCCCAAGTTACAAACAGCTCATAGTTGAGGATGGGGATGAGACAACAGGAAGTGAGAGAATCTACCCTTCGTCAGGGAAATCCTCTTCTAAAAGAGATATTATAATAGGGAAAAGGTGTCTGCACTGAAGCTTTATCCCCAATCCTTGTTTCCACAACAAGCCACATTTTTCAAAATCCTATTCTCACAGGGACAGAAAATGAGGTGAAATGTTTTTCTTGGAACATATCCCTGTGGATATAGGAATCATACATATAGACATGGGAATATGTTCCAAGAAACAGCTCTTAATTCTGAACTTCCATAGCCATGGGCGAGGAACAATGAGAAATAACACTCAGAGGGATACAATTGCCCATCCCTGCTTTAAGGAATGAATTAGGAAAGAATTTACCTTACTCACTTGGAAGACTCACTTAGAATTTGTGAACATCCTGTGGCTCCTCCATGATGACATGATGGCAACAGTTTTGGACAGCAATGGCTCCCAAAGTGACCCATTTAAGGTGGAATCAGGTGTCAAACAGGGATGTCTTATTGCCCCAACTTTATTTTCCATCTTCATCGCTATGATACTTCATCTTGTTGATGAGAAGCTTCCCACTGGAGTGGAAATCCGGCAAATTATTTCACCTCAGCAGACTGAAAGCCAAAACCAAGATAACAACGTCTGTTATAGAACTCCAATATGCTGATAACAATGCCATCTGTGCACATTCAGAAGATCTACAAGCCACTCCAAACACCTTCACAGAAGGATACAAGAAGTTTGGCCTGTTATTGAACATCGAGAAAACCAAAGCGCTCCTCCAGCAGGCACCAGCCAATCCCTCTGCAATGCCAGAAATACAGCTTAATAGTGTAACATTAGAAAATGTTGATCATTTCCACTACCTTGGCAACCACCTCTCCACCAAAGTCAACATTGACACTGAAATACAACACCACCTGAGCTTTGCGAGTGCAGAGAGTGTTTGAGGACCAGGACATCCATAGGGATACCAAGGTGCTTGTTTATAAAGCTATTGTCCTCCCAACCCTGCTATATGCCTGCGAAATGTGGACAATCTACAGACATCACATGCAAATCCTGGAACGATTCCATCAGCATTGCTTCCGAAAAGTCCTGCAAATTTCTTGGACAGGTGGACAAAGACAGGAGGACAAATGTCAGCGTGCTGGAAGAAGCAAAGACCACCAGCACTGAAGCGATGGTCCTCTGCCATCAACTCCTCTGGAACGTTTGAAAAACAATATGGTTTAAAGAGATTTAAAGATGGGCTCAAAGGCAACTTAAAAACTGTGGCATAGACACTGAGAACTGGGAAGCCCTGGCCCTTGAATGCTCCAGCTGGAGATCAGCTGTGACCAGCAGTGCTGTAGAATTTGAAGAGGCATGAATGGAGGGCGAAAGAAAGAAACATGCCAAGAGGAAAATGTGTCAAGCTAACCCCGACTGGGACCGCCTTCCACCTGGAAACCGATGCCCTCACTGTGGGAGAACATGCGGGTCAAGAGTAGGGCTCCACAGTCACCTATGTACCCACCGCCAGGAAACTGCACTTGAAGGACATTCTTACTCTGAGAACAAGGGATCGCCTAAGTAAGTAAGTAACCTGACTCAGCATAGGGTTCATCAACACTGTAGAATTAATGCACATTGACATGACTTCAACTGCCATGGCTCAGTGCCATGTATGAGAGTTGTAGTTTTAGCTGGTCTTTAACCTTCTCTGTCAAAAAGTGCCAGTGCTTCATTGAGCTACAAATCCCAAGATTGCATACCATTGAGCCATGACAATTGAAGTGATGTTGTTCTGCACTGATTCTACAGTGTAGATACAGTCTGAATCTCTTAATACCCATTTGAGTTATGGCAGATGTTATTTACTTACTTACTTCATTTATGCCCTGCCTTTCTCACACCTCAGGGGACTCAAAGCGGCTTACAAACTCCAGCAAAATTCCATGTCACACTAAAATAACAATAAAAACACACCCCATCAACTATAAAACAGTTAAAACATTTTAACACAAATCAAAAACGTATCAACATGTGAAGTGCCGAGTCTTGATTTCATGCTTATCCATGTTAGATTCATCTGGGCTATCTTCCTTAGCAGTTATGATTAATATGTCCCATTGTAGTTTTCAAAAAAGTCGTTGTGTTGGTCTCTTGCTGTATGAAGAGAAGGAAGGAGAGGAGAGGGGGAAAAAGGAATGTGACAACACCTTTATGACTAATTGGTTTTTATTCTTGCGTCAGCTATCATGGACATAAACCAACTTCTTTGGAAGGAGCTGTTCCTACTTTGAATGCATCCAGGTCTGAGTCTTTTGTTTCCCATATAGTTCATAAAGTGATGAGAGGTACGTACGTGAGTAGGTGACATTAGCTAGTCCAGGACTATCACATTTCCTTTATTTTCTTCCCACCAGTCTTCATATAAAAATGTAATATGTTTGAACTGTCGTACTCCAAAAGCCCCGCTATGTGGCAGCAGCAAGCTATAAACCAGGCTTCTTAAACTTTTTCTACTCACAACCCCTTTCCACTTGAGAAATTTTTGTATGACCTGGGTATATAACTATATTAAACAGGTATAAAAACCAAACATTTACTGATAATAAATCAGCATTTGCAAGGGTTGCTAAACAGGCTGATTTTTGTTTTTGTGGAGTATGGTAGAGTCTCGCTTATCCAACCTTTGCTCATCCAATGTTCTGTATTATCCAACGCAGTCTGTCTACCGCCCAGATCCACAGCTGTTTCAATACATTGCCATGTTTTGGTCCTAAATCCGTAAATACATAATTACTGCAGAACGTTGCCGTGTATTGAACTGCTTTTTCTGTCAATTTGTTGTAAAACATGATGTTTTTGGTGCTTAATTTGTAAAATCATAACGTAATATGACATTTTATAGGCTTTTCTATAATCCCTCCTTATTATCCAACATTTTGGCTTATCCAGTGTTCTGCTGGCCTGTTTATGCTGGATAAGTGAGACTCTACTGTATATAGAATCATGAAGTTGGAAGAGAAGGATGAAAGGAAGAGACCTCATGGGCCATTTAGTCCAACCCCCTGTCAAGATGCAGGAAAATCGCATTCAAAGCACCCCAACAGATGGCCATCTAGACTCTGTTTAAAAGCCTCCAAAGAAGTCGTCTCCACCACACTCTGGGGCAGAGAGTTCCACTGCTGAACAGCTCTCACAGTCAGGCAGTTCTTCCTAATGTTCAGATGGAATCTCCTTTTTTGTAGTTTGAAGCCATTGTTCCGCAACAGCTCTCACCATTAAATGGAATCTCTTTTCTTGTACTTCGAAGCCATTGTTCCGCATCCTGGTCTCCAGAGCAGCAGAAAACAAACTCGTTCCCTCCTCCCTATGACTTCCCCTCACATATTTATACTTGACCATCATGACTCCTTTCACCTTTCTCCTCTGCAGGCTCAATATGCCCAGCTCTTTATGCCACTCCTCATAGGGCTTGTTCTCCAGATCCTTGATCATTTTAGTCACCCTGCTCTGGATACATTCCAGCTTGCTGACATCGCCCTTAAATTGCAGTGCCCAGAATTGGACACAATATTCCAGGGGTGGTCTGACCAAGGCAGAGGTAGCATGACTTCCCTGGATCTAGACACTATACTCCTGTTTATGTAGGCCAAAGTCTCATTGGCTTTTTAGCTGCCGCATGACATAGTTGGGTCATGTTTAACTTGTTGTCCACGAGGACTCCAAGATCTTTTTCATACATCCTGCTGTTGAGCCTGGCGTCCCCCATTATATATCTTCACATTTCATTTTTTTCTGCCTAAGTGGACTATTGTGCATTTGTCCCTGTTTATCATCATTTGGTTATTTTTGGCCCATCTCTCTGATCTGTTAAGATCGTTTTATATATCTGTGGAATAACCAGGGTGGGACAAAGAACTCTTGTCTGCTGGAGCTAGGTGTGAACGTTTCAAATGACCACTTTGATTAGCCTGGACACAGCATATTATTTGAGAACACAGAAATGCTGGACCATTCTCACAACCACCATGTCAGACTACACAGAGAAGCCATTGAAATCCACAAGCATGTGGACAATTTCAACAGAAAGGAAGAGACCATGAAAATGAACAAAATCTGGCTACCAGTATTTAAAAAACTCTAAAATGACAACAGCAAAACAACAAAGAGGAAACAATCAGGGACAGCTAATCACCCCTCAGTATTCTTCCAATATTTGATTGCCTGGAAGTGTTGTGAAGGAATTATTCTATGGAGACAGATAAATAGACATTCAAAATAGAAAACTCTGCCTCCTGTACTGAAAGCCTGCTTTCTGCACAGAAAGCACAATATTTGTATGAAAAATGTGACTTTTTACACAAAATAATTTCTGTACAACACTTTCGGAGTATCAGATATGGGAAGAATGCTACAGTGTAATATTTTTTTCTCACAGAAGAAAGAAAGCTGCTTTAATTATTTATCCTTGCATGCGAGGATGGATAGGTTGAGGATTTATATCCTTAGTCAGGGATACTCCTGGGGGATGTGACTGCCTCAAATGGCTCATTTTGTATACTATGAAAGAGCAGAAAAATGTACTTCTGAAAAAGAAGTATTTAGTTATTTAGGCAATGTTTTATCCCACCTTTCCCCACTCAAAGGCTCAAGGCAGGTAACGGTATTTATTAAAATACAAACAATACAAACATTCAAAACAGTACATAACAAAACCAAATATTTGACATTAAAACCTATATATTAGCATAAAACCACAAAATTCTAAAATCAAAGGTTCCTAAAAGCCATCTGGGTACTTCTTGGACTCTGTCTTCCTCCTTCAGGTGCCACAAAATAACTTGCTTTCAGTGCTAAAACACTTTACTGGAAGTGTGGAGTGCCCTTCATATTCTACTACAGGCAGCAAACTATTGGCCCTTGGTAATGAAACACTGCAAGCCAAAGAGGCATATGGATCACAACGTGATGGTGTTGGTACTCCCTGAATTACATGGCATACATTTACTGAAACTATGATACAATTTTCTTCCCTTTCCTGTCTGATGGTTTGAAACCTGAGCTGAATGGCCAAGTTCTCTTCAAATTGCCTGGCAGTGATCATCCTTTTCTGCCAGCTGGGGATATGTGGCTGTTTATGAGCAATGAATAGATGTGACACACTCATACATCTCCTCTTTTGTACCATTTCTCTCCTTTCATACATCTACATTGAAGAATTAATTGGCATTGCTTTAACTGCCATGGCTCAAGGTTATAGAATCCTGGGATGTGTAGTTTGGTGAGGCACTAGCTGTTGCACACTGGACTGGATTCATCTTTGACCACACAAAATTCCAGTAGTACTAACTAAACAGTTTATTGAAGAAAGCAAGTATGAAAAGTCAAAAAGGCAAGGGGCAATACAAAAAAGAAATGTCCAAAAAAGCAAGAGGGGGGAAAGCTATTAAAAGGCAATAGTCCATATATCAGAGTTCTGTTCAAAAGTGACAAGGTACATTAAAAAACCAGCAATCGAAAAATTTGCATAAATCCATAACCAGGAACACAGGGACTTCTTCCAAAATATTAATCCATGAACATGAGCACAAAACTTTCCCAAAGAACTTAAACATAGACTTGAACGTGAAACAAGACCAAGGTGTACACAGTAACGCAGTGTTGCCTGCTCTAACCCTTTCAGTATTTATTTATTATGTCAGGAGCAAACCAAACAGTTGTATTCCATTTTTTAACAAACAAACAAACAAAACACAAAGTTTGCAAGCTTGGTAGTTGATCAATCAACCTTTTCAGTAAACAGCACTTTAAGGACCACAAGACATGAAGTCAAGTCTTTGACATCTGGTCTGTTTCAAGGATTTCTCATGGAGTCTCTGTGACCTCTGTATTCTGGCTCCCTCTTCCTGGAGATCAAGCCTCAAACTCCTATAGACTTCAGGTGTTTCCTTCCAGCTCCTTATCTTCCATTGCCAAATAACGAGTAGGGGAAAGGTTTTCCCTATCTACCGATGCCACAGCATCTCCAACTCTGCCCTGCTCTGAAATCATTTCTCTCTGACCAGACACAGACCCATTCTCCCAGACAGAACTATGATCCAAAATCCACTAATTTCCCACTGGAAAGCCCATCATTCCTCACAACTTCTGACTCAACAACCCCCTCATCTCCAGCCTCTGTCTGAACCACAACACTAGCAGTCTTTGGCAGAGAAGGCTTAATGACCTCACAAACTACAACTCCTCTGATTTCCTAGCATTGATCCATAACAGTAAATCTGATGTCAATCTGTATTAATTCTATATTGTAGCTGCACCTTCAGTTGCATGTTAGTTATCTTTCTGATGTTCTGAGTCCCTGCCATGTAAAAACCATGTTTGCACTCAGATTGTCTAGTTCTTCACAAAAGACATTGCAGATTTCTGGACTGACCAGAAAAATTTGGAAGGCCCATGAGGCTCAATACATTTTTCTCCCTGGAACAAAGGACAAAATGACTCTTTACTGTATGCTACAGACAATTAAAGCTCATGTCAACAATGCTATGGGCTACGAACACCCACGACAGCTGAAACAACCATTGAAGGTATACAGAATTAGCTATAACATAAACAAATTAGCTATAACGTAACTGTTTTCATCTCCAATGCTCATGTTTTGAAGAAACAGTTCTGAAGCTATCACTGCTGTTCTTTCATGTTTTCCACCTGAGGTGCTTGCTCCGGTGTCTTCAATGTGTAGAACTGGGCCATAAGGCAGAACAGATGTACCCACTACTCTTCCCCACATTGAATTTCCAATATACAATGTAATCTCGATTATGTCACTAACCATTCCCCCCCAACTTTTGAACATCAAATTAAAGAATATTTACAACCTCTATACGTGAAATTGAACGTGTGGGTCACATTATTGCTTTGTTTGGTTATCGGAAGATCTGTGCACGATGGGTACCCAGGATTCTGACGCCTGAAATGAAAGCGCACAGACTTGAAACTTCAGAGACTGGATCTCACCACCATACAGCATCCTCCATACTGTCCAGATTTAGCATTGTCTGACTTCCATCTGTTTTCGATAATGAAAGAAGATCTGCGGGGACATCATGATGCTTCTGATTAAGACGTTTAGAGAACCGTGAGATGCTGGTTGTGGAAACAGAGTGTCGACTTCTTTCGTGACAGCTTCAGAAAATTTGTTAATTGTTAGCAGAAATGTATCCAATTATCTAGTGATTATGTGTAAAAATGAATAGTGGTAGTTAAAGAGCACATTCTAAGGATTATTTCTGCATTTGATTTATTAAAACATTCCCATCCAAAGCAACAAAGGTAGAGGCATTACTTTTCATCCAACCCTCGTAGAATGTGCCATCTCCAGTTAGAACAGTCGGTTTTGCCCTCATGCCCTCCAGATATGTTAAACTGCAACACCCAGAATCCACCAGAGAGAGCTATTCAAAAGCATATGATCTTGGAAAGTGGAGACCAGATTATCTCGCAAAGGAGTAATACAATGACTCTATTTGGTGGGGCAACTTTGGCCTGAATCCAGTTGGTACTAGTCCTGAGTAACATAGGTCTATTTAATCAAAAGGAGGTGCCTAACTGTTTACCCACTATTCATCAGCTGATTTAATGGTCTAATCAAAATAGGACAAGCAATTAGATCCAGACCATTATCTCAAGGATGCAGTTGTGAAACTGAGCTTGGAAGAATAGTAGTGATTTTGTTAAGTGAGTTTATTTTCTGCTGCCGTCAAGTTTCAGAGCTTGACTACCATACTAATTTTATCCCATTACTCCTTGCCAGATGAAATTCCAACAATGTTATGTCTATCTTTCTACTTTCTGCTTTTGATGATCACTAACATGCATTTTACTGCGGTATAAGCATTCCTGGGGGAACGTGGGAAATCCTCAGTCGATAGCCCCCCCCCCCAAAAAAAAAAAAAAAAAAGCATCCAGGGCTGGCATACATACATGCACATACATTCCTGTCTGGTTTGAAAACTCTTAGAGTACACCTTGTTCCATGCATCAAACAATAACCACATTTTCTTCAATATTGGCAATGGAGCCACAACCTCCAAGATTCATGAAGGTAGCAATGTAAATTTGGGGTTCTCTGACACACAATTCTTTTCTCCAAAACTTTAGTGCCACCTCCTGACATATGCTGCCTGAAACAACCATGTTAATCTGCATAATGAGAGGGCTAGACCTAAAGATGTGAATTAATTGAACTACTTCTTGTCATTTCATCTACACATACTCTAGAAACTGCAACAAAATCTCTGAAATTTATACCAATATCACACTGTTTTCCATTGGCATCTGGCTTTTTTTGCCCACTAGGCAACTCTGCTAGTATAGCTATGTCCTGAAAAAGAATATTGTTTACATACTTCCACCTCAGCATGTGAAAGACATTCTCTCATTTAGTCAATTGCCCCTGCCAAGGTAACCAACAGTTTGAGCCAAAACACACAGTTTTGCAATCGAATGCAATTATTCAAATTAAACTAAAACTCAAATTAAACTAACCATGCATGTGTTTGCCTGGAATGTATTGGGAGCTTTTGGGCAATGGCTCATAGAAGTCAACATGGGTTCTAGTCATGTTGGTTGGAGGATTCTGGGAGTTCTAGTCCTAGTATTTGTGTTCTTTATCTTCCTCCTCTTCGAATGGTGAGTCCCCTTTGTGGGGAGAAGGGCAGGATAGAAATGTAATAAATAAATAAATAAATAAATAAGTAAATAAACACGGTGCTCAACACCCTTCTATTGCCCCAATTTTTGAGCCAGAATCGAGCTCAGCTTTTTCTCCAGTTCTGGTATCTCAGTAGCACAGTCTTTCAAAACTTATCTTCACAAATTCACAAGTATGAAAAACAATCTAAAAATACTGTGTAGCCAGAAATCACAAGATAAACAACAACATTTTATTATGGGTTGTTGTAGGTTTTTTCAGACTATATGGCCATGTTCTAGAGGCATTCTCTCCTGACGTTTCGCCTGCATCTATGACAAGCATCCTCAGAGGTAGTGAGGCCTGAGGATGCATGCCATAGATGCGGGTGAAAGGTCAGGAGAGAATGCCTCTAGAACAGTGGTTCTCAACCTGTGGATCCCCAGGTGTTTTGGCCTACAACTCCCAGAAATCCCAGCCAGTTTACCAGCTGTTAGGATTTCTGGGAGTTGAAGGCCAAAAACATCTGGGGACCCCAGGTTGAAAACCATTGCTCTAGAACATGGCCATATAGTCCGAAAAAACCTACAACAACCCAGTGATTCCGGCCATGAAAGCCTTCGACAATACATTGAAAATTTTTTGTCCAAAGACTCTTATTGCTCTGTAAGTGTACAAAATATGCAGGGTTAATAAGATTAACAACAGCTGACTGATTTAGCACACACTTGGATGAAATTAGCAACAATTAAAACTAGTTAAAATGCAGGAAGAGGAAGAGGGGCTGACCAAGGGCAAGRTGGATGGATGGGATCCTTGAAGTGACTGGATTGACCTTGAAGGAGCTGGTGGTGGTGACGGTTGAGAGGGAGTTCTGGTGTGGGCTGGTCCATGAGGTCACGAAGAGTYGGAAACAACTGAAACAACTGAACGAATTAACAACAACAACAAAATGCAGGATTAAAACTTATTGAAGCCATATAAAATGGTTATGAGCATAGGCAAAATACTACCAAATAAACTAGCTAAGCACAAAAGGCTGTGCTATGGGAGGCCTTGCTATTCTAGTGTCAACTTCACTTTTTTTTTGTCGTAACAGGAGCGACTTGAGAAACTGCAAGTTGCTTCTGGTGTGAGAGAATTGGCCGTCTGCAAAGACATTGTCCAGGGGACACCCRGATGTTTTGATGTTTTACTACCCTTGTGGGAGACTTCTCTCATGTCCCCACATGGAGAACTGGAGCTGTTAGAGGGAACTCATCCGCGCTCTCCCCAGATTTGAACCTGCGACCTGTTGGTCTTCATTCCTGCTGGCACAGGGGTTTAACCCACTGCATCACCCGCCAATTTACCAGCTGTTAGGATTTCTGGGAGTTGAAGGACAAAACATCTGGGGACCCCAGATTGAGAACCACTGTTCTAGAGGCATTCTCGTCCGATGTTTTGCCTGCATCTGTGGCAATCCTCAGAGGTTGTGACCTCACAGCCCGAAAAACCTACAATCCAGTGATTCCAGCTATGAAAGCCTTCGACAATACAGCTTTATGATGGTTTGTCCTCCTTTTCCTGAACAAATCACTTCCTCCACAACACCAGTGGGTTTCTGATATTTTAAAAAAACTTTTTGAAAGGCAGAATGGGAACAGTGGGTTCGTCTTCACCAGGAAAGAAAAAATAAAGGTGAGCGATGCTTGCCTGAAGTGAGTAGAGCCTACAGGAAGGAGAGAGAGAGAAAGACAGATTTGGAGCAAGGAGAGAAATAACACCCTTGCTCAACTAGGAGATGAAGATACAACTCAAGCCCCCAGAACGTCTATATTTCCAGTCTGTTTACAAGAAGAGCAACACTGTCCTAAAATCTCAAATGTGCACCCACTGAAACGCTTTGAGCCTAAAGTATGCCAGTACCTTGATTCTACCAAGATCACATTGCTTCTCCTGTTAGAAACAGTACTCCTTTTCGACATTGTTGCAGCCAGATTAATAGAAACAGACAGGGCCTGTCGCCCAGGTGTATTAACTAGCAGGGCAACGCAGACTGAAAGAGGCAAAGAGAGACATCAACGTGGAGACATATCTCATGGAACAGTTCCAGACAAAAGTACAGTTTGTTCTTGTCGGATTTAGAGGACAGCTGTGGGAAGGTCAAAAACATGTCCTCACCAGCCCCAAGTCTGTTCAGAGAAAAAGTTATGCAGATACATGCACATTACTACAAATCCTGTTGCATTCCACCTTCAAAACAAGAAGACATCATGTGTGCAGAGCTCCTAGGCAAGTATTGGAAGAGCCTGGAGCACGAAAAGAGATTCTACTTAACCATTAGGAAGAACTCCTTGACAGTTAGAGCTGTTGGACAGTAGAATATACTTCTTTGGAGTGTGGTGGAGTTTCTTTCTCTGGAGATTTTTAAACAGAGGCTGATGGCCATCTGTCAGGAGTGCTTTGTGTGTTCCTGCTTGACAGGAGGTTAGACTGGGTGGCCCTTGTGGCCTTGCCCAATTCTATGTTCCTATGGGAGCATGGAGGGAGGAATCCCTTTTGGTCTGTTTTTTATTTATTTACTTCATTTATATACCGCTTTTCTCACCCCTGGGGGGACTCAAAGCGGTTTCCAATATATTCATGGGAAAATTCAGTGCCTTACAAAACATGAAAACCTAATAAAAAACAACACTAACATAAAACTATCAAATCATAAAACATAACTACATTTAAACATTAAAACAAGGAATTAAAAACATATTAATATAAATATTAAAATCACATGATCCAAAAGCATGGTCCAGGCTGTTCCAGTATCAAATAACAATTGCACATAATCCATGTTCATTTAATGTCCTGCGTACTGCCCAAATGCTTGGTTCCACATCCATGTTTTTCCTTTTTAAAAAAAAGCCAAGAGGGAGGGTGCTGATCTAATTTAGTTGGGGAAGGTGTTTCATAGATGAGATGCCACCACTGAGAAGGCCCTGTCTCTTGTCCCCACCAGTCACACATTTAAAGGAGGCAGTACCGAGAACAAGCCCTCTCTGGACGATCTTAGCTTCCAAAATGGTTCATAATTAACTTTCCTTCTGAAGGCCAGGAAGGAGGGCGCTGCTCTAATATCACTGGGGTGGGAGTTCCCCAGCTGAGGGGCCACCACTGAGAAGGCCCCGTCTCGCGTTCCACCAGACATGCCTGCAAAGGTGGCAGGACTGAGAGCAGGGCCTCCTGCAATGATCTTAATCTCCTAGGTGGTTCATAGGAGGAGATACATTTGGACAGGTAAGCTTGGCCAGAACCATTTAGGGCTTTATAGGCTAAAGCCAGCACTTTGAATTGTGCTTGGTAGCAGATTGACAGCCAGTGGAGCTGGCATAATGGAGGATTGTATGCTTCCAGTACCCCGCTCCGGTGAGCAATCTGGCTGCCACCCGTTGGACCATTTGGAGCTTCTGAACAGTCTTTAAAAGCAACCTCACATAGAGCACGTTGCAGTAGTCTATTCAAAATCTGATCCGTTAGTTTCCCCCTGAATACCCTCATTTCCATTGATAGTTTATCATTTAAGGCTACGTTCCATACCTCCCTATACCATGCTTCCAGTGTAAGGTTAGTTACTATTTGCCCCCGATTGAAGAGTTTTTGGAATGATATATTTATCGAAATAGGCAATATCATAGGACTAAATATTACTCCCGATGCTAGGTTAGCATTACTAATGAATGCCACAAAGCTGAATTTAGAAATGGAAAAGAAAGAATTGGTGATTACTTTACTCACAGTGGCAAGAATTATAATTGCAAGGAATAGGAATTAGGTATTTTGAGGTGTGCTGGTACGGCTTCAGCTTCATTTTCTTTCTATTGAGTGTTTGCATATATTCCAAGATTCCATGCATTTGCAACAAGGTGGCTTCCCTTGGTTTGCAATCATAGGGCTAGCCACCTGTCTATCATTGTTAAGTTTTGGTTCCACCCCTTTTCCCAGGGCCATGGGAAGAGAGGGAGCCATTTTTAGTTCAGTCTTATAGTGGAAAGCTAAGCTACAGGACGTGGATTAGCTCCATCCGTAGAAAAGCTTCATTTCCTACAGCATCCGGGGCAGAAATTCCGGGGAAAAACAGATCCAAAGCTCTGGCTGGGAGCTTACAGCCTCTCAGCTTTACAGCATCTGAGGGAAACAGTCCTAAAGTTTCAGAAGAAAACAGTTTGCAGACCCAAAGAACTCCAGCTGGAGAATCTACATAGCCTTGATTGGTAGGTCTACTCGGGACCCAAGACGCAGATTGGAACCGGTAGTAGAACCCACATCAGCAAAGCTTAGACAGCAGATTGCCTGGGAGGGGTTAAAAAGGGTTTTCCTTATTAAAGAAAGAAATAGTTCTCCAAGCAAGGTGCCTGTCCATTTTGGGGCAAGTTAAAAAGCATTTGTTTAATCTGTTGAAGATCCAAGAAGTGTTTGTTGTTTTATTGAAGACCTAAGCAATAATAAAGAACTTTGTTAAACATTTCAAGTCTTTTAAGGACTGTGTATGGGAAAATCTTTGAAGGCCTCTCACCCGTGGCACCCCGGCTCCCTGCTGGGCACAAAGAGCACGTCCTGTTTAAAAAATCAATTATTACAGGCCCAGTGCATGGCAGCACATGAGGCATTGTGCAAAGCTGAAATTGGCAACTTCTAGCTGCCTGCCTACACTAGAAGCAAGTTGGAGCCAATGCAGATAGTGGAGTCTCCAGGACTCGGAGGTCTGCCAACTGCTCCAGGATAGCTGTGGTGGGAAAGAAACACAAAGCAATTTTATTTAGCTTTCAGGCCAAGGCTGGCCCTACCATTAGACAAACTGAGACAACTGCCTTTGGACTTCAATGTTGGGTGGTAGAAATGACAACTAGGATGTGTGTATATAAAACTAGGACATTTCCCTTCAGATAAGAATCCGCCTTTCAAATAAAATTGCCTTCTCATTCAACATCTTAACTAATGTAACTAAAGTTATACCCCAAAACAGAGCAATTTGCAATTTAATTTTTATATTCTATCTGTATTACTTGCTTCCCTTTTATATGGAAAGAAGCCTTATTTGCTATCCCTACTGTCTTTTCTGATGTGTCTTGCCATCTTGTGATATGTCCAAACTATGACAATTCATTCGGGCTTGATGTGCTCTTGGAATAATTGGTTCATCCCTTTGGCAGTCTGTGGTATTCACAGAACTCTTCTTCAGCATCAGATTTCAAATGAGTTGCAAATATCTGTTTTACTTGAGAGACTCTACTATCAGCAGAGCCTCTTTCCCACAAAACTATACAATCCCACCACCACAAATTGTGGCATGGTGGGCATGTTTTTATCAACAGTAATTTTAGGCACAGCAGGTTAAACCACTGAGCTGCTGAACTTGCTGACCAAATGGTTGGTGGTTTGAATCCAGGGAGCGGGGGTGAGCTCCCGCTGTTAGCCCTAGCTCCTGCCAACCTATCAGTTTGAAAACATGCAAATGTGAATAGATCAACAGATACCGTTTCTGAGGGAAGATAATGGCGCTCCATGCAGTCAAGCTGGCCACATGACTTTGGAGGTGTCTACGGACAATGCCTCCATTAGAAATGGAGATGAGCACCAACCCCCAGAGTCGGACACGACTAGACTTAATGTCAGGGGAAACCTTTACTTTTACTTTACCTTAATTTTAGACAAAAGTGTGTTATTCAAACTTGATTTTTTATTCAAATGTAGGACCCCATTAGCAATAATAAACTTTATAAGTGAAGGTAACGGTTTTTCCCTGACATTAAGTCCAGTTGTGTCCAACTCTGGAGATTGGTGCTCATCTCCATTTCTAAGCTGAAGAGCTGGCATTGTCCGTAGACACCTCCAAGGTCATGTGGCCAGCATGACTGCATGGAGCACTGTTACCTTCCCGCTGGAGTGATACCCATTGAACTACTCACATTTGCGTGTTTTCGAGTTGCTAGGGTGGCAGAAGCTGGGTCTGACAGCGGAAGCTCATGCCGGTCCCCAGATTCAAATCTGCGACATCTCGGTCAGCAAGCTCAGCGCTTTAACCCTCTGCACCACCGGGGGCTTTGTAAACCAAAAACCAAAACTTCATGATTGTGAATATATTTAGGTTTAAAGCTAAAGTGATGTTTAATTTCAAACACTCCAGACATCCCTTCAGGTCTCATTATGTAAGAGAGAAAAAAAAGTTAGTTTAACCTTGAAAAACAAGGTTCACACACTCAAGCTTTTTAATTTTAGAAGACTAAAAACCCCACGCAACGCACTATAGTGTACTATAGTTAATAGCTTTTGACAACTGAAGGTTTTAAAAGAAAGGACTTGTAAGAAAGTGCTGTTTTTACTGTTTCTAACTTTACTTTTTAAAACTTGCTTCTAACATTTGTTAACTAAATGTTTTAAATTGCTTTAAAGCATTGTCACTAGTTGATTCCCATTCTAATGCCTAGTCTCTGTATGATGAAACTTCATTGTGTTTTCATTTGTAAGCAACCTTGCATCTCGGTTTTAGGGGAATGGCAGGGTTCCCCTAAAACTAAAACCCCCACGCAATGCACTATAGTGTATTATAGGTAATAGCTTTTGACAACCGAAGGTTTTTTTTWAAAAAAAGGACTTGTAAGAAAGTGCTCTGCTTTTATTGTTTTAACTTTACTTTTWAAAACTTTTTTTACATTGGTTAACTACATGTTTTAAATTACTTTTAAGCATTGTCACTACTTGCAGGGAGCGGTCAACCCTCCTGTTTAAGGAGCTCCACTGGCTGCCGTTCATTTTCCAGTCCCAATTCAAGGTGCAGGTTCTTACCTACAAAGCCCTGAATGGTTTGGGACCCACCTGCCTGCATGATCGCATTTCTGTGTAAGAATCCACACAATCTCTTCGATCATCTGGAGAGGCGTGATTGGTGGGGACGTGGGAGAGGGCCTTCTCGGTGGTGGCCCCCCAACTCTGGAACTCACTTCCCAGGGACGTTAGACATGCCCCAACATTTGCAGTCTTTAGGAGGAGCCTGAAAACGTGGTTGTTCCAGTGTGCCTTCCCAGAATAAGACGAACTCTCAGCAATATGTCCTCACAATGCACTTTAATACTGACTTAGGATGGACTGTGCTCCTTCATTTCTCTCCGAAAAATCCTATCCTAGTTATATTTTACCTTGTTCACGTCAACATATTTTCAATTTTAATYTATTACATTTGGCCCGGCCATTTTTAAAATTGTTTATGTCACTATTGATTGTTTTTTGTGTATGTGATTTATATGATTTGTATGTTATTGATTGTTTATTGATGTTGTGTTTATTGATGTTTTGTTTGATGTACTTTGGGCCGCATTGAGTCCCTTGGGGAGATGGTAAGGTAAAGGTTGTCCTGACATTAAGTCCAGTCATGTCTGACTCTGGGGTGTGGTGCTCATCTCCATTTTTAAGCCGAAGAGCCAGCATTGTCCATAGACATCTCCAAGGTCAAGTGGCTGGCATGACTGCACAGAGCACCGTTACCTTCCCACTGGAGTGGTACCTATTGATCTACTCACATTTGCATGTTTTCGAACTGCTAGGTTGGCAGAAGCTAGGGCTGACAGCGGAAGCTCACGCCGCTCCCCGGGATCGAACCTGCGACCTTTCGGTCAGCAGCTCAGCGCTCAGCGCTTTAACCCACTGCGCCACCGGGGAGATGGTAGCGGGGTACAAATAAGTATTATTATTATTATTATTATTATTATTATTATTATTATTTCCTTAATCCCATTTTAATGAGTAGCTTGTGTATGAACGGCAGAGTATTAGTATAGTATCTGTGTACAAGCGCCTTCAAGTCACCTGTTGACTTATGGTGACCCTATGAATTTCAAAAGGTTTTCTAAGGCAAGGAATATTCAGAAGTAGTTTTGCAAGTTCCTTCCTCTGAAATATCTCTCACAGCTCTTGATATTCATTGATAGTCTCCCATCCAAGTACTAAGCATAGATGAAAAATATCCCCTTTCTCTTCTCTTCCACTTGATAATCTGGATGATCTAAAAAGTGGAAGGACCAATACTAATTCCTGTTATCAGGGTCAGCCTTTAATAGTCAGATTGCTGCCTTAGATGGCAAGTTGTAGATGTATATGTGGCAGCACCACATTGTTGAAGAATGAGACTACGATGCCCCACATCTTCTGTACCATCTGTTCTTAGGTGTAGCTGATGATGGTATCCCATTGTCATCCTGAAGTAAGAGTCATATATCATTCAGGGCATCTTCGGTATGTTAAATGGCGGAAGAACCCTACTTATCCTACTGCTTGAACTGAAGGATAAATGCGATTCTTTTACCATTTCACAATGTAAAAGCAGACATTGGGCAAGCTTTGATTATTGCAATGCACTCCACCCAATGATGATCATGATTGAGAGGGAAGAGACTGTTAAGGCTTGGAAGAGTTGCATCTGGCTAGACTAAGCTCAAAGGCCACTTAAAACCCATAAACTAGAGATGTTGTATGCTCAGGGAGCATACAATCCCCCTGTTATGCCAGCTTCACTAGCTGCCAGTTTGCTACCAAGCACAATACAAAGTGCTGGCTTTAGCCTATAAAGCCCTAAACAGTTCTGGCCCAGCTTACCTGCCTGAAATTATATGAGCCATTTAGGAGATTAAGCTCATCCAGGGAGGCCTTGGTCTTGATCCCAGCTCCTTCGCAAGCAAGACTGGTGGGAATGAGAGACAGGGCCTTCTCAATGGTGTCCCCTCACCTGTGGAATTCCCTCCCTACTGAAATTAGATCAGCACCCTCACTTTTGGCCTTCAGAAGGAAAGTAAAAACATGGATGTGGGATCAAGCCTTTAGGCAGAAAGCAATGCAAAACAACAACAAACAAACAAACAAAAAAACATACAGGATTATGTGCAATTGACTCTTGGAAAAGCCTTGGACTTCGGCATCGGAATTTGTAGCTCCATTTCTTAAGGTTGGAAATGCATATTGTGGTACCAGAGCGCAGTCTGTTCAGCGCCTTCCACGGCGCCCAGTTTTCTGTGTGCCCAGGGAGGAGTCTCTCATTTGGTATCAGCCACTGATTGAGGTTCTGGGTTTGAGCCTGCCACTTTTGGACTCTCGCTTGCTGAGGTGTTCCAGCGAGTGTCTCTGTAGATCTTAGAAAACTATTTCTTGATTTAAGTCGTTGACGTGCTGGCTGATACCCAAACAGGGGATGAGCTGGAGATGTCTCTGCCTTGGTCCTTTCACTATTGGCTGCTACTTCCCAGCGGATGTCAGGTGGTGCAATACCGGCTAAGCAGTGTAATTTCTCCAGTGGTGTAGGGCACAGACACCCCGTGATAATGCGGCATGTCTCATTAAGAGCCACATCCACTGTTTTAGCGTGGTGAGATGTGTTCCACACTGGGCATGTGTACTCAGCAGCAGAGTAGCACAGCGCAAGGGCAGATGTCTTCACTGTGTCTGGTTGTGATCCCCAGGTTGTGCCAGTCAGCTTTCGTATGATATTGTTTCTAGCACCCACTTTTTGCTTGAGATTCAGGCAGTGCTTCTTGTAGGTCAGAGCACGGTCCAGAGTGACTCCCAGGTATTTGGGTGTGCTGCAATGCTCCAGTGGGATTCCTTCCCAGGTAATCCTCAGAGCTCAGGATGCTTGTCTGTTCTTAAGGTGAAAAGCACATGTCTGTGTTTTAGATGGATGGATTTGGGTACCCCCCCCCCCGCCAATAACTTACCCCATCTCTGTTTGATCATGGTTCAACCCAGGCCCGTAGCCAGGATTGTCGGGGGGGGGGGGGGCTGAGTCTGAGTGAAAGAGGGTATACCCTAGCAAACCTTTTGTATCGTTACCCCAATACCCCCATGCATATGGGATATATTGAGTATGGTGATCAGATCATGATATGAATAAACATAACAGTTTAAATAATGCACCAGTAAGGACTTTTCGCGAACCACCATGAGAATTTCGGGGGGGGGGGGGCTGTAGCCCCTCGAGCCCCCTCCCCCCCGCTACACGCCTGGTTCAACCAATGGGTTTTCAGCAGGTGAGTGAATACCAATTCTTGCACCAAGTGGATCTGAAGCAAGTACCATAGGTATGTTTATGTCTGTAAATTCATTATTGCCTTATTTCCATTTTCCCATGCCTGTTTGTTTACTTTTGCTTGGGAGAAATAAGGAGAAATACAAGACACCAAATGTGCTTTGCTGAAACCTTCCCTCCCACTCAAAGTCTGACTGAACAAACTGTCCAGCTTCTGACATTTCATTTCATGCACATCTTTACAATCATTCCGCCAGAAGCTTGCTATATGTCAAAGTTGAGATGAGAACTAAACAGCTAATATGACAGTGTGATTTTTTTGTGTGGTCTAGCAGAACTGCAATATACATTGCCTCTTTCATTTGAGTTTGCAGACATTATTATGTTTTAAATTATGCATCCCGAATGTAAAGTACACAAATTAAGAACCTAAGCTCACAAGCATAGTGTTCTTCCATAACTGGAAAAGGAACACAGGAGCATTGTCTACTTTTCCTCTGTTCAAGTTACTCAGTATTGCCAATATGCCTTTACACCATGTCCAATCTCCAGTAAATCAGATTCAGTTCACATCAGAAAGCTAGCATGGCAGAGGGAAAGCAGCTTGATACTGGAAGGAAAGGCATAAAGGGGAGGCAGATTGGCTCCCAAACTCCCTTTGATCTTGGCTCCATCCTTTTGCTATGCTGCAGGGATTAGCAGTTCACAGGCCTACATGAAAAAAGAGCTTTTCACTAATAGGCCTGAGGAATAATGCACATGGAGAGAGAAAGGGAGAAAATGGGACTCTCCACTCCCAAGCTCAGATTCCTTGGAAATCAAATAATTCAAAATAAAATTTATATAACAGCAGTCACTAAACGGTTTGCTTAGATTAATATTTGCTGGATTACCTAATTCCCTTCTATTTATTTTGCTTGTAGACTTGCCAAGATTATAATCTTTAAGACTGTAATGGATAAAGTGTTTCCCCCACATGTTGATTTATTTATTTATTTATTTATTTACAGTATTTATATTCCACCTTTCTCACCCCACAAGGGACACAGAGCGAATTAACATTCCAGCTTTTCCAGCTTCATCAGGGTATGCTCGGTTCTGGCCACAGGGGGAGTTGCCGCTTCACCGTCCACTTGTGACACTGAGTCCTTTGATGGAGTACTTCCTCATTCTTCTGCACGCTGCTGGAAGGTTTTATGGTATCGTAAATTAGTTAAATTAGCCTCCCTGCATAAAGCAGTACCTAAATTTCCTACTTGACAGGTGCAACTGTCTTTCAGGCTGCATAGGTCAAGAGCAAGCTAGACTATTAATGGTCAGGAGCTAACTCCGACCCAGGCTGGGTCTTGGTCAGTAGTGATTTAATGCAGCTGGCTACTAACTAGCTGTGCCACAGCCCGGTCCAGCTTCAACTCTTGAGATCCTTTACCCCTAGATTGGCTGGTTGGGGCTGATGGGAACCATAACAGTGGGAGCCGTGTTTCTCTAACTCTGCTAAACAAAGAGTGAATTGCATTGTGCTTACTTAAAGCCAACCAACAGACTTCCCATGGTCGCACCACAATCCCACTGAAAATTCAACTCTGTTTTGGATTTTGGTTCCCACCATTCCTAACAGCTTTCTGGAAGCTGAAGTCTAAAACACCTGGAGGAGCAGAGTTTGAGAAACACACTGGGTTAGAGGGTCACATCTTCCTCATTCATTGGACTAAATGGACCCCTTGCATGAGCTGTCCTGAGTAAATTTTCAGAAGTGTCTGTGATTGAAGAGACTTATCTCCAAAACTTTTCACCCCACCATTACACTAGAGAGCTGTAACTTTAAAATAAGTAATACCTTGGTAGTACATAGAATCTGGTGTTCTGTGGGCAACTGGTATTCGGAGTTGTACTCTAAGACCTAAATCCAATTACAAGTCCAGACAAGAGTAAACCCATTGACATTTATTCTGTATGATAAATCGGCCATTCTTTAAATTATACTAATTCAGTGTTTCTCAACCTTCCTAATGCCACGGTCCATTAATACAGTTCCTCATGTGGTGGTGAACTCCAACCATAAAATTATTTTCGTTGCTACCTCACAACTGTAATTTTGTTACTGTTACAAATACCTGATACGCAGAGGCGGCCCTAGGTAATTTTCAATGGTAAGCCAACAGTATTTTGGCACCCCCCCCCCCAACCAATCATTGATATATATTTTCTGTTCGTCATGGGAGTTCTGTGTGCCATATTTGGTTCAATTCCATCATTGGTGGAGTTCAGAATGCTCTTTGATTGTAGGTGAACTATACATCCCAGTAACTACAACTCGCATATGTCAAGGTCTATTTTTCCCCAAGAGCCTCAAGAGCGCCCCTGGGCAAAATCAACTATACTGCAAATGCTTACTTTGCGTAATGGTTGAGCCGCCCCTGCTGATACGCCCAAATTTGAATACCGGTGGGGTTGTGGGGGGGGGGGGGGATTTTGTCATTTGGGAGTTGTAGTTGCTGGGATTTATAGTTCACCTACAATCAAAGAGCATTCTGAACTCCAACAATGGAATTGAACCAAACTTGGCACATAGAACTCCCATACCAACAGAAAATATTGGAAGGGTTTGGTGGCTGTTGACCATGACTTTGAGAGTTGTAGTTTACCTACATCCAGAGAGCACTGTGGACTCAAACTGATGGACCTGGACCCAACTTAACATGAATACTCAATATGGCCAAATATGAACATGTGGAGTTGTGGAAAATAGTCCTTGACATTTGGGAGTTGTAGTTTATTTATTTATTTCGTGTACTTCTACCCCACCCCTCTCAACCCCCGAGGGGGGACTCAGGGCGGCTTACAAAAGGCACAATTCGATGCCTACACAATAATACAGATAAACATATAAGACAGTAATTAAACCAGTTATAACAGTTAAAAACAATCATTATATATCACAGTCAATAAACCAATCTCATATTCAGCGTTCGCTAACTCAGAGTCCATAACTTCATTCCACATTGTCTACTCCTATTGGTCGTCGTAGTCCTTTGTTTATCTGCCAGATTGCCCAAACGCCTGGTCCCAAATCCATGTTTTTAATTTAATTTTAGTTGCTGGGATTTATAGCTCACCAACAATCAAAGAGCATTCTGAACCCCACCAACTATAGAATTGGGCCAAACTTCCCACACAGAATCCCCATGACCAACAAAAAATACTGTGTTTTGGCCTTTGGTGACCCCTCTGACACCCCCTCGTGCCCCCCCCCATGGGTCCCGACCCCCAGGTTGAGAAATGTTGCACTAATTCAATAGATCTATAGTTGGGACTTTTATTTGGAATGAGGTCCTCAAGGTACTTTTCCAAAATTCTACTTTTTGGTTAGAGAAGAGGCGAAGAGTTTTGCAACGACAATCAGGTCAACAAATTTGTGAATTTATAATTACATCATTTAGAAAGGTAGAATCCAGCTTTTTAAGCACTGAATTTAGCCTTTGTTGAAGTTATGGGATGTGGTTTATATAGACAGCTGCATGCAACTGAACGCACAAGTCAGGTTCTCATATAAGGTGGGTAAATAAAAGTAATAATGCCTTTTAAGGCCAGGGAAAATGAAAAAGCAAGTGACCTTTATTCAGCACTAGTTTCTGTACGTAATTTCAAGAGCAAACATTACCACACAGCCCAGCAACATGCAGTGCACTAGTTAATATTCAACAAAACTGCTCTAAGAAACAGATCGGTGTTGCCATTCTGTTGTTCACACAGCAAAGAAAGAGCCTGCTTCTGTTTCTTCAGTTTATGCCAGGACTTCAGCAGAGTCAAGCTCTTAAAAGTCTTCTTCTCAGTGTTCAGAACTCAGTCTTGAATGACAGAGATAGTGCTTCTGAGAACAATCCTTTATGTGTTTTTCCATAGCTTAGAGACATTATTTTAGGAATGCACTTCCCAGGAGCTCTTGCTAGCATGTTCATGGCAGCTGGAGTCCAGAGAGAGAAAGAGAGAAAAGAAAACCCACCCCTAATTTCTCTAAGATCTAAATTCTTCTCCCAGGCAAGCATGACTGTGGGTAAGCATGACCTTGGCACATTTAAAGGGAACTCCCTTACTTCATTCCAGACTAGGCATTGCAAAACACGTAGAATCATAGAATCATAGAGTTGGAAGAGACCTCATGGGCCATCCAGTCCAACCCCCTGCCAAGAAGCAGGAATATTGCGTTCAAATCACCCCTGACAGATGGCCATCCAGCCTCTGTTTAAAAGCTTCCAAAGAAGGAGCCTCCACCACACTCCGGGGCAGAGAGTTCCACTGCTGAATGGTTCTCACAGTCAGGAAGTTCTTCCTCATGTTCAGATGGAATCTCCTCTCTTGTAGTTTGAAGCCATTGTTCCACGTCCTAGTCTCCAAGGAAGCAGAAAACAAGCTTGCTCCCTCCTCCCTGTGGCTTCCTCTCACATATTTATACATGGCCTTCATATCTCCTCTCAGCCTTCTCTTATTCAGGCTAAACATGCCCAGCTCCTTAAGCCACTCCTCATAGGCTTGTTCTCCAGACCCTTGATCATTTTAGTCACCCTCCTCTGGACACATTCCAGCTTGTCAATATCTCTCTTGAATTGTGGTGCCCAGAATTGGACACAATATTCCAGGTGTGTTCTAACCAAGGCAAAATAGAGGGGTAGCATGACTTCCCTAGATCTAGACACTATGCTCCTATTGATGCAGGCCAAAATCCCATTGGCTTTTTTTGCCGCTGCATGACATTGTTGGCTCATGTTTAACTTGTTGTCCACGAGGACTCCAAGATCTTTTTCACACGTACTGCTCTCGAGCCAGGCGTCCCCCATTTTGTATCTTTGCATTTCGTTTTTACTGCCAAAGTGGAGTATCTTGCATTTGTCACCGTTGAACTTCATTTTGTTAGTTTCGGCCCATCTCTCTAATCTGTCAAGATCGTTTTGAATCCTGCTCCTGTCCTCTGGAGTATTGGCTATCCCTCCCAATTTGGTATCGTCTGCAAACTTGATGATCATGCCTTCTAGCCCTTCATCTAAGTCATTAATAAAGATGTTGAACAGGACCGGGCCCAGGACGGAACCCTGCGGCACTCCACTTGTCACTTCTTTCCAAGATGAAGAGGAAGCATTGGTGAGCACCCTCTGGGTTCGTCCATTTAACCAATTACAATTACGTTTTCTTTTTCCCTTAGGAAGACAGCTTACATGGGCCGATATATGGCCTGATATAAAATATAAAAACGGTATAGTTTCTTGAGTTTAAGTAATCAAGAGTCTCTTCGTTTTTCAGTGGATATGAAGTCCTTCCCCTCCAGGACAAATCCCCCACTCCTAGGTTAAATGCAACTATGTGAGGAGGATTCAAATAAATCCAGAACTACTTCAAATTCTGAAAGCTCCACTCTTATTCACCCAATGGTGTGCTGAGATATCCAAGAGTTCTTTAATCTTCATTTGAACCATCTGATCATATGTAAAACAAATTTATTCAGAAGCAAAACCTCAGTGTAGTTTTCTTTCTTTCAGATATTAAAGTTTAAGGAACCAGACATAAAAGTTCTTGTTTTTACAGTTTAGCGCACACAAAAAATCTTTTTAAAAGGTTCTTTCTCCCCACCTCATTTCTGTCTCAAAGACAGATTTAAGAAATTGTATGCCCTGAACATGCTGATTAAAGTTCAACCACATCTAATCAAGCAATAAAATATTTTATGTGACTTAACTTTTCAGTTAAAAATAAAGGTGATGGTTTCCCCTGACATTAAGCCTAGCCCAACTCTGGGAGGTGGTGCTCATCAAAATTGCTAAACCGAAGAGCCGGCATTGTCCGTAGACACCTTCAAGGTCATGTAGCCAGCATGACTGCATGGAGCACTATTACCTTCCCACAGAAGCGGTATCTATTAAAATAATAATAATAATAATAATAATAATAATAATAATAATAATAATAATTTGCACCCAGCCACCATCTCCCCAAAGGGGACCCGGGATGGCTAACATGAGGCCATGCCCAAAATTACAGTACAGCAAAATAAAATACAAAGAAGCAAAAATAACATCAAAATAAAATACATGAAATAACAAAATAAAATCAACAGTTACTAAATAACAGGATATAGAAATAGGACACAATGAGTGGGCCAAATGCACAGGATAAAATTGATAAAACCCTGGATAAGTAGTGGGAGAATGTGTTTCTGAGGGAGGAGCTCAAAAGGGGCAAACAGTGGGGTTAGATCTTCGTTGAGGGCAGGGGGAATGTGCATCATGAGGATGGAACTGTAGTTGGAACAGACAAAATATGGAATATATGTTCACTAAAGGCACAACGGAAGAGCCAAAGTTTTAGGTCTTTCTTAAAATCTGCCAGGGTAGGGGCTTGCCTAATCTCACTAGGTAGCGAGTTCCCCACATTTGCATGTTTTTGAATTACAGGGTTGGTAGAAGCTGGGCCTACCAGCGAGAGCTCACTCCGCTCCCTGGATTTGAACCATCAAACCTTTGATCAGCAAGTTCAGCAGCTACATCTGCATTAAAGTTAGTCTTTAATGCAGATGTAAAAAGAAATAAATCCTTGGGGAAGTCAAGGAACTAGATAATCCTGCACAACTTTCCCAGCCAGGACAAATCGCAGGGTGCCATATGAAGACCCACTGTGCCACCAGGGAGCCCTTAAACAATTTAATAAGTTAAAATATTATCTCCTTAGACCCAATTCTGTTCAAGCCTTTGTGTTAGTCCTAAGGTCACATTGAAGATCCAAAGATAGAGAATAGTTATGTTGAGCTGGGATTTGGAAGATCCAAAATCCAATTTTTCCAAGCCATGAAACTCAGCAGGTGACTTTGGGCCAGTTTCTTAGTCTGTTTACCTAACAAGGCTGTAGTATCTCTAAAGTTGAGAGACGGAGATCTAGGAAAACTCAGAAAGCTAATGTGAAAGCTATGTGTAACTAAAAATAAATTCTAGATTTATATATTGAACTAGCTGTCCCCTGCCACGTGTTGCTGTGGCCCAGTCTGGTGATCTGGAAAATAAAGTAATGAGAAAGTATTTTCTAATATATGCAATTCCTTTATGCTTGTGAGTAAACAGTATTTCTTGTTGTTTCTTTGTCAGTGTTGATGTGGAGAGTGTCTGGTTTGCCTACTCTGGAATATGCAACATATCATAGTCCTACTTTAAGGGTCTCTTTCAAATCTGTGATACTATATCTCTGTGTGTGAGAGAGAATCATATCTATCTATATTTATGACTGGATGGCTCTTTGTCAGGAGGGCTCTGATTACATTTTCTTGCCCTGGTGAAGAGAGTTGGACTGGATGGCCTTAAGTATTTTCTGTTGGTCATGGGGGTTCTGTGTGGGAAGTTTGCCCCATTTCTGTCATTTGTGGGTTTCAGAATGCTCTTTGATTGTAGGTGAACTATAAATCCCAGTAACTACAAATCCCAAATGTCAAGGTCTATTTCCTCCAAACTCCATCTGTGTTCATATTTGGGCATATGGAATATTTGTGTCAAGTTTGGTCCAGATCCATCATTGTTTGAGTCCACAGTGCTCTCTGGATGTAGGCGAACTACAACTCCCAAACTCAAGGTCAATGCCCACCAAACCCTTCCAGTGTTTTCTGTTGGTCATGGAAGTCCTGTATGCCATGTTTGGTTCAATTCCATCATTGGTGGAGTTCAGAATGCTCTTTGATTGTAGGTGAACTATAAATCCCAGCAACTACAACTCCCAAATGTCAAGGTCTATTTCCCTTAAACTCCATCTGTGTTCATATTTGGGCATATGGAATATTTGTGCCAAGTTTGGTCCAGATCCATCATTGTTTGAGTCCACAGTGCTCTCTGGATGTGGGTGAACTATAATTCCCAAACTCAAGGTCAATGTCCACCAAACCTTTCCAGTTTTTTCTGTTGGTCATGGGAGCCCTGTGTGCTAAGTTTGGCCCAATTCCATCATTGGTGGACTTCAGAATGCTCTTTGATTGTAGGTAGACTATAAATCCCAGCAACGACAATTCCCAAATGACAAAATCATTTTTTTTTAGTGGAGGACATAAATTGGACTGTTAGGTGTCTTGTGTCCAAATTTGGTGTCAATTCCCCCAGTGGTTTTTGAGTTCTGATGGTAGCACAAACTAACATTACATTTTTATTTATATATATTGGATAAAAACTAAATTATGATGCATTCTCCCAATCCTGCCATCTTTTCGTTCAGCAGTTGTCCATGATTGCTGCCTCAAAGTCAATGGTAGACATACAAAATAAATAAGTTCATGTGCATTGCAATGTTGGGTTTAAATTTTTATTTGTTTTTTTAGCTTTGGTCTATACAAAAAAAATCCCTTAGAGAAATAATAATAAAATCTTCTGAAGTACATCTGCAGCTACATTGATCCCTTTTCCAGTGGAAGCCTCAAGCCATCACATTGAGAGAGCTGTTTTTAAAAATGCATTAGGAGGAGCAAGAGAGTAGGAAGGAAGGAAAGAACACGCCAATCACCAGGAAAGGTTTCGGGGAGGGAAGAGAAAGGAAGGCTTGGGTTAAAAAAATGTGCAAGAGGTGGTCAGTAGAAGGAGAGTTTTGCTTCAATGGTTAGTCATTCCTCTTCTTTGGAGGATTTATGAGATTCCTTGACAGGGCCACTAAAATCCACAGACACATCTCTTGAAGGCTATAAAAAAAGATAATTAAAAGCTGGAAAATGCAAAGCTGCTCATTTCTTGGCAAATTCACACCCATTTGGCTGCTCTTAAAAAAAATCCAACCCCCTCAATGTTGTTGTATTTTTTTACCTCCTAACTGACAAGCATTAGAAGCAAGGCAGTAAGGGTTGGTAAAATGAAGGAGGGGGAGTGGTTTTACACCATGCACAGAAAATGTGTATGTGTGTGCTAATTTTTTAAAAAATTCTCTTATAAGGATCCAATGGCAGTTTGACAATGTTGTTCAACGCTACGAAGAAGTTGGCGGGGAGAGAGACAGAAGAGGGAGAGGTTAGTTGAAGTTGGGACACAGTGCGCTTGGATAGAAAGGAGTGGACTGCTGTTAGAAAAATTATTACAAGGGTGTCAGTAGCATCCTGGAATAAAGAATGGGATGGGGCCTTTCCCATAGTCCCATAGAATGGAAAATTGGTTTCGTTTTAGAAAATAAAACCTCCTCGCAGGGAAAAAGAAGAGCTTGTCATCATCTTTCTCAGGCACTTCTGTCTCTAGAGTGTCCCGGATTTAAGCACTGGGGCTGCCCTCTTCTGCGTTAAGAAAATGTCTGTGGAGTAAGAAGATAAAGGGAGAATGTACTCAGGATACAAGAAACACAGATAAGAAATTTCTCTTTCGGACACAATAAGATGCTTTAGATCAGACCATACCATTTCGCCCCTAACCAATTCTCATTTATTTGGACTAGTATCTGTTCCCAAATGCTCACCGTGTTTTTCAAAGGAGCAACAATCTCTCTTGTTGACATGGTATTGCTGCAACTACAAACATTACAATTCTTTTAAGAGCAGATACATGTTTGTTTTAGCCAAGGAAATACAGTTATGTTGTCAGGCTGTGTATTTGGCAAGGTTAGAATTGGGTTGCTGTAAGTTTTCTAGGCTGTATGGCCATGTTCCAGAAGCATTATCTCCTGATGTTTCACTCACATCTATGGCAGCCATCCTCAGAGATTGAGGGGTTTGTTGGAAACTAGGCAAGGGGGTTCATATATCTGTGGAATATCTAGGGTGGAAGAAAGAACTCTTGTCTGTTTCTGGCAAGTGTGTATGTTGCAATTAATCATCTTGATTAGCACTGAATAGCCTTGCAGCTTCAAGGCTTGGCTGCTTCCTGCCTGGGGAGGTAATTAGTTGGCTCGGATTGTTTCTTGTGTGGAATTCCCCTGTTTTTGAGTGTTGTTTTATATTTACTGTCCTGACTTTAGAGTTTTTTTTTTTTACTGGTAGCCAGATTTTGTTCTTTTTCATGGTTTCCTCCTTTTTGTTGAAATTGTCCACATGCTTGTGGATTTCAATAGCTTCTCTGTGTAGCTGGACATGGTAGTTATTAGAGTGGTCCAGCATTCCTGTGTTCTCAAATTATATGCTGTGTCCAGGTTGGTTCATCAAGTGCTCTGCTAGAATTTCCCTTTTTTTCTTTGTACACATTGGCAAGTTTCTCGACTGTATATATAAAGAGTTCATCTTCTCATCTGAAGCAACGGTTTTACCAGGAAGTGTTAAAAAAGCACTTCCAGGAAGGATTACGCTATCAGTGCAGCTCTGAAAATGATATTAAAAAGGAATGTGGGTCTGTGGAGTAATTAATAGAATGACGTAGTGTTCATGGGGAACTGATAGACAATTGAGTTAACCAAACACAACAGCTGAAGTTCTTGTTCTTGTGAAAAAAAGCTTTATTTTTTCTACATCAGGGATAAGAGAAGATGGATCACTGGTATTACTTTGGCTGCTTTGTGGTAACATCACCTGGATTCCAACTTGCCATAGTTTAACAATAGCAACAGTAAGTTACATTGCTGAAATGAAGAAAGTCTATGTAACTAGGAATGGATCTGGAGTACAAGGACTGTACGTTCTACTTATTTCTGGCACTCAGAACAAATGCTTGTGCTCAGAATTTCAAGTGTTGTTGCTTTGGTTGGTATGTGTCCTGGATCTGGGATTCAGAGTAACTGTGTCTATACAATATAGGTAATGGAAAAGGGGCTCCCCTTTGGGGACTCAGGTTATGTCCACTGCATGAAGCTTTGCCTAGTAGAACTTGGAATTATACCGCAAACAAAATGAGATAACGCTAGCCTGAAATATGCTCATTTCTAGTTTAGGCAATAAAAAACAGACCACCGTCACACTAAAAATTAATCTACAGTTGCTCTTTAGCTTTAGTTCCAAATTACTGTTGAATTTTAACAATTCTCTAGAAAAACAGCTGTAGATACATGTTTTTATTTGGAGTGAAAAGCACCCCCTTTTCCCCCTTGGGTTTCAATGAACTGGGTGATTCCCAAACTTGCTAAAAGATGTTCTTACCTCAAGCCCTGGCCAAGGGGCAAATTAGGCAAGCATGTGGTCTCCGTATGGTGCCCGGATACCATCACTGTACCCATCAATGGGATAGTCGCCGTCCAGGTCCACATGCATATCCATTGCGTCCATGGGGATTTCACCAGAGTACATGCCCCGATAGCCTGGATCCAGTTCTACTGAAACATAAAAGGGGGAAATAATACTCAGTTAATGTTAAGTAGAATGAAGGTAAGTAGGGGTAACTGCTAACCTAGGAATGGATTCTTGCAAGAGACCACACACATACTCTAGAAAATTTCCTTAGATGTGGTTATTACCATTTATTCCTCCCTTGTCTGTAGAGAAATCGTAATACAATAGTCTATAGCGTGGTCTAGTCCATGAGGATTATGATTATAGCAATACTAATATATATAAATAGCGCTTTTTAAAAGCACCTGAAATGTAACTAGAGATGTGAACCACCCCCCAAAAAATCAAGTTTTTCATCTCTAACCTGAATGATAAAATGAGTTGCTGGCAAAAAATTGAAACACAAATATTTCCCTAAAATGTTTTCAAGGCTATTTCCCTTCCAATCCTGTGTTTCTGGACCTTCACGTCTTTGCATGCCACTTAAAATTGTTTACCTGCTCTGCATGTCTTTCTGCAGAGCATTCTGCATTCTAGAACAGACAATTTGGCTTATTCTCACTCATTAGAATCACACCTCAAGAAAAAGGTTGGCAGTTTCATACTTACCATCCCCATATGGCTCGTGAATGGGTATCATGCTTTGGGCCTGCAGAGAGAAGACAGATGGTTGCTCACACAACATGGTGACAGATGCCTCATTGAGGTCATAAGCTAACCCTACACTTTCCACAAGGGGTCACTACAGAAGGATGCTGTGGAGTCCTTCCAAACTCAGGTTTCCCATGGCAACCTCAGGACAACCATTTTATGGACTAATGCAAGAATGATCAAGTTTTAGACTGCTGGTGTCCAGAAAACAGGGTGGCAATGGTCATAAGGTGCCTGAAAGCAAACACAAATGCTTGATGTATTGTTAAAGGCTTTCATGGCTGGAATCACTGGGTTGTTGTAGGTTTTTTCGGGCTATATGGCCATGTTCTAGAGGCATTCTGTCCTGATGTTTTGCCTGCATCTATGGAAAGCATCCTCAGAGGTTGTGAGGTCAGGAAAAAACCTACAACAACCCACAAATGCTTGAATTTTGGGAATCAAGCATACGTTCTGCTCAATTCCTGAAACTGTCTGGTCCTGACAAATCACCATTTCTATTTATTGAGCTGATAGCATTGGTTTTAACCCTCTGCTTGATAAAGTATTAAGAAGGGGAAGTCCTGGTACTACTTTGAAACATAATTACACCTTTTCCCATTTCCCATTCCACACTTCCCTTTGCTTGTCTTTACCCTTCTTTCATTCCTGAGGGAAGAGACACACCCTAAAATAGGCGCCAGCCATGACATGAAGATTGCAATTGGACTTTGAAACGACGTTAGGAGATGGTAGAATGCTGAAACACAGTTTCTAGGGAAGGAGAATTAGTCACTAGGGGACAATGACATTGGGTTAGGCAAACATCTAACTAGACTGCTTTCGTTTTAAGGCAGTTTGGGCACACCCGTTCATACTGGGTGCTGGCCAGGTTCTGTGTACCTTGACTCTATCATACATGAAGTAAGAAACTCAGATGACATCCCAACACTGTGTTCTTTAGTGAAGCACAGTTGCTGGCAGCTGCTAATGTAACTGAGGCCTTGATGCTGGTGTGGGGGATAGAGGGATGGAAGAGAGGGAAGGGAGTGTCAACTTTTTAACTGGTGCCATTTTTCTGATCAGATTTCCCTGAGCTGCCATTTGTTCCAACAGCTGGCAAACAGGGTGAGAAGGGGGCATCTCCTCCTGAATGATGCAGTTAGCTACATTTAATTAAAAGCAGAAGTTGCTGGAAGATCTAATTAATCCGACCACATGTTCATTGGTTCTCAATGGGAAATGCTGAATACATGAAAGCTTCCCTAGAACAGGACTGAACATAAAGAGTGGTCCTCCAGATGTTACAAGATGGCAACTCACAACAGCCATAGTCAACTTAGCCAATAGTGTGGATGAACGGAAATTGCAGTCCAACAACACCTGAGCACCCACAAGTTGGCTACTCTTCTGAACACTGGTAGAAAAATCACTTCTTTAAAGGAAGCCATGAGGCAGAACAAAAGCCTTGAGATATGTTTCACACCCTGTTCAAGGAAGTTTTCCTCCTACAGATGCACAGATGGGGCAGTTTTCCATGATAAACAAGTTTTGGGTAGAGTTTTGGCTATGGGTAAAAGGTTTGAGCTAGGACATAAGTTTATCATAATCCCCCCTTTCACATTCTTGTTTTATCTCTCTGCCAGCCCAGGCTTGACTTGGTCTTCAAGAAGACCCAGCTCTGGAGCCCCATGTTTGGTTCTTGGGTAAAGCTACCTTTCAATTTCACTCAAACTCTAAGTAGAATACTAATTTTTCTAGCAACTGAGACAGGCAGAAAGCCACAGACTATTAATGTGCTCCTATTTCTAGACACTCACAGCTTCCCAAGCAGCAGGGTCATGTTTGAAGAGTGAGTTGGTAAGTTCCACAGAGACACGTTTCCGATAGTCAGGGTTCTTGTCTTCAGAAATGCGGAATAGAACAGCTGCTGCATATGTAGCTGGAGACAGAGTAAAATACAGTTTAAGCAGAGAAAACCCCCTCTTACTTTGTCAACCTATACATTGGCAACTGTCCACCATGTTTTCCAGTTTCAGGTATTTGTATGGCATTCAATTGTTTTGGATTCCTTATCTGTAAAAGAGCAGAATCCATAAACTTCTGGTAATTATTTCTGATCTCTATTCCTGCAATAATTTTCTGAGCCACATTACACCATGGTAAAGCCTTTCCTGGGCTGTACTATTTTAGGAAATTGGAGGTGGGGGGTGGCAGCTGTATGTTTGGATGCTCTCCCCAAAGGAAGGTAGATAGACAGCTGGAGGGCCAAATTTTCCCAATCTCTGTACTAAGAGAATGTGGTTCATTTAGACAGCCGAAGACAGTTGCACATATATGTAATCATAAGCTTTACCTGTGCCTTCATTCCGGGAGTGCAGAAGTTCCATCAGTGGGGCTGAGGCACCTTCTGCGTCAATGGCATCAGCGGCCTCTTTATCCTGAGCCAGCTCACACAGCACGCCGGCAGCCACACGCTGGATATTTTCCACTGGAGAATACAGAAGCTGAGATTGGGGAAAAATAAATAAGAGGGAGAATAAGACAGGAGACATTTCCATTTCATTCCATTTCCCTTGTTCCCCCGTCCTGCGCCACCCCATTCCTTCCTCACAGAATGTCTACTCTCAATATTAAGCCTACTGGCAGGAACTACAAAGGATGTTCCATGTACTGCTGCTGGTGCTTGATAAATATTACATAAATACAACATGGCAGGGCTTACCAAGAATGAATACAAACCAAGACACAGAAGACGTTTTGTGGAAAAACAAGTAAAGTCACAAATAGTCTAAGAAAGGTACACAGTGGCCATGCTGACTAAGGGATTTTTGGTGCTGTAATTTCTCCCTCCGTAACTTTTTTACGTTTCCCATTGTGATAGTCATCATGCTTATAATTTTCTGTCCTTGCAATGGTGGATGGAAGTGGTGCCACATTTTAAAATCACAATTGTTAAGTTGGGCTGAAGTGGAGACTGATCTGGGGTTATTGAGCAGACTTGACATTCAAAAGCAGGTTTTAATCAGGATCTCTCTGCTCCAAGTCCAGTACTGAATGCCCCATTAGAACCAAATAATAATTTCTATCCTGCCCCATCTCCCTGAAGGGACTCAGGGAGAACACATAAGAACACAAGCACCAGTTTCTATCCACTTTCCCTTCTCTTCAGTTCCCTTCCATTAGGATGCTCATACCTGCACGAAGAGTGGAATGGTGTTTAGGCGGAAGATTTCCATTCGGTTCATGGGATCACGAGCCAAAATGTGCAGTGCACCCGTACAGCCTTCTACAATCTCTTCCATCTTTACTCCATCCTAAATGAGCAAGAGAGCTATTAGACACTGGGTTGGCAGTTTTGTCTCGATCCCACATCTTATAAGTCATCAAGTTTAAAGTTACAACTAGGATGGCTACCTAGTTCTTAGGTAAGCCATTGCTCAAAGTAGGGATCATTCAATATTTTCCTGCTCTCTCACCGTGTATGGTTGCTGTGTGCCAGCTGCTGCATGGCGCTGGGCGTCTTGGTGAGCCTTCACCAACAGTTGAACCAAGCGTGGGATGACAGCGGCTTCCTGCAAGGGGGCGTGGTTGGCAGGACACAGGGCCAGGTTACGAATAAGGCCAATGGTAGCCTGTGAGCAAGGAAAAGAAGAAAGGGGCAAATTCAAAACACTACCTCAAATCCAGCCACATCACGATGGTGGTAAGTTTACTGCCATTTGGTTGCAACAAGGAAGTATCAATGGACAAGTACGACCTTTGCACTCAATCAGTGTCATAATAGAAGAGCCCCCCTCCAGAAAGCCAAAGAGTTTTGCTAGCGAACAAAACCAATTTTCTCTCCCCCCCACAATTTGCTCTTGTGCTTTCTTACTCTTCTTTCAATTAAGATGCTATTCTCAAACGCCCACCTGTATCTAGGCAATTCACATCTCTTGTGGGTACCATTTTTGTAAACATGTTACCACCTTTATTTTCGCCAGGGATAGAAACATTTGGCCTTTCACTGAATTGCAGCTGCCACAATCCCATCATGCTGGCTATGCTGAATAAAGGGAATTGTAGGCTGAAATATCAGGAATGTTTACTGTTTACATGCCTTGTCTAAGTAATTTTTTACAAAATGAATGTAACGTATTTTGATTCACCCCCATGTTATAGGTGTAGAGTTAGGAAGCTATTTTTTAAGGATAAAAGAAGAATGGCTTGCTTAAATCTATTCAACTTCCACAGTAATGTGCTGGCTTGTAACTCATGCAAAGAGCAACAACATGACATTACAACACAGGTGCCAAGTGTCTATGTAAACTGCCTCCATGGCAGCCACTATCAACCACACTTCAAACACACACTCTAGATTCCATTAAGCAAGACACATACATGTCCAGCCACCGCCCTTCTACACCCATACCTTGATCAACGGCCACTGATTGGGCTGATTGAGAAGCTTAACAATGGCAGGGATGCCATAATTGATCCGCACAGAGTTCTGGGCCATCTCAGCCTCAGGGTGCCGGCTGGTAAGGTGCCTTAGAGCACATACTGCTGGCTCAGTGATGTCTTCTTTGTCTCCTGCCCGGAGTATTGTGTGTATCAGGGCCTCCACACCATTTGACTGGGTCACTAGGGTTTTGTTCTTGCTGTTGTTGCAGGTCAGGTTCGAAAGGGTGCCAGTGGCACATGTCAGCACATTGATATCATCCGAGCTCAGCTGGTTGACCAGAATCTTCAAGACACCATCAAGACCATCCTGCAGTGGATGGAATGGGGCTAAGTGTTTATGAGATGTCTGCTAGAATTTACAGAAGTCAAAGATATATGCAGGGCTGTTATCAGCTGGAAGGTCTTAAAGCAAGCAGGCCTTCAGAAGCACATGAGCTAATCCAGAAGCAAAGAGAAGGCTAAGTGGAAAATCAACATCAGGATTAGCTTGTCACATAACTTGGTAGAGGGACTGAACTTTGCATTACTGCCCATCCCCACACTCACCCATACTCAATCCCATTTCTAAGGACTTCTGCCTCAAAACAAATGACTAGGCAGGGTCTGCAGTGATTACACATAAGGATACCGCTCGTAGTTCAAATAAATAGCTTCCAGGAAAAAAAAGTATTACTCACCTGCTTTGTAGCTACATCTGAGAGGTTCCTCAGAGTCCAAAGGCAGTTTTGTACAAGCCTAGGACTGGCACTGGTCAGGTGTTTTCCCAAAGCTTGCATACCACCTGCCAGAAAGGGAGGCACAAGATAAAAGCATAATATTGGATGACTTGGAAGAGAAACAAAGGAAAGAATGCTGAAATGATCCATTCTTACATTCACTACAAACCAGCCTTTCACACCATGCTGCTTTCCAGACATGTTGGAGTACTACTTCCATCATCCTCAGCTAGCATGATCTTGGTGGCTGGGGTTGATATAAGTTGTTTTCCAAAATAGCTAGAAAGCAGCCGGCTATGGAAGCTGGTTTGGGTAACACTGAGCCACTACTACTACTACTACTACTACTACTACTTGGGAACTCACTCCCCAGCCTTTGGAACTCACTCCCCAGTGAGATTAGGGTCTTTCAGGAAGAAACTGAAATCATAGTTCTGGGACCAGGCTTTTGGACAGCAGGCATAACAGCACTTTGGATGTGGAACTGGACTGGAATGGCTATATGGTTGACAATGTTTGTAAATTGTTTTTAACTTAATGATTTATCTATTGTTTTAAATTGTTGTTACATTGTTGTATTTGTTTGTATGTTGCGGCATCGAATTGCTGCTGAGTGTAAGCCGTCCTGACTCCCCCCCACCCCCCGGGGGTTGAGAAGGACGGGGTAGAAATGCTGGAAATAAATAAATACTGTGTAACTCAAATTGGTTATTTTAGGATTCAGTTCTGGCATTCTGTCAGGAAAAAGCTGGATTCAGTTGTTACAATAACTATTGCAACCATCATCTTGCAAAGCTTGAAGCAATAAGACAAGTTACTGCATGAGAGATGTAAACTGATAACACTTAATTAAGATTTCGCATGTTCACAATACTTATAGCATACATTGCTATCTTTGAAATTTTTTCACATTCTAATATTTTATAAAGTGAATATTTAAATAAGGATGTAAGAATTTGCATATGACATTTGGATAAGAACCAACATGATTCTTCAGATTCTCACCATCCACCCAAAGGTCCTGGTCTTTCCCCAATTTTACAGCCACAACATTTGTCTCTTGGCTGAAAAATACATTTTAAAAGAGAAAAACCCCTTGTGGGGATATTCTATGCTGTACTGGGAAGTTTCACAGCTTAAAACTGACAACCACCTACGCAAACAATTAGAGAGGAATCTGGAAATGGCATAGCATTTCTAGTGGCCAAATTGTTGGTTGCAACAGCAAAGCTATCATCTCCTGGAGATCTAGGACCTAACAATCCAAAGGTGCAGCCTTCAGAAAAGATACACATAGGTATTAGTGACTATTTGTTGTTGCTGCTGTTGCGTGCCTTCAGGTCACTTCTGACTTATGGTGTCCCTAACAAGTAGGATGTCTTAGTCTAGTTTAATCTTACAGCAACTGTGAAATAAAGGAGATACGCACTTTGCTAGTTCCCGGATAAGATATCCCTTTGAGACCTATGTTCATGTTTTGAGGATTTTAGAAAAGACCTAAGTAAAGGTAAATGTTTTCCCCTGACATTAAGTCCAGTCGTGTCTGACTCTGGGGGTTGGTGCTCATCTCCATTTCTAAGCCAAAGAGCTGGTGTTGTCTGTAGACACCTCCAAAGGTATGTGGCCAGCATGGCTGCATGGAGCGCTGTTACTTTCCCGCTGGAGTGGTACCTATTGGTCTACTCACATTTGCATGTTTTCGAACTGCTAGATTGGCAGAAGCTGGGGCTGACAGCGGAAGCTCACGCCGTTCCCCGGATTCGAGTTTGGTCAACAAACTCAGCAGTTTTATCCACTGTGCTACCAGGGGCTCCAAAAGAGCTAGATGTGACTATTTACTGGAGCTGGAAAAAAATGGGGTGGGGGAATTACACATCCCAGAATTCCCCCGGCCAATCCAGCCACTAGCACTGCCATTTATTTACATACTCTTTCTCTCATTTCTTATACACCCTACAACTGAAAATTCAGGATTTACTGTTCTGCCTATTGGTAACTATAAATCAAGAAAGTATATTCTTTGCAACTGACCCTCCTGAGACAGCAAAGTAAACTCAAAGGTCACCAGTGTCACACTCTAACCAGGATTTCTCCCACTGTGGCCACTTACCGGCTTCTACAATTGCTGGCTTGTTGCTGGGACAGACAGACAGGACTTTGAGGACACGGCTGGTTGTCCACAGCAGCTTCTCATATGTGTAACTCCGCATAATCTGAACAAGGGCTTGGGGCCCCCCGTTGGCCAAGATAATGAGCTGAGAAAGCAAATGCACATGACAAATGGTTGGTCCAGATTCTGAGTATCCTGAAAGCCAGTGTGGTATAGTTGTCAGAGTAATGGATTAGAACTTGAAAAACCTAGGTCCTAATCCTACAGAGTCATGAAATGCACTGAGTGACCTGGGTCTGTTACTTCCTCACTACACTGCAGTGTTATTGTGAAAATAAATGGGGAGGAGGCCACGGCTGACACATTACCTTTTTTACTTTCAATAGGGAAGAATGTTGGGAGTTGCAGTTCAACAGCTTGGGGCGTGTGTGTTTGTGTGTGCGTGCATGTGTAGAATTCCAGTACGTCATACTGGATCTTCCAAGTTGATTCATATTACACTGCCACATATACAAACAGAAAATAGTATAAACATTTGATTTTGTAATGGGGGTAGGGGAGCAACCTATCTCTTCCTTGCTTTCCCTGTTATGGCTACATAAAATCCCCTAACCTCTATCTTCAATACTGCAAAACACCATCTCTTCCACTTAAAAAAAAAATTCAAATGGAGCAAGCCTTGGCAAGCCTGCTGAGGAACAGAATTCTCATGGATTCTCAGTGCTATAATAACGTCATTACTAGAATCCACTTACTGAAATCAATGGGAAAGTTTAGTAATCGCTGATTTAGTCCATTGGCTTAAGTGGGCCTATTCTAAGCATGATTAAGTCAGAATCCAACTCAATACTTTCCCATTTCTCTGGACAAATACAACCCCACTTCCTGCAGCAGTATTCTCTGATCATATGCTCCTTCGCAGCTTCACAATAAATGAAATCTAGGTTTTTAGTGTGACTTCCTATTCCCTTACTTTGCTTTCCTGGTTCCCATAGGCAAGAAGCTGCAAGCAGTCAGTAGTGATGGCAAGGAACTTTGGGTTATTCTTGGTCAGCAGGGGTACCATCTTCTGCAGCCCATCAGCCAGGCGTACAGCCATCTTGGCTCCTTCCTGATACAGCAACAGGTTGTGAAGGGTGGTAATGGCATAAAACAAGACTGACTCCACGGGGGAACTATGTGTTCAGGTAGTTGGGAGAAAAATTGGGGAAAAGACACAATTATGTTATTTCAAAACAGGTAGCAATTCTCTCCCTCCCCATACAGTACAATATGAAACTACAGCTAAAAAGAATAACATACATTACTATTACCAACTCTGTCTTCCATCCAAGCCCAACTAAATAAAGAGGATGCAGTCTAGAGGAAATAACTATTTGATGTGTTTTAACCAAGGGACATCCTACAGAGACTGGATATAAAAGCTCCCTTATGCACAGAAGGTTTGAATTAAGCTTCATTTAGTCCAGTAATCTCTATGATGATAGGATGATGGCAACCACCCCAAGGTGACAGGGAAAATGCCTTCCCAGGTCTAGTAATAAAAAATGCATCTATCTACCCAAGAAGCAAATCTGAGTTATATGTCAATTGCTGAGTTATATGTCAATTGCTGCCTCATTAAAGTAAACAGATCCCTTATGGAAAGTGAGGGTGTGTCTCCATAAGACATATATAACATGCCACCCTCCTGATGGACGCCAACAATTCATATCTAGTTGGGCCTCTGGGGCTCGTATTTCCAAAGGTCAAGAGAGCACTGTGTTGCCTAGTTCTAAATTCTAATCTATTTCTCTCTCTGCCCTGCCAGGCACCATCTCCCCAAAATCTCAAGCAGAGATCTTAACTAGCCCTGAAAGATGTACCACAGACTGAGCCTGCACCTTTCTGTATGTCCGGGACTTGCCCTTCTTGTGAAGCTATAGCCTCTTCCCTTCAAATAGTTTGCAGCTAAGGCTGCAAAAAGTGGCTATTCAGTTTTTTGTTGTTATTGCAGCTATGAAGCTTTATTGTGGGGTAGCCAGTGTCTTTGCATTGGAGGGAGGGGGATTCCAAAGGGGCATGCAAATAGGAAAAGAGGCAATTATTTGGAATTTGCAAGACTCAGGAACTGAGTGAAAGTGTCAGAGAATCTGAGCAAGGCTTGGCTGTGGCACGCCCAAACTTGCATTTTCATAAACAAAGCCAGTGCCTCCATATTAAGTCAGCTGCTTTTCAGCTCCATTTTGTGCCAGTTGGGTGTGGGCTTGCAGCTGGCAAAGTGCTGCTGCAATTGAAGTGCTTAGCAGGATTTCCATGGCATATGAATAGGTAAAGTTTCCAGACCAGGTGAGGCAACAGCAGCTAGAACACTGCACTGTCTGAGTATCCAGGATATCGGAGTGAAAATACTGCCAACTAGCCATCATTAGACATCACCTCCAGCATTGAGGATAAGCCCTGCACTTAATTCTGAGAGGCAGAGAAGGCCCTGTGCCCTGGAAGCTATCTGGTATAATCCCAGAGAAATGAGGATTGCTTCTAATATAATGCATGGGTGGGGGAAACAGCATTCTCTATGGGCACTGAAACAATGGAATGAGCCTTGGGACAAATTAAACTCTTCAGTCACAACCCATACAACTTGCATGTAAGAGTCAGCAGCCTGAACAAATGCCCCATGCTTGGTTTAGAAAGCCCCCACAAAGATGAGAACAATTATAGTAGAGTTCATCTAGGAGGTTGTATAAAGCCCTGAATTTTCCTCTTGGTCAGTCTCCATGTCCAGGGCCAGATGATGTAATTGATGCTACTGTTCCAGGCCCTTCTTAGCTGAGGGTGGGGAACAGTGCTGAAAATAAAAGGCATCTCCTGCTGCCTCCAATTCTTCAGCTGCCTCCCACACCTCTCACTCTCTATGTTTTGTATGTGACTTGACTAACTGAGTAACAAGTGCAAAGGGTTCAGGGTGTTAGCCTCATCCAAGGTGTCGGTCTGAAAAAGACTTCAGGCATGAAAACTTCTCTGTGGCTGTCTTTGATATGGTGCCAAATATGTTTTTTTTAATTCTTTTTTAAACCACTCATTAGAGCAGCTTACTTACATGGAACAAAGGGGTCCACTGTCTCTTGAGATGTTCTAGTGCAGTGGTTCTCAACCTGTGGGTCCCCAGATGTTTTGGTCTTCAACTCCCAGAAATCCTAAAATCTGGTAAACTTGCTGGGGTTTCTGGGAGTTGGAGGCCAAAACACCTGGGGACCCACAGGTTGAGAACCACTGTTCTAGTGCCTCATCCACCACAATCCAACCTTGCCTACATCTTATAGGCACCAGCTTCAAGAATCCTTGCCAGTTTTATTCAACTGCTGTCTGAATGGTAAAACTTAGCAGTGGTTCTGGACCATTATTATGGTTACTTTATGTTAGTGTTATCCGTAAATATGTATTGCTATGCACCAGGCATGGGAAAACTCTGGCCCTCCAGGTGTTTGGACTTCAACTCCCACAATCCCTAAGAGCTGGTAGGCTATTAAGAATTGTGGAAGCTGGACTCCAAAAAATCTGGGAGACCGAAGTTTACCCATGGCTACTATATGCCATCCTAAAATATGATTTGAAAGGGGTTCATATAGTAATATAAGAACTGAGTTGGGTTTATCTGATGTATGGCTGGACAAATGTGAACAGAAGATCAAAACAGAGAAGAAGCAGGGGGAAAGGTGGAGTCTTTCCCCCCGGAAGAGTTGCAACTAGCTAAGCTACACCAAAGGCTGCAGAATTACCTGAGCATACGCACAAGTGCTGGGATGCCCCCAGACTTAAAAATGGAGAGCAGTCCCTCACGATGGTGGGATAAGTTGTGGAGGATGCTGGTGGTGCAGCGGGCTGTATCTAAGTCACTGGTATTTTGCATTGTGCGGACCACAGCAGCAACTATCTGAGGCGACTGCATCAGAGCACGGCGTGATGCCTCCTTCTTGGACAGCTGGTTTACAATCATAGCAGCTTTGCTGACCACCACCTGGAAGGAATGAAGATTACTAGCAGATGACTAAGATCGCACAGAGGGAACACTTTTTATTATGCTGCCTCTTTGTATTTTTTCAATAAGAACTAATATTGCTCTATATTTTGCACTGATTCTGCAAGAAGAGAAGCCAAATTCCATGCTCTGTAATGGTCACACAACGTAATACAATTCCCCCTACTCTGCATAATTCAATTCCCTTCTGTGAGTCATATGGAAGGGTCAAAAGCTACATAATAAGCTGAATTTTGCTGTCTGGCTACCAATCATCATATTAAGCAGCTCCTCTGAGTTTCCATACTTGCATGAAATATTGCCTTCTTCTTTCCAAGCATATTTTTGCAATCACTTGAGTTAAGCCCTTAATCTGGAGGAAAGGAAGTCATGTGAAGATAGAAATATTATCTGTGGCCAAAGCCACATTCTGAAAGTTCCCTGCAGTTCCATGTCATTTCAGAATGCATAACTGTACACATAAGATACTGCCTGGGCTATGTTCCCTTAAAGGATCCAGTTCTTGCAAGAGGTGAAGAGCCCAAATGCACCATCTTACCGGGTCCTCATCGTTGAGGAGTTTGGTGAGTTCAGGGATGGCACGGGTGGCCAATTCGGCATCATCTTGATAGTTGATGAGGTGCACAATGGCTGACTTGAGCATCTGAGAGGGTTCAGCCAACCGTTGTACATTCGTCTGCTGTCCCTCAACTTGGGTGGTGATGAGGAGGGAGCGGTCCTCCACCGTTTCTGGGTACATGGCAGCACGGATGCGCTGGGCACGGGTCATTGCAAGCTGGGATTCCAACTCTGCTGTAAAAAAGGTGGGCAGGACAGAATTAGCACAGAGGAAATCCCAACCAGGATTTCCATCTGCCACATTGGGAGGTTCATGAAACTGTTTCAGTTCCACAAGGTGCAAAAGACTTAGCATGTGAGCAAAGAGATAAGGCAGGAGTTAATTAGCCAGCCCGATTAGGCAGTTGTAACACAAAGCTGCTTAATTAAAAAACATGAAAGAGAGATGGGGAACGGCTTGCAAAAAGGCCTGACACACAGGAACAGAGGAACTGGGGGTGGGGTGGCTCAATTATCGCAGCAAACTGTGTCGATATACTACTGAAAGACTCACAGTGAAAAGAATTTGGCCATTCTTTCCAGCACTCCAAAATCTCTGAGTTTTCTCTTGTATCTTTACTTCCGCTAAACAGACAAAAAATGATGCTTTCGCATCCCTAGCTCCTTTCACATGGAGTCTGATATCACTTGACAAAACGTGTATTTCCCTGTGGTGAAGTCAATCACCATAATGTCATCCTTCAAAGGAACATTTTCATGCCATCTCTGTCTTCGAACCAATTTCCAAAGACAGCCTGCAAAACAGCTTGTGGATAGTATGTGGGCTCCCCAGCTCCTCCCTAGAAACCATGCTGGCAAATTTCAGTGCCAAACTGAAACAATGAATTTGAGTGGCAACTAAAAAAAAGGCCTTAAAGCATTTCATTTCAATTATATTATTTACAGAAGTTTTCTGATTTTGGTGTCAAACACTGCAAATTTATTTCAGTGCTTTGAAGACTCTTTCCAACCCCACTCCAGTTTGACATCAAACTTCAGAGGATTGGGAGAGAGTCCCAGGAGGGAAAAATTAGCCCCCACATCTACAAAAATTGCCCCTGCTTAATAAAATTAGAAAAAGATGCACATTCTTCACTTCTTTTGATGGACAGGGATATTTGTGAAGCTGCCAACAATCCCAAAAGAATAAGACAAGAAAAAAGGATACACAAAGAAAAAAAGTAGTTCTACATCACATATAAGAAAGCACATATAAGCTACAGACCTTTCAAAGTTTTATGCCACCTACATTTATACCATATTACTTTGAGTTACCTTTTGACTCCTTAACAGGAGAACCAAAGCTGAGGACTGATAACTCCCCTTACCTTGATAAGACAAATCTACAAGTGGTATAGTAACTTCCTGTGTTGGTCTCCAATATTTAAATGCTGTCAAGATCATGTATGGGAAGCTGACATGCTTCCTTTTCACTTCTACTACATTGTGGTCAACTAGCTCTTCTTATGAGGCTGAAAATGTGTGATTTGCCCAAGGTCACCCAGTGTATTTCTATGATCAATCAGGGATTGGATCCTAATATCCCAATGTCCAAATTCATCAGTGTAACCACTGGCTCTTTCTCTGTTACTTCTAAGTTATGTATTCATCAGTGTAACCACTGGCTCTTTCTCTGTTACTTCTAAGTTATGTAGTCTCCAGAGCCATTACTGGATTATCACCACAAGCCATATTGTGGAATGCCAGGTGCTGCGGTTCAGCACTTTCCAACTTTGTATAACCCTGTCTGATTTTTATTGCAGGACAAAGGCACATTGTGAGGTTAACAAATGAATAGGTACTCTAGAAAAAAATTACCTTGAGCCTGAGCTTGAGCCTGGGCCTGCCCCGCTCCAGCCTGACTGTAAGTAGTGGTCTTCTTAATGGTGTATTGCTTGCCATATAGGTCATCATCATCCATCAAGCACTTGCTGCTGACTGATGGCACCTGGGTGTTCATCCCAGAGTGGATGCCTGAATCGTAAGTGTAGGTCTGTTGCCATTCTGTCACCTTGATGGGTTGCTCCATCATGTTTACCACCTCCATGGCTGCTCTGCAAGATCAACAACAGGGTTAGGGAACTGTGCTCAAGGTTCATTCTCACAGTTAATCTTATCCAGTATTCAGTTCCACATAATGGACAAGCTGGAATGCTTCGATAACCTTTTAATATTGTGCCTTGCTATGAGGAATTTGCCATTTCTTGTCACCTTCACCTGTTTACAGGGATTTTCTCCATTTTAGTAGCTTCCCATGAACATGGAGAAATTACTCCTTTGGACAACAGCTCCCTAGGGAAATCTGAGAGTTGTTCAAAAGCTCTGAACTCCCCTTGCCAAAGCAATAACACACAAATTCAAATCCCTGCCCAGTTCATGGACTCTTTCCCCCTCCAGTGAATTCCAGCTCTTCAATAACAAAGATAATTTTCCAGACTTTATTTCTCTCATGCTAATCTACTGCATGCGGTTGGCATGGATATAAGAATTCCAGAACACTTTGCAAACTGCAACGAGTGATAGGAACACAAACATCGAAACACACAGAAAAAGATTTCACAGCTTTTGGAGCGTTCTGGCTAATTATGAAAACTTTGCAGATAATGAGCACAGTTTGCACCACAAATATGGTATAATTCTCATCCTTTTTTTATATTTTTTTGGACAAGTGATAAGTTAATGGTAATCACACCAAGTGTAAAACATTTTCCTAAACTGAACATGGCCCACTTTTACCTTTCATAATTTTGCCGTCCCCCTTATGCTACCTAAGGCTTTGATAATCAGCAGGTTTGAATTAGTAGAAGTGTATGAAATATATGGAATATATGAAAGTGTAAGACTTTATATATTAACATTTATAACCCCTGTAAAGGAAGTTGGAAGCCACTGGACATTTTTTTTCTTTGTTTGTTTCTTTTCTGTTTTCCCCCCATGTATACCTTTTAATGAGACTGGAATTCTCTCTGTCTCTCTACATATTTATACACACACACAAATACCAGAAAATTTTGCCTCCTACTCAGTTTAAAACTGTTTGCTTTTCAGGGCAGGGACCTTGTCTTCTCTCTCTCTTTCTCTCCTTTTATTATTCTGAAAATAGGAATAGATACTGAAAGGGACAACCCTTTCAATATCTATGTTTTTATTATTTTTATTGATTGATTTTATTGTGTCTCTGTTTTTATCTGTGATTTTTGGGCTTGTCTCTTCTAAACTGCCCTGAGTCCCCTAGGGGAGATGATGGCAGGTTTAAAAAACAAAGTTGTGGTTGTTCTTCTTGTTATTATTCCCCTCCAATACAAAACAGTTTCTTCCTTTTTATATTCTAACAGACTAATATGACTGCCTCTTTGAAATATACCATATAATGTCCATTTTACCCTGTTAAGATTATTTAACCTCTCCTTGGTCTTCTGATAGCATCATTACAACTTGGGGGTAGAACTCTCTTTTGGATAAAAATCAATACAATATTACTTTCCCACTCCATCATATTCCTCTGAAGATTTTTATTTTTGATAGGAAAAATAACACCATGCAAAATACAACGGTTGATTGCTTCTGCTCATACTAAGACAAAAAGGAAGACCGAAACAAGAAAAAGATCATTACAGGAAAATATGCCACTGTTACACTGTAACTACCAGCCATATATTACCCATAATCACAGTGTGAATTGTAATAGTGAAAAGAACAACGTTTCTGCGAGGAGAGAGGTATCAGCTGCTCCACCAGGCACTCCTAACTCAGGATCTGGAAAAGGAGCAGCTATTATGAACACCAGCGAAACACTCTTAAATGTAGTTTCATATTAAAGCAGAACAAAAATCTCAAGGCAGCCAAGAAGGGGGAAGAATGAGGTTTTGAAAGCCAACACAGCAAAAGGGGATCTTTGAAAAGAATTTCATTTCTAGGCCATTCTCAGAATGCCTAAAAATAAACACCACTTTCAGCATGTGTATTTTGAGATGCACTGCTATTTGATTTTGAAAGCAATGTGAATTGCTGCCACCTGTCAAGGTGGTGGGCAAGTGGGGGGCAATGAGATGTTATCAGCCTCCCCTGGTGAGATCAGAAGTCTGGCTTGAGGTCTGTCTGGAAGCCTGCTTCAGAACTTTCCTAAGGTAGAGAAGAAAAAGTGTAGAGAATGCCTATTAAGCCCACCAAGCAACAGCTCAAAGAGGATGACAGCTTTGCCCTCTGCGATGCTATGGAGCCAGGGCTCATGGGGTCATAGAAGTAAGACTAGGGGGCTTGTGACCCCAATTTTCCATTAGCTTAGGTGCAATTCTCACATTAGTTGGGTTTTCCCAGAAAATATTTGAAAATCGGTTGGTGTTGAATGTGCAAAATGACCAATTAGTGCGGTCCTGAATATACAGTTGAGAACTATTAGGATTTGTTCATGGTGGAGTTGAAAATGGCTGGATCTGGTTTGTTGACAGGGATCAGCATAGTTGCCTGCGCTTTTGGATCCTTCTTGGAGGTACCAGATTTTTCTCTACCTACAGCTGTATCACAGGACTAGAAAGAGACAAATTTAACGCCAATTGTTTGAAAATGAATGAGGTGGAAGGAATACCAAAAATGACTTGGTTTCCTTGTTTTGTCACCTAATTTATAGGGTGCCACAAAAACAGCTTTGTGGCCCATAGACAGCATGTTACCCATGCCAGGATTTTGCAAAGAGACAGCCCAGCATAAGAGACTGCATGGAAATGAAGTATCTACCATGGTGAAAAGAAGGCAGAGCTCTGACAATGAGTCTTTTTGGCAAGGCTACAGACAGTTTGCAACAACATATGTTTTCATGTCAGAAGCAACCTGAGAAACTGCAAGTTGCTTCTGGTGTGAGAGAATTGGCTGTCTGCAAAGACATTGCCCAGGGGACGCCTGTATGTGTTACTATCTTGTGGGAGGCTCCTCTCATGTCCCCGCATGGGAAACTGGAGATGCAAGACGGGAGCTCACCCTGTCTCATTGCTTCGAACCGCGGACCTCCAGGTCAGCAGTTCAGCTGGCACAAAGGTTTAACTCATGGTGCCACCGTGTCTCCTAGCTCATTTTTTTGCAACAAGATTGGAACAGCTGAATAATGGGAACACCTGAATAAGGAGACCACATTATACAAACCAGTAAAAAGTGAAACGATTTCTGCAACTGGCTGGTTATGCAAGCATAATTTATCAATAGAATTCAGCCCATTCCCTTCTAAAAGGTTTTTTTTTTTAAAGTAATATTCCTCCCCAAAAAGTCCCCCTCTGAGCAAACCCAGCAGTCATGGGGAAAGAGCAATCCTTTTACGGATTGCTAAGTGTTTCAAGAAAAGGAAGCAAATAGTACGAATTAAGTGTTCAGAACTTTCAGTGGCTACACAATGAGGTCCCCCACAGATCTCTTTTGTGATCAATGTTTTAAAACTTTGTTGAAAAAGTATCTAAATGAGCAGAGTGATTATGGATTTGTTTATGAATAATGTTCAGGATAGTCAAGAGCAGCACACTGAGAAAATGGGTTTTAAAGGATTAAATCATATTATTTCATCTATATGCTGTTGGGGTGTGAACTACTGTCCAGTGGTCAAGAAAGAGATCTCATGATTGTGAGGGAAAGCTCAGTGAAAGTGTTGACCCTACTGATGGGGAGGGATGCCTCTCAGAGATGTTGTCTAAAAAACTAACTTCTCCACGCTCTAGATTCTAATGATTAAGGAAGGAGCCTGCTTTTCAAGAGAACAAGAGAAAATTGGACACACCCAAGTAAGAAACAGCAGCAAGTTGCCACATTTTCCTTCCTCAAGGAAGCCAGTCAAACAGGTTTCTCCTTCCAATTGCAGGTAGAACAGAAGGTAAAGGAAGTACATATTTCTTTGAAAAATGACTTATTAGCCTGACATTCCCTTTCGCCAGTAGCCAAGGAAGTCAATGTACTGCAGAGAACAGTGGCCACAGTATAAACCTGATCGTTTTTGCAACTCATTTCGGGATTACTTTAATCATTACCTAGTTTTTCTATGAACAGCACTAGAAAACAGAACACTGAATTTTATGCTGCAGTGTCACAGATAGCTAAGAGAATGAATATTGTGATCCCAGTTCAAGTACGAAAGAATCCCAATACAGGCCAAGAGTGTGACTTTCAAATGGAAATTAGAACAGGCTTCTTCAATATGTATCTCCTGAAGTAGATTTTTAGGATATATTTATAGGCATCTGATCTCTTTTTGGACTTCAAGAAACCCCATCCAGCATGACCAATAGTAAGAAGTTAAGAGTTATTTGAAACATCTGTACCAAAGATTCCAAAGTCTTTTTCAAAATGCTTCTTTTCCAACAACTGAAAATGACAAAGAAAATCCGACATCTTTTTGGAGGTGACCTGTCAGACCTGCTGTTCATTCCCAAAGAGGAAAGGTTTGTTTATTTATTTATTTCGTATCAAAAGCATTGCATAAATTAGTATAAAACTGATAAAAAATAGAAGATGTGCAGGCGGCTAAATATCTTTTGACCAAAAATGGGCAACAGCATTGGCATTGTCTGTAGCCTCGAACAATTCTTCCCCTGTACATGAGGCAGGGCATAGTGGACAAGCATACAGATGCAGAGTTGTCTGTTCTACTCCACAGTCATATAAGGTATGGGGATTCTTTTAGGTAGTGCCATTTTGTCAGGTTGTCTTTTGATCTGCCCACTCCACTTCTGAATCTGTTCAGGGACTTCCAAGTTCCCAAAGAGGAAATTCCCAAAGAGGAAAGGTAAAAGATTTCTAGACCACTCCAGTGCTATTCAATGACAATATGTGAAGATGAGTGGAGGATAACTGCCTGTCAGCCCACACAGCAAGTTCTCTAGAAAAACAGAAACAATGCCAACAAACAGAGCACCGGTCCTGGCACATTAAGAAAACAAAAATCCTGCTGAATCCCACATCAGATATTCTGAGATGCACTGATAGACTGCTTCTTTTAGGCCTAGGATGAATAGTCTAAATGTGCTAAACTTCCGACACAGTAAATCCAATTCCTAAATCCAATTCACATATTCCTTGGCCCAATGTGAGGTGGGGCTGTTTTAATCAAGTCAGCAAACCTACTCATTTTTTCTTCCAGGTAATTGTGCTGACATGGTTAAAAACTACCACACCCAAATATGGAACCTGCTTCTCACATACTTTAACATGGTGTGGGGCGTGGATCACATCACATATGCACAAGCACATACACGTGTGCGTGGGGAAAACTGGTGCCCCATTAAGACTAGGACAAAACTTTTAGTTCATGCTTTTTTAAAAAAACACAAAGATTTGTGTTGTGTTCCTGCAGGTAATTCTCCCCCTCCTCTTTACTGGCACCATATGGCAGCTAGTTAACCAACTGGATCTGTCCTGTAATGAATGAGCCGCTGGCAAAGAGATATGCAGAAAGCTATACTTCTGGGTGTTCCACTATCTTAAAATGTGCACTGAGCACAAATTAATGCTGTTGTAGGGAAGAGTGTTAAGCTTCTAGGCAATTTTGTAAAAAAGACAGAGTGAGAGCAAGACAGGCAGAAAGAAAGAAATCTGGTTAGTATAAGAAAGAAGAAGAAGCTATTTTCAAAACATGGCTAGATTATGAGAAAAGACAGCATCTTAAACCAATTCTTTCTATGAATTACACATCTGCCTGTTTCAGGAACTGACTGCAGCATGTCACAATTTAGCAGACTAAAAAAAATCTTTTTAAAGAGTTTATCTATTTCATCCATAAGCAGTCTATCCCTCTGTCCACCTACCTGACATCCAATATCTCAGATTTACTGCCTTTTACCAAAAACCATTCTTTTTGATGTTTCTGTCCTTTCAAAGGGGTTATCAGTACAGCTATTTTTAACACCTCCCTTTACCCTGCATGCAAAACACAAACAAGAATGCAAGAAGACTCGACAAAATGGGATCAGCAGTGTTACAACACTGTAAAGTATTTCATGAAGACAATTACAACTGACATGCCCAGTTTTGGCTCAGACTTTATAACGCTTTTCATGGCCAAGTATTTTTATGATTCTTAATAGGAGATCACGTTCTTTAAATCAGAGCTATTTAAAGCATTTATTAAGTCAATTACATTTTAAACATTCGAAAGAGGCTATGATGCAAAGCTCTTAAAGACAACCATATTGAATGGTCCTGGAATAAATTCATAGAACCTTAGCAAAATTATTCACTGTCCTGCCTACTCATCCATACCTAGGTTGGCCATTTGTTCCCAATTGGCATACTAACTGGAGAAAAACAGCCCAGGTATGGAAAACTTACTAATTTGATATGCCAAAAGTAAAGTTTTAGGACAGCTAGATAACTGAACTAAGACGTATAAGAACCAGGCTCAAGTCCCCAGAGAGCCATAAAAAAATCTGTGTGTGACCTCGGCTCAGTTACTCTCTCTCAAATGACCTAACAGAACTGTGGAGAGGAAGGACAAGGAGACAGCCATGTAGATCTACCTTCTCAGGGGAGGGAGGCCAGTATCAAAAACTAAACATTAATTATAATGACTTACTCATGTACTTCAGCTTACAATTTAAGAAACCAGAACTACTTTTCACTGTGAATGAAAGACATCTTTTGTATTTTTGTCACCAGGTGGTAAAGAAAGAAGCATTATCATCAGCAAACCCAAAGAAATTTCAAATAGAAGGGGAAAAAAGGACGGGGGAGAGAAGACCACTGATACCAAATGCAACAATAGATGGATTTTTTTTTTGATCCAGCCAGGTATTTATTTATCGTGTCATCCGCAACCAGAACATTCTATTACATTTGTAACAGAACAAAACAAACAAACAGATAAAAAAACCCCCCACAAATTTTGCAAACTTGGTAGCTGATTAAATGTCCTTTGACCAGTATCTGGCCACTTGGAGTGCCTCTGGTGTTGCCGCAAGAAGGTCCTCCATTGTGCATGTGGCAGGGCTCAGGTTGCATTGCAGCAGGTGGTCAGTGGTTTGCTCTTCTCCACACTCACATGTCGTGGATTCCACCCTGTAGCCCCATTTCTTAAGTTGGCTCTGCATCTCGTGGTGCCAGAGCGCAGTCTGTTCAGCGCCTTCCAAGTCGCCCAGTCTTCTGTGTGCCCAGGGGGGAGTCTCTCATCTGGTATCACCCACGGATTGAGGTGCTGGGTTTGAGCCTGCCACTTTTGGACTCTCGCTTTCTGAGGTGTTCCAGCGAGTGTCTCTGTAGATCTAAGAAAACTATTTCTTGATTTAAGTCGTTGACGTGCTGGCTGATACCCAAACAAGGGATGAGCTGGAGATGTCTCTGCCTTGGTCCTTTCACTATTGGCTGCAACTTCCCGGCGGATGTCAGGTGGTGCAATACCGGCTAAGCAGTGTAATTTCTCCAGTGGTGTAGGGCGCAGACACCCTGTGATAATGCGGCATGTCTCATTAAGAGCCACATCCAGTGTTTTAGTGTGGTGAGATGTGTTCCACAATCAGCATGCGTACTCAGCAGCAGAGTAGCATAGCGCAAGGGCAGATGTCTTCACTGTGCCTGGTTGTGATCCCCAGGTTGTGCCAGTCAGCTTTCGTATGATATTGTTTCTAGCACCCACTTTTTGCTTGATGTTCAGGCAGTGCTTCTTGTAGGTCAGAGCACGGTCCAGAGTGACTCCCAGGTATTTGGGTGTGCTGCAATGCTCCAGTGGGATTCCTTCCCAGGTAATCCTCAGAGCTTGGGATGCTTGTCTGTTCTTAAGGTGAAAGGCACATGTCACATGTCCAGCCAGGTAATCACACTTTAATCTCCAGATGCATATTTTGAATAGTAGGTGAGCAAATAAATACAACTGGAATGTGTTGTGTATTCCCTTTAGTTTTAGTTTCCACAGTTTACTTCAGTGTCTACATTCCACTCTGGCGATCCACATAACATCTCAGAAACTGCTGAAGCAAGCTTGGGGCAAAGGAAGTTTGCACTATAACAACACTAGTTTGTCCTGATGGTGCCTCGTTGAGATCTGTCAGGAATTTCAGGAACACAAGAGAATTGCAGGCTAAGGGGGCATGACTTGCTGCTCTCCTGACTGTATGGACTGCTAGGTTTGATCAAAAACAAAGGACAAGTACTTTTTCAAAAGTCAAGTATGGGAAAGGGGGGAGCAACCACCTTGTATTTTTGCTTCTTGCCCAAGTCCAGACTATGAGATGCAGTCAACCTCCATTACAAGGGTGTGGAGAGTCTATTTCAGAACCATGTTGGAATGACAACGCTCTTGGCTCTATGCATTCCAAGGGCCAGATTAACCAGTTCAGTGACTGGACCTGGAGGTTGTTCTGGGAGAGGGGGAGAGAGATAACTCCCACAGCTGACTTAAAACCAGGGAGTTTCCTTTTATGGACATGCTGAGACAGCTGAACACCAAGTCTGCTCTTACTCTGCAGAGACACATTCCAGCTTCCTTCCTTCCTTCCTCCTCCTCCTCCCCCATCTCCTGCAAGGGCAGCTGAATCACAAATCCAGACAGAGAAGAGACAGTACTGAGAGGTGACGGTATTTGATTTGAGACAGATACAAGCACTTCAAAGATTACCCTCCCACAGACTGTCAAAGCCAGCTAGCAAAAATCCCTGCTACAAGACACTAGATTTCATCCCAAGACCAAACACAATCTAGCTGATAACAGGAATCAATTTAAAGAACTGCCAGTGACCCTTTTACTCTATTAGTATGCAAGAGCCACAATTGGAGCCTTCTCTTCAGAGCCATTTCAACTCTACCTCCCTCCACCTTAGTAATTCTGAATGTACAGTATATAATACATAATGTTCTCTTTCCCTTTAAAAGTAAAACAGGTTTCTGGCCTTCAGGACTATCAAGATATGGAGATAATATCATTCAGAAAAAAAGCTGTTTGGTTCCATAAATTAGATTTGCATTAACTGGAGCAGAAGGTTTAGGGCTCCACAAAGATCCTTGACCCTAACTATGAACAGTAATATTGGAATCAATAATTTAAAAAACAGTGGAATTAGTTGTGCAGTTTGGCAACAATTAGATGCCACAACATACATACATATCAATTAAAAACATTTAATATCACATAATAAAAATCCATATAAAACCATTAAAACTATTATTTTGAACTATTTTCGGAAATACCAATCTCCTTTTTCTGTACTGTTTGTTTCCATTCACCACACTCTGAACTTAACAGTTGTACCTTCCACCAGTCCTAGTTCACAGGCTTATCCAGACGGAAGTGCTGCTCTTTCTGGATTCTAAACATTACCCTCACTGTGTCAGGCACTGAACGTAATAGGTATTGCTTAAGGTATTTTTCTTATTTAGCATCTGTAAGGATGTGTCTGCATATCTGTCATCCAATGTGTGAAAACATCTGCAACAAGATTCCATTTGTCCTTTATTTCACATATTAATTAAGGCATTGAATGTTTGCCTTTTCATAAGTATGTAAACTGCCCTGAATCCCCTCAGGGAGAGAGGGCAGTCAAGAAATAAATATAATGATGATGACGATAATGATGATGATGATGCATTGTTATTTGGCTTTTGCTCTAAAGCACCCAAGGCAGAATACAGGGTCCTCCTCCACATTTTGACCCGCACAATTATAAAGTAGGGTAGGTTGAAAATGAGCAACGGTTTTGAAGACAGTAGACATGCATTGAATTTCACATCTGAATGGAAATCACATCTGAATGGAAATCTGAATGGAATATCACACTGAATCTCTGCACAACATCGACAGGTACCATCTTCTCAAAGGTTACTACAGAACAGGCATGGGCAAATTTCGGCCCTCCAGGTATTTTGAACTTCAACTCCCACAATACCGGCTGTTAGGAATTGTGGGAGTTGAAGTCCAAAACACCTGGAGGGTCAAAGTTTGCCCATGCCTGCTACAGAAGCAACAGATAACCTAAAAGGCATTGCTGCCATTCACTCTGATAAAGGACCTCTGTTTTAAAGAACCACAAAGAAAGAAACAAAATGAATTGAGGCTATCCTTGGGAATAATGAAAGGAATGCAGGTAGGGTGGGAAGCAGCAGCAAACAGAAGCAGTACTTAAAAAAAACACAACAGGGTAAATCTGAGATACTTGGTTATTCAGATGCTCTCTTAGATCCTGGATGGGCAAAATGTGACCTGGAGATTCTTCGGGATCCAAATGGTGGACCCTAGAGCCTTCCAATTCCAGAACATCTAATTTAAAGAGCAGACTTTTTTTTGTCCCTGCCAAAAGGCTCAAAACCCTCCAAAATGGAAATATCCTGCAAAATTGAAATCAGAACCCATGCCACTCAGTTTCCATTTCAGCTTTGGTTTATTTCCAGCTGACAGTTTGGGGGGGAGGGGGGAGTTTCAGTGAGCAAAACTATTGTTTTGCAGAGGTTTTGACTAATTTTGGGCTGTTGTGAGGATTCACTTGGGGAAATTATTGTAGCACAATATGTAAGTTTTTGGTGCATCAAAGCAATCCATATGAGGTACAAGGGCAAAAAAAAAAAGCCCACATTCGCTCTGTAGTTGTCTACTTGTTATAGATGCATGCATCCAACAAAATTCTTCCTTCTCTCCATTCCTCCACCTGAACACCTTCTAGAGATTCAAGATAAATGCTTTTTAGATGTTTTAAATATTTCATTTTGACCCCAAGAACTTCATTTTCCAAACTCCAATTCAGGGATGGAAACCATGAGGCCCTTTAGACTTTAAACAGTGATTCCTAGCACTCTTACTATTTACTATACTGGCTAGGGCTGTTGGCAGCTATAGTTCAATAACATCTGGAAACAACATGAGGCCCACTGGATTGGTTAAAGATAACCTAACTAACCATTAGAATAGAGAGCAAAATGACATGCCATCAAATTAACTCATCTGATTTTTACAAGGAAAGGAGATAGGAATTTAGGGGAAGATCTTCCTACCCTTTCCTCTCAAAGGTTGGAAAGTATCTGGAAGTTTAGTTATCCTAGGAAACAACAACAGCAGAGTATGTTGAGGAACGGACTCAAGAGGCACAAGTTTTCAGGCATGTAACACCTGCAGAATTTAGAACCCATGCTAGCTAGATATGCAATATGGAAGCAGATGTTGGCAGTAGCCCCTGCCAAGCAAAACTTCATGACTGCCAGCTCAGAGGGATTGCCACCTGGCTGGAGAAGACACATTTGGTGCTCCCAGTGGGTAAAACTGGCACTTTAGTGAAAACAAAACACCATCTCACAGAGAACATCTGTGCAGCAATTTCTGTCCCCTCACATACACATGCATACACTTCTTTCTCTCTCTCACACACACACACACATACACTTTTAAAAGTATGAAATTATGGATCAAACAGTAAAAAGATCATTTATTTTTATTATGAACCGTCTTAACCCATGCCTGTTGCTCTGATCATATTACTGCTTAAGAACCACAATTTATTAGTTCCATATAAAGTGATGTATTTTTCAAGTTACAGAAGGTCTTGCAGAACAAATGACTTGTCAGAAGTCAGTCACAGTCTCTAAAACTCTGTTTAAAAGCCTTTAAGGTATTTTTAACCAGCAGCATTACTAAGGAAGGACAAAATACGCTATTTACTATTAGATCACTCACTAGTAGGTGGGATATATGCTGCGTGACAAAGATTTTCCAGACTGGAAAGCACTGTCTACATCAGAATGCAAACAGTTCACAAGGACTGTGATTTTTTTTTTAAATCTAGGTTGTCAATCCATGTAAATCCACTGTGGGTCATACAGTGATGTCTACAGAATGTTTAAAAAATCCTGCTGCACTAAAGCCAACTCTGAGCCATGAGATAAAGAACTGGGCGAGCAGTGGAAAGGGGGAAAGTTACTCATTGTTATGCACAAACAGAATATCCCTTCCTATTGCTGGGGAGAATCAAAAGGCCCACCGGGCTTCCTTGCTCCCCTTTTCAGGCACCACACTGAGCTAAGCCAACATAACAACATGTGACTGGAGGCTGCGAGCAATCTATTGTTTTCTCTCCCTGTCTCTTTCTCTCTAGAAGAAGGTAGACATTTCAAACTGGCCAAACAAAAGCAACCTATCATGGAAGGGGTGTCAGCAATTTCCATCAACACGCTGACAGAAGCATAAATTGACTGGCAGAATCTGTATGCCTACAAACTGTGCCATCAAACTCAAATTTATGGAGAATAAAGCAGCTTTAGCAGAATTCTGGCGATCTTGGCTTTAAAGAGTTCTTAGGTTCTTATTCCTTGTTCCTGTGGCATGTGAGTTTGTCCACTGTTTATAATTTTGAGTATCTGAGGATCAAACATCATGTCTAGGATGTCGGACTTTTTTAAACTCAATTTTCATTTCATACAAATATTCACCAAACAGAAGACCTGTCATGATGACATACCTACTGCTGTAGTTGTTCTGAAGTGATTTGGTAGGTTATTTTCATGGGTTTTAGCTTCCTCCAGCATAACTATGGTATGTTGCTGGGGATTATGGCAGATAAAGTCTAACACATCTGGAAAGACTGGATTGGGAAGGATTGAACTAGTTGCTATCTGAAACCTGCCAGCAAATGGATGCGGTTAGCACCTGCTCCATTCTATGCATCAATTCTTTCCCTGGATTCCAAACTCTCCATCATTTAATAGGCGAAAACCAGAACGTAGAACCAATTGAAAGAATGGGGAGGGGAAAAACAGTGGGACAAATACAGCTGAAAAAGTAGAATGGCAGAGAATTACAAACGGTTCCTGAGTTACAAACACCCAACTTACATACGAGTCCTAGTTACAAATGAGGGTGAGACAACAGGAAGTGTGAGGAAATCTACCTCTAGGAAGGGAATTTTACTCTTGAAAGCATTATCATGGGAAAAATATCTCTCCACTGAAGCCGGGAGGACATTGCCATCTTGTCCCCTGTGACATCAGCGCCCCTCCCGCAACACCAACGGCCACTCTGGGGCCAGAATAAAGAAGGGGAGCCGGGAGGACATTGCCATCTTGTCCCCTGTGACATCAGCGCCCCTCCCCCACCACCAACGGCCACTCTGGGGCCAGAATAAAGAAGGGGAGCCGGGAGGACATTGCCATCTTGTCCCCTGTGACATCAGCGCCCCTCCCCCAACACCAACGGCCACTCTGGGGCCAGAATAAAGAAGGGGAGCCAGGAGGACATTGCCATCTTGTCCCCTGTGACATCAGCGCCCAACACCAACGGCCACTCTGGGGCCAGAATAAAGAAGGGGAGCCAGGAGACATTGCCATCTTGTCCCCTGTGACATCAGCGCCCCTCCCCCAACACCAACGGCCACTCTGGGGCCAGAATAAAGAAGGGGAGCCGGGAGGACATTGCCATCTTGTCCCCTGTGACATCAGCGCCCCTCCCCCAACACCAACGGCCACTCTGGGGCCAGAATAAAGAAGGGGAGCCGGGAGGACATTGCCATCTTGTCCCCTGTGACATCAGCGCCCCAACACCAACGGCCACTCTGGGGCCAGAATAAAGAAGGGGAGCCGGGAGGACATTGCCATCTTGTCCCCTGTGACATCAGCGCCCCTCCCCCAACACCAACTCTGGGGCCAGAATTGTTTTTATACTATGTCTTGAATTTTGTTGTTCCTATGTTGTACACCGCTGTGAGTCGCCCCTGGGCTGAGAACAGCGGTATATAAGCAAAGTAAATAAATAAATAAATAATTATTATTTATTTATTTATTTGCTTTATTTTTATACCGCATTTTTCAGCCTAAATCGGCGACTCAATGCGGTTTACAATACAATTTATATAACAATCACAATTAGTTAAAACACAACATACACGACAAACAATACAAGACAAACAACGTGGTCATCAACGCCTCAGTAAAATCAGATTCCGTTCTCATAATCCTTCTACCATTCCTTTGTTCATTTATAACGTCTTCATGGCTGGACACTTAAAACAATGTACCTATTTTGACTTGCATATAAATTAAATTTAAGAAAAACCTACAAAACCTATCTTGCTTGTAATTTGGGGACTGCCTGTAATCAGGAATGTCTCTGCCGTACTGGGACAACTGGAGGGCATGGGATTCCGGCTTTCTCTTTTGTCCATTTCATCATAATAGTTTACACTTTCCTGGAGTCTGATCCTGCTGTGCCCGCCAACATAATTTATTGATATCCTACTTGCTCAAAAAGTATATGACTGTATATCACTATTTCTATGGTGCTTTTTAATTATACCACATTTCACACTCATATTTTTGTCGTTCAAGTGCAGCTGTGAAACCCATTTAAACTGTACAAATACACAGCAAGTTTACTCCACTGACCCTACTCATGGAGAGCTACATAAAGGATAACACCTCCTGTACTGACCACAAGAAGCCTGTTCAAAATTTCTGCACACATGAAACAACTTCAAACTTAGCTTAGGGTTAGAACTTTCTGGTTTTGATTTTAATGAGAGCCACAGTTCTCAGGATGGTGGCATTAATGTGATCTATCAGTTCTATGACTATAAAACTTGCTCACAATATACGCAAATCTGAGCTGGGCTATCTTTGGTGCTCTTTGGTGTTCTGATTCTATTTCTACCCAAAAGGAAATGAAGGAGCAATTTCTTCTCATAGGTTGGGCCCCTCAAAACGTACCACTATAATGAGCTTCTGAAAATGAGGTTGCTGTCAACACAAAAAGGTCTTGTGGAGTCTACAGGTCAAAAGAGCAGATTTTAGCATTTCTGGCCAAAAAAATGGGGACACACACAAAGTGTTTTTCAAAGAGCTAAGTTAGCCTCAATTATAACACACCGCCAGCTCCCATGCATCACCTTAAGCCATTTCACAGTGGAGGCTGTTAGAGAGAAGAAAAGTCTAGGCATTCAAAGAGGAAGCTTGAAGTTCAATTGAAAACTATATCCTACAGGACTTTCCTTTTTTAACAAGAGGATAACAATACACAATACATTTCTGATCCCCACCCTGCCCTGCCCTGCCCTGCCCTGGAAATCTATACAAATGAAAGACAAGATGAATTTCTTTGTTCGCCTGGTATGTTTACATGTTGCTGGAATGGTCCCCAGATCCTACTGGCAGGTTAGCAGCAAACTTTTTGATAAGGCAGAGAAAAAGCATGAAGTTTCAACGAGAGAATGGAGACAAAGGGTGAGAAGCAGAGAAGACCAACTTGGCTCCAAGGACCCTTTCATAGTACACAATGATAGCATACTGAATCCATTTTAACTGCCATGGCAAAACCTTATGGAACCCCATAGAACACAGCACTATAGTTGTGTAGAGTGAAAAGTCTCTGAGGCTAAAAGTTGTAGATGCATGCATAGGGTGATAAGCAGGGTTTCTAAATGGATAATGCCATCACATTTTCCATTTGTTCATTGCCTTATAAAAGAGACAGTTTTGAATGTAATTTTGTATGTTCTCTAACAGCCAAAAACTGATTTGCAGGCCACATACTGAACTGTGGGGAGACATGGTCTATCTCCAAATGCTTATGGCTACTCTGAGGTTCAGGCAAAATCTCTGTGAACTTCTTAAAGACTTCAGTCTTTCACTTCTTTCCTAGATTTCAGGATTGAACACGGAACAAGCCACAAGAGCTACCACCATATAGTTCAGTTTTTCAAGGTGCTTTGCACATAATCACTTTAAAATGTTAACTGTCAGCCTGCACTTGTACCTTGCATAGGCAAGCTATTGTTGTTACCCACCTATCATAGGTATATACCCAAGGCTACAAGAGTATTAACATTAAGAAGTCTATACTATGAATGTGGGGCAAATGCAAATCACAGATTGGAATGACTCACTCTGAGCAACGATGTGTGACAAATCTCCAGTGTGTCTGTGGTGCACGCTTGGAGAATAGAATGAAGTTTTACATTTGTTTTACATTTATTTAATGGATTCTTTGGGGGCAGAGAAAGTAGGAGGAGAAAACCATTGGGTGAAAGATGACAGAACATGAAGTAGATGGGAAAGAACAAGACTTTTAGGTGATTCAGTGACTATAAATGTACATCAGACAGACCTGCTTGGACCAACCCTTCAGTTCCCAAACAGGATATCCTATATCTAAAACATCTTAACAGGAAAAGAGGTTCCACAGACTCCTTCAGCAAACTCATTCCATTGTTATTATAACTCTCAGGAAGCTGTTATTTAACAAAAACAACAAAAAACCAGCTGCCTATGTGATATAATCCTCTCCTCCAAACTCATTACTCAATAGAAGTCCTCAATGGAAGGTATCTATCCGTGTGTGTAGGTTTCTGCCATTTCTAGATGTTCTAGTCATCCACAAGCCAGATCAACAATTAGATCACACAGTTTACAGTTTAGATATATAAAAACTCCTATTTAAAAACCTACATTAAAAAACTTCAAGCATCACCCAAGTCAAAAAAGAAGCACAATTAAAGCCCTGGCAGAATGTGCAAAAAGAATCTGCAAACCCCACCTCCTCCAAAATGAACTAAACCACCTAAACTGGGCTTTACAGGCCAATGGATACTCCTAGTTTCCAACAGACCTCACAACCTCTGAGGATGCCCGCCACAGATGCAAGTGAAACGTCAAGAGAGAATGCTTCTGGAACATGGCCATACAGCCCAAAAAACTTACATAAACCCTATTATTATTATTCTCAACCCTCCCAGAGCAAATTTCTAGTCATTTCCACCTTCTAATTTGTCAGTTATTTTTTACTAGCTCCCACCTCAACCAACACATCCCAATTCTTTTCTGCTTTGCACACACACATTTTTGCTCTATCTGTTTCCTGCATTTCTTTTCAAGTTCTCATTGCTTAACATTTATGATTTTCAACTGACTCTCAATCCCTTTTCATCTCCCATCTCCATTTGTTTTTCCCCCTTTCCTGCCTCTCCATAGCACTTCCATCCATGGTTTGTATGGAGTCTTTCTTAGTATCTCTGAAGCAACCTGTGATTATCTGGCACTATCATTGATGACTTCTTTAGAGGAGTCTTGACCAGTCTGTCATGCTGCTATTTCCCAGAAAATTGTAGATTCAACAATCATACAACATTCCAAACTAATTTTTACATCCTAAAAATGGAACCTATACATATATGTTGAGATAATCTCTACAAAATTACTGCATTGTATTGTGAGTCCTTTTAAACTGACAGGAAACACACTTTTCTTATCTCATATGATCCAAGCTTAAGGGGGGCAGGGGAGTCACAGAGTCTCAACAGGAGTTTTATACAGCACTAGAACATCCGTAGAGAGGGCCATGGTACTTGTTTCCTTGCACCTGATGGCAAGAATATCGAACTTCATCCTGCTATCAACATCAAAAGCAAGCTGTTTGACAGTCTATAAAAAGCTCTGTTCCCTAGCCTCCTGAAAAACATAGCACTTCAACAGTTGTCTGGTCTTTTCCATTTGCAGCTCTCTCAAAAGAGCAAATAAAGACAGAAGAAAGTAAAAAAGTAAATTTTTAAACTGTCTTTGTTTCCCCCAATGAAATTCTACACACATTCACACATTCCCTAGAACTTCATTAATTAAGGCTACAGTATTTTGGTGCATTTATACAATAATTCATTTTTGCTCCTCTCTTCATAGTCATGAAGCACAACAAAGTGTTTTAGTAAGGCATTAAAACATGGATTATAGGTAGGAAAGGGGAATAAAGACAAGTTTGGGGTGAAGGAAAAGGTGTTATTTGAGAGGTAGTATAGACAAGTGAATGTATTTTGAACAGTGTCGTATTCATTACCTGTATCAGACTGAGATTGCAGGAAAATCACTGTGACCTTTTATAGAACATCACTTCCACACCCTAAAACTAAATGCATTTAGCTTGGAGAAATGGGTTAAAATTACAGGAAAAGAGATTCCACCTGAACATTAGGAAAAACTTCCTGATTGTAAGAGCTGTTCAAGAGTGGAACTCCCTGTCTCAGAGTGTGACGGAAGCTCTTTCTTTGGAGGCTTTTAAACAGAAGCTGGATGGCTATCTGTCAGGGGTACTTTGTGTTTTTCCTGCATGGCAGAGTTTGGACTGGATGCCCCATGCAGTCTCTTCCAACTCTAGGATTCTATGATTCAATGAAAGTTCCTCCTTGTGTCAAGCTCTTGTCATTCTGCGGCTCCCTTCAGAGAACATCTTAGTTTGCCAGACACATTCAGTAACTGCATCATACAGGATCTGGCAATCTGAACTACCATACTTTACAACAACTATACTTTAGGAAAACTAGTATTTAGCCTAATTAGACACTAAGCACCATCACAACTATGGAATAAGAAAACACTCAATCTGTAGCTTTGTGATTTCAATAAATCTGGTTTTCAGATTATATCCTTGGTCAAGGATAGGAAGGATGGGAGAACCCTTTGCCTCACACATTTTATAGTACAGACCTCTAGTAAAGTCCCCAAAATATTGATGGCCAAAGGTTTTCTACTTCTGGCTTAGTAAGGCAATTGTCGTACCTAATGATTGCACATAGTATCCCTCTTCCATCAACTATGAACCCAATTTTCTTGTTGGTTTCATGGCATCTAAGTGATCTAAATATCCAGAGGCATCAAATTCTGCCTTCTGGAAACTCAATAGGAACCCTGGTTACTATTAGGATGGGACAACCAATTAATACCAAGTACTGTAGGCTGCCAGACATTCCACTCTGGGGAACTGGTAGTGTCTGAATAAATTCAGGCATAGGTTTATTAGACAGCTCAGACAAAGAGCTTGAGCCTCCAGATCTGGAGTAGGGAAGTGGCACCTATGACATTGAGAGACCATCTTCTTCCTTAGCAAGCCTACAAGAAAAGTCCTACTCACAGTCTTCCAGTAACTAGTCAGTAGTGTGCCACTTCCCCACTACAGATCTGGAAGTTCAGGCTCTTTGTCTGATCTGTCTAATAAACCTACTGACTAATTTCCAGTCCAGATGCAAAGACCTACCAAATGATGAGTGTTTTTGGGAGACAATATCAATTGTCAAACATCTTCGTCAAATACTCATTCTGTTTGAAGACTCACATATAAACAAAAATAGTCTCCTGTTTGAAGAATACTCTGTATATAGAAAAACAGCATGCAAGGAAAGCTGCTATCTTCTCCTACTTTTCTAGCTTTTTGTGTACAGATAGTCCCCCCGCCCCCATCAAACCCTTTCTGCCACCTATCCCTTGCATGCAACAACTTAAAATAACAATATTTAGAAAACATCATTGCTATTCTACTGACTGCATAGGCTAATCCTTCCTCTTAAGTGAAATGGCCCAAGCTTTAAAAAGGGTGTGGATAAGTAATAACTTCCAATACTGAATTTTTTATTATTATTATTATTATTATTATTATTATTATTATTGGCAAACACTCTGCAATCAAAGATTTAAGCTGATGGACTTGGTAATAACATTAATTGCATCTTAAACAGAAACATTACATATGAAAATATGCCAGTGCTAAGTCCTTGCCTTTTGATCTTGTTTCCTTTATTAGAGCCACTTATGAAGGAGAAAAATGCTCTGGCTTAACATGAAGTGGTCACTGGAACCGGGCAAGCTTTAACTTGGCAGTGCTGATGGAAAACACATGCACACCACTTATCTTTCACTTTTGAGGAAAGAGCGTTATGAGCCAAATACACACCAAGCAATGGTTACATATGGTATGTTAAGCAGAAATACAGGATGGCCCTCCACTTTCGCTGGGTTAAAGGCATAGAATACACAAAAGTAGGGAAACCACAAATTAAAAAAAAACTTTATTTTTTCCTAAGAGAACACCTATTTAGGAATTTCTAGGTCATCCAGAGTGATAGAATTGCTGTAAGTTGGAAACAACTTCAAATCCAAAACAAAAATAACTTCTCAAATCCTAGTATAACACTAAAACCATTACACCATGCTGGCCTTCAACATAGTTTAGCCCTTAGCAAAACGTAACTTGAACATGTTTAGGTTATGTCTAAGCACAGATCTTTATGCCATTATTCCAAATAAAATTCAATAGAATAGAACTCAGGTGTATCCCATGTCTACTAGTAACCTTTAGACCAGGGCAAAGAAGTGGCCAAGAGTGAATTTGCAGTCTAAGAAACATCTAGAGAGTTATGCATTTACAATTCTAGCTTTAGACTTCATGATTCTCCACTGCAGATGTCTCCAAAGTAATACCATCTTATTTTTCAAAGCAGTGAATGAAATTTGCTTTCAAAGCCTGACCAGTTCCAATAAGATGTGCAGGAAGCTTTCTGTATGGGTTGAGGAAAGAAAGGAAACAACCTCATATCGCAAGCTCATACACTGCATCATTTTCATAGTTCTCTAGATCAAGATCTGTGCTGTGTTATTCACATTCATAAAGGTATTTATTGTGTTTCTCTCATTGTTGTGCAGGTATACCTGTGGACTATGCTCACAATCATTCAAGTATGCTGCTATGCCAGGACAAGTTCTGAATCCAGATAATATACTTATATGACTAAAAAGGAAGCTAAAGATACCTCACAATACTGCTCCTAATTTCCAGAACTTTTGAATGCTCCTGGACATAGTACCATCTTTCATAGAGTAGCAGTGTTTCCCACAGTGCTAAGAATCCAGAATGATTTTCATGTTAGAGGTGCAAAGAAAAGCTCTTTATTGTAATGTTTTATACTTCCTCTAACACCAAATGATTGGTTTTCCTTTAATATTGTTGTTGTTTTGTTTTTGAAGTGGGAGGCATTATTCATACATTCCCGAGATTGCCTTCTGGTAGAAAGAAAGAAGAAAAGGAGCCAAGGTCTTTTTAATTAGGCATGCCTTTGACTGCTAACAGGCATTTGAAGAATGATCTATTAATGGGGGCACTCCAATTTTCACTTTCATTGTTACATTTTAAGTGTTTAAAAAATATTTCAAATTAGTGTGTGTTTCTAAAATAAATGGGATGGTTTATTTAAATTTTTGAACATTTCTACTAGAAATTGCTTTTGTTGGGTTCTGTGTTTAGCCTATATGATAAGTTATCTTGGTGTCATATTGAGAGCAATATGGAATATAAATTAAATAAATAAAGGGCCCCTACAGATTTTAACAAATAAGTTGATTAAAGAGCAAATTAAGTCTGAATTCTCCTTAGGAGACAAGGTGACTAAACCAAGACTGACATACTTTGAGAAGACATGAAGCACTAGAAAAGACAATAATATTTAGTAAGGCAGAAGAAAAAAAGGAAGAGGAAGATGTAACTTCATTCAAGGAATTCATACCCCGATTCTGCAAAACCTGAGGAGGATGGTTGGTGACATTGTGACTTGGGAGATTTCTTTCATAGGGCTGCCATAGGTTGAAGTCAACTTGATGACAGTTAGTGACAACAATACAGGTGATCAATATACACCAGTTTGCTCTTTGGCCTCCTACAGGTTTCTTGTCTCAGAAGCCCCTATCTGTCCACCTCTAACCATATTGCAACCATATAGTTTACCCCAATCCATCCACACTTTACCAACCAACCATTATGCTAGAACAATTAGAGTTTCGGACTCAGATTTGGGAGTTCAAGTTCCCACTTAGCCTAGTTCTTGAGGCAGCTATTCTCTCAGACTTTCCTTCCTCATAGGCCTGTTGTGAGCATAATGAAAGGAAAAAGATCATACATGCTATACTGGAAGAAAGGTGGAATTTTTAAAATATAAGGCATATATAAATAACAAATATATTCTGAAGGGAAGCACAAACCATGCAGATGGAAACCCTTATACTTTCAGCTCAAAAATGACCACAAAATGAGTAGGTTCATGTCCAGTACAAGCAGCCTTGCATTTAAACTAATATCTGGGGAAACACAGTCATTTCCCTCATGCAGGTCAAAGACAAACCCTTTATCTTCCATTGAGTCCAACTTTCCAGATCAAGGTGGCTTTGATCCGGGAGCCTTGAGGCATCAGCCTGCAGGAAAAGGCAAACCAGCACAATGCCAAGATTCTCCCCCACCCCTGCCGGGCTATTCTCTTTGAAGGAAGCATCAACAACAAATAAGCTACCATCTGTGCATGGAGATAGGAGGGAGGGGGGCATTTAGGGCTTTTCTTTCTTCCTTTTTAAAAAATTAATGACATGCTTCTGAAAGCAACTGACACTTCAGTTTTGAGAGAGGCTACCAGAATCTTCCCAAGGGAAAGGCACAGGATGCCACCACTCTCACAACAGCGGTGGTGGGGCTGGCAGTTTTCACTGCCCCATTTGCTGCTTGCTTGGGAAATTAGCAGTAGCCAGTCTCAGCTGTTGCGTGCTCATTTTTATCTGAAGGAAACAAGCTGTAGCATTTTGGCTCAGCGTTGTAAGTCTGGGCCAAGAGACAGATAGATGAGAGGAAGCCAAGAAAATATTGGCAAGCATGCATCTGGGGTCAGCTGTGAGGAAAAACATGACCCAATACAGTTCAAAAAGTAGGTTGTTACTAAAAATCACACTTTTCAAGTGTCCTGGAAAGTCGGGTGCTCTCTGCCCAAAAATTGCATGAATAAAATTTGCTCCTTCTGTATGCCTCTATTCTTATATTTGACTGTTCCCATGGATCCTAAACTTATAGTGAAAGACAAACACCTCTATAGTTAGGCTACCCTTTCCAGGAGTAGTCTAACCACTTCAGAATACAGTTGTCCATCCACATTGGCAGGTCAAGGATTCCTGGATTTGCATTTATCCACATTTGTATTTGTTGCTATCTCTGCTGGTGCCCTATGCCTGGGCAGGGGTTAAAACTATTTTGGAAATCAATTTTCATATCAATCTCAGTCTTTTTACAGCATCCAATAAGCTGCATATTTTTCTCAGTAGAAAGGAGCCAGAAAGCCAAGAGCTGCTTGTAGATTAACACTTCCATTCATTTCCCTCCTCCACAAAAATGCAATGGAAAGAATGAAGTACTTTGACAAGTACAATGATGGAGGAAAGTAAAAGGATGAGAGGTAGGGTTGAGGGAAATTTGTATGACAGCACTGGAATCATGCAGATGATGACATATTAAATCACTCATTTTGTGTGAGCCAAAATGAAACATCTGCACAGTGATAAGCATCCTATTGAAATATTTTTCTTCCACAAGCAGAAAATAAAAAGATGCTTCTGTTTTCGGACTTTTATTGTAAACTGAAAGAAAACGCTATTTTAAATATGAAATATTTTAAAATGATGAAACAACACTGAAGTACAGCAGATGTACAGGAGAAGAAAAAGAAATCTATAAAGTGAATTTTAAAAAGAGGATGAGGAAAGTCACACCCCACTCAAACTTAAAAGCTTCCCCATACATTACACTGAAACAAGTCATTGTATTACTTCCAACTCTCGTCTAAACATGGCAAAAACAAGTTCTCATGCTCAAAAACAATTACTACTCGAGACTACATAATGCTACACTATGGGCAGTAGGGATCAAGTCAGTCTTTGTTGGACTGCCTCTTTTATTTTTAATGCATCTCTCAAATAACAGGTCTCAAACCCTTACAATTCATGACTTCAAATAACACTTTTTGTACTACCAGAGTAGTGGACTCCCCATTAATTGCAATACTGTCAACCACTAGACAATGTACAGCTTTGAAACACTTTTTTTGCTTGTCAGAAAGACAATAATGTAATAATTTTAAAACAAGGGTAAAATTATTCTAAACCTGAAGCTGGGGCACAATGCTTTTTTCAGCAAAGCAGCATTAACCTTCTTCCAAACTACCATCTTCTCATCACAATTTCAGCTTTTGCCTTTCCAAAAACATGTTACCTTCACAAATATACATGCAGAAATGGACTGGGTGAAAAACAGTAAAAATGCACAATTAAACAACTCTTTTCTGCTAGTAAACCTATAATGAAACCTTTTTACTGAAAGACAGAAATAACTATTTTTACAAAAGCCAAACTGGTCAGTTTTGCTACATTTGTTTCAATATAGACAGTTTTGTTACATCTGTTTTGCTTGAGACTCAGCTATCTCATAAACATAACTTTACTTTCAGACCAGTCCATCCACTTAGGACCTTTCCATACAGCCCTGTATCCCAGAATATCAAGGCAGAAAATCCAACAATATCTGCTTTGAACTGGGTTGTCAGAGTCCACCCTCAGATAATGTGCTTTGATATTCTGGGATATAGGGCTCTGTGGAAGGACCCTTTGGTAACTAATGGTTATTCTGGTTGTATAGTAGGCTCTAGAGAAGATTAGCATCCAAGGTATGGAATGCGCAATGTAGAGAAGGGTAGTATGTAAAAGAAAAGTGCCTGAAAGGCCACTAGCTAATCCCTCTGTGATAATAAGAAGTCCTCATCTTTTTGATGAGTTGGATGATTAAAAATCTAACCACAGAAGTCTAAACAGTTACTTCTGGCATCTTCAAGGTGCGCAAACCACATCAACATAACAAGCAGTGCTATTTGGACTACCACCTTTCAAGGAGGATGCAGGATAATATAAACAGGTAACACATGTGCTTGTGCATAATTACAAGTGGCCAGCATCACATCTCCAAATCCGAGCCTCAGTGCTTGAGAATGGTGTTGCATTTGTTTAAGCAATTGCTTTTTCAAGAATGCTTAGTGAACTCTGCATTCAGATGCCACAATGCCAAAGGGTTTTCTCTCTTTCCCCAAGCTAGAAGAAGAAAAAAGGACCTTTGGCCATTTTAAACAGCCTTAGAGTAATCAGCCAGACATGCGGGCAAGGCCCTAGTGACAAATTATTAACTCACTGCGACAGGCCGAGCACTGACGGGTGTTGCTTCTAATTCCTTGTGAAGCACTTGAACTTTCCAGATGTAATCTGGCTGAAGTAGAAATTAAGTTAAGACAAAACAGCCATGTGAATGAATCAGCTGGCTTTCATTTTGTTTTTCATCAAACCTCCACACACTTTGTGTGAATTGGCAAGCCTAAATTCTAGACCTCTGATATTGAAATCTAGTAACAAGAATTCATGCCAATCAGAATATTTTGGGCCCAAGAGGTATTTTGCTTCCACGGGTTCCCAAAAGGAAGTGTTGGTGGACACAATAGAGGTAAAGTGGAGATGAAAAGTGTTTACTCAAAAAGAGAATTAGAACCCTCAATGTTTTATTACAACTTGAAAATTAATTACTAATATAGATCTACATCATTTTGCCACAATCTCAGTGATCCTTATAATATCCTATAAGATAGGTAAACAGTATCACTATTTTACAGAATGGATTCAGAGCTGAAAAACTAAACCTGATGCCACTCCATGAGATCATGCCAGAGGTGACATGTGGATCAAGAGCTTTCTTAATAGTGGCCATTACACTACCATTATAAAAGTTAAGAATTCTTTAGAGCTCCAGTATTACATACCAGAGAAGCCCATAGGACAGAAACCTTACAAAGTATGCTGCACACATAGCACAAAAACCTTACAAAGTATGCTCTCTAAATGAATCTCCCATTTCCTGCCAAAATTATCAAGAGGATGAATGAGTAGAAAAGAAGACATCACCAGCCACTTAACAGAGAACTGCAAAAACACACTGGTTTGGATTTATTTATCTATTTATTTGGGCAGGGAAAAAATAGTGCAAAGAACACCACAATCTAAAAATGTAAAGCTTGCAATTATTGTGTTCTTAAGACTTTATTTGTTTTTATTTAATAACACTCCCAGTTTTAATCCAGATGGTTATTGTGATTAATTACAGCATTCCAGGCTGAACATGAAGCTATGCCAGATTTCTCTATTTACGGACAAAGAGGGAAGATTCTTTCATCTATTTAACACCAACACCCAACATGCATAAAATGAAAGGATCTCATCCATAAGTATGCAGATGTATTCATGTACACTGCCCCAATACTATGTATCATGTCTCTTAACACAGAAGATATTAATATCAAGAAACTATACCTCATTATTCAGAGCTACTTTTGATGGAAAAATGCAAAGACCGAACACATATGAATATCAGAAAGATTGGACATCTCTTCCCTTTTTCCCATCTAATGCAAGTTTTTTTATTTGTGCAGACAATGGGAAGAGGGAAGAAATTGTGATAAAATGCAAATGAATTAAGAGGTTGCCTGTGGTTGTTCAATGGTTGGTACGTTGCTATGGAAATGCTAAATCCATAGGATGTTCCGTTCACTTTCTAAAGTATCTCAACATAAAAGGTTTCTAGCCCTCATTATCACCAAGAAAGCTTGGTGACCACTGTCCATCCCTTCATTTTCCCCTTTAGCTGAAGAAAGGGAGAAGTCCAATTATACAAAGTGAAAGCATTACAGTCTGCCCTCTGTATCCATGGGTTCTGCATCCATGGATTCAACAAACCACAGCTCAAAAATACTTGGGGGGGGGGGATTTGTAGGTATACTCCATTATAGCTTTCTGCCATTTCACAGATCAGGCTCTCTGCAGCATTTGTTTGACTCATTTGCCATTATATATAAGGGATGCCATTTCACTACCCCATTGCTTATAATGGGATTGAACACCCATTAAGTTTTGATGGGTGGGTGTCTATCTAAAAACCAAACCCCAATAATGGCCCAATGTATATGGTTATTTTCCTAAATTAGCTATAATAAGAACTTCAACAAATCTTCCTCCCTGTTTCATTTAAGTATCATCCCCAGCTCTATGGACGTAGTGAGACTCACTCTGCTATAATTAAAATGGTATTAGATAACATCCAGGGAACCAGGAATTTCTTGGGGAAAGAAAGAATAACTTATTAGGAACCAGAAGAGCCTTCAATAAAACTTCAAAGTCCTTTTTAACCTTTATGCCATTCGGTCTTTTGTCCTTCAAGACTGATCACTGGAGCTCTAAGACTACAGGGTCCAATAGATGGGTTTGGGGAGGGAATGTGTGAAATTAGTGTAGAAAATTCTTTTTAAATTTGTTTTCTTGAACATTGTCTTTGCTGGAGGAAAATCTTTTTTTATGTAAAACTATTAAGATTTGCTTCATTCCAAACAAAAGTAGAGCTACACAGGATACTAATACACACATTCAGGAAATGTTTAATTGTTATCTTCACCATATAATAGGGAGAAGATCACAGCTTTCTCCATATTCTCATGATGACCCAAAATGTTTATGAATCATTGTATTTAGTAGTTACTCAACAGCAAGCCAGGGCTTAGCCAGCAAAGAAGAACCAGCTGATATAAGTTTAATTGCCCTGCGTATTCAAACAAACAGGTTTGCTCTTGTCTGATATCTGTCTCCTGCCTTCTCTCTCTTTCACTCACTCATCCAAAGAGTAGTTAATCTTGTTTTGCACTAATACCAGGAGTAGATACTGCATTCTGTTAAGCTCATAATACACTGTACACACAGACTCACCCACTCCTCCATCTCACAACCTCCATTTGGGAAAAAGAACAGAATGCAAAACATTATTGAAACAAAATCTTTCCAAGCCACTCAAAGGTTCTGAAACAGAGATGATAGTGGTACAACCCCATGTAACTCTGCCAGAAATAATGCTAGTAAGAAGAAATTATCAAGTATAAACTTTTTGAGGCAATAACTGATGCAGTTTTGTTTGTTTATATAGATGTTGTAGGACGTATTTCAGAGGAAGAAGCTGTGAAAAACCTCTCTGGGAATTCCGCGCCTTTAAAACCCTTGAAATTCATGGAATAGCAATAAGTTGACAGGCAACTTGAGGGCACACATACATACACAATATTAAGCTTTATTACTTAAGAAAAACTTTCTTGACCTTTTAGGGTTCACCATTTCAAACACCTTTTACTGAAAGATTCCTTTCAACCATTCCATAGCAGTTGCCATTTCCCTATATTCTAAAGTTATCATAATAGACACCATTTTGGATTTTGCAAGGTTTTTAAAAACTTTTTAGATATTAGACTTTCTTTCCACAGTTCCTTAGAATGCTCTCCTTTCTAAAAAATATTATCAGGATATCCCTAAGGTAACCCACCCTAGGTGAAGATAACTATTCCATAATATCTAAAAACAATGTATTAGGATATACTGACCCCCAAACTCACTATAGAATAGTGCACCGAGATTAATTTTTACATGTCACAAAAGGGAGTCCGATTCTGGTCATCCAAATGTGAAACAACCCCCTCCCACCCTGCAGAAAATATTTTACAGCATGTGTCAAGGCATATGTCTAGGTAGAACCCAGATGTTTTGACTTATGCTTAGCAATAAAATCTGTAAAACCATGTTTTGCATCAGGCGTGAAGAAGCACAAACCCACCAGGGCGCTAGTTAAATGATGCCCACACGTCTGTATATGATTGCATCTGTATTAAAGAGTTTCAGCTTCTAAAATGCCTCCTCCTGCCCTTTCTGTTGAAAACCATTTAAGAATGAAATGACTGAAGCATTATGAAATGCCTACAGGCATCACAGGATATGCAGGGGAGGGGGAAGAAACACCAATCAAAGATGAGAGATTTAAAACAGATCTCTCAAACCTCTATCTAATTAGAAACATCTTGGCGTCTCCTGGTGTGTTTTCCCCCCCAGCAGAGCCATTTTATGAAATACACATTATACAAAGAGACAAGAGAGAGGCAGCTTCTATTTGTCAGATGCATCTTAGACACATGCAAAATTTTACACTGGGTAAAATAATAAAATTTCAAGGCTAAACAACTGATTGTCACCTGAAATTTTCTTAGAATAATCATAAGGAGAAGCATGGCTGAATAGAACAGCTGAATAGCATAATTACAATTTTCATGTAATACAGAAAAATGTGCTACAGAGATCTGAGTGTTGGACTAGGATTCTGGGAAACCAGGATTCAAATCCCTGCTCAGTTATGGAATCCCATTGGGGGTGCTTCAAGACAGCACAAAAATAGAAGAGAAAAATATCCTGGGACCTGAGAACATGTCCTCACATAGACTTGTCAGTCCTGGGATTTCTCCCCCACCATTCTCACAGGCTTTCTCTATATCAGAACAAGATGGAGGGCGAAAGGGGGACATCCAGCAGAAGTTATGCGCTGGACTGTATATGCTCACATGTGAATATCTTAATATAAATACAAGCAGATTCGCATGTGCGCATATGAGGTTAAGCACATAACAGAGGCATTCTTTATTTTTAAAAAACGAATCAGTGTGCATTTAGCACCAGCATAATGTAGCCATATACACCCCCTTTTAACTCAGGAAATCCTGTGTTTTAGGTGCTGTGTAGATGGGCAATCCCCCTCTGAACAAATCTCACCAAAGCAACCTAAGGGTCACCATAAGCCAGAAATGACTTGAAGACACAGCAAAACAAAACAAAAATTACAACCCATTGCAATTGGATGAAAAATCCATACAAACCACACACACAAGTGCCAAAGACAGTATCTACCCTTGGATGGATATCCACAGAATAGATTTCACCCACACAGCAATATCACCTGGTTCCTTCAGAACATGGCAGATTTCTGCCCCAACTATAAATATTGTATAAACCCATATATGTTGACCTCATGTATATATCAAGAGCAGGTTTGGGATTTATGGATGTTGATATAACCACTGGAGAATTCGAGAGTCAGTCTATGGAGAAGGGAAAGCATCAATACAATTTGGGGGCAGATGCCCTTGGCCACTGCCATCATTTTCCTGTCCAAGCATTCAAAAAGAACAGAAGCAGCTCCAGGCAGAGAGAGGAGAGAGAATCAGTTCTTCTTTTTAGGTTCTTCTGAAATTGACTAAGCACTTGTCTTTCACCACTCTACTCAGAGAAGTGAGTAGTTACTTTTGTGATAAGATTTATAGTACAGTATTCACAATGACCAATGGATATGTCAATTTTGTCATTTTAGTTGTGAAGCTAAACAGGCTGCACTGACAGTTCATGCCAAATTGAATAAGCTAGATCTTGTCTGATTTTAAAGCTAACTATTAGCCCTGGTTACTACTTGGATGAGAATCTGCCAGGTAACATCAGTGATCTCCAAACAGATTTAGAAAAAAAATCCACTGCCACACCAAGTTGGCACTGCTTGGACAGATGGATCAGTGGTCTGATTCAGTATTAAGCAGCTTCTAATGATCTGGGAGACCTTTGGCAAGTCTGAGGATTAATGAGGGAAGCAAGCCTTCTGAAAAAAACACACCTTTTTCTGACCTACTGACCACTAAGTGGAGGACAGAGACTTTGCCTTTCCCAAGAAAACAAGTTATATTATTCCTGTCTCCAGCTTTTCCCTGGGTAATAATCCTTAAGGTTAAAAGTGCAATGCTCAAGGTTTATCTCTCCCTTCCCCCAACAATCACATTTTAAAAAACCCTTTTGTTTCTCATACCCTTTCTTCAGGGTGGGAAAGACTATAAATCTAAGATCAGTAATCTCAAAAACTTGCTTACAAAAGCTATTGCGGACCGTTATAAAGATAATTAATCCACGACAGTAATTGAAATAAGTGGTGAGGATGAAAAATACCCTTAATATTTAGTCAGAATTCAGTTGGGATTTTATCCTGTGAAAGAACTCTTATTGTCAATTAACTGTAGAGAGGGAAACATCCCCTCTAAACCCAGTGTCATCCAAGGTACCGGCTCCAAAGATTCAAAAACAGTTCCAAGCTTTTCCAAATTGCACCAAGGGCTGAAATGTGCAGAAGTGAATGCTAGTGCTGCGAGTTTCAGATGTCCTATTTACAACTGGGGAGAAATAATTTACTGATTATGCCAATTGATGTTTATAGTTCTAGCAGATGGAGAAGGTTAGGAGAGAAACTGCCTAACCAAAACATGTACTGAAAAACTGCTTACATTTATTCCTATTCTCAAAAAACCAGCTGTCCATAGTCCACCATCTGTACAATCTTACCATGACAAAACTGTGTGTGCAGACTTCACAAGAAAATGATTAAGTTGAGGGCGTCATATTTTGAACATATTACAACATGACATGACTCATTGGAAAATATGATAATGCTTGATAAAGTTAAATGAAGTAGGGAGTGAGGGAGACTGCACTACAGCTGTTGCTTCCTTGATTGATTCCATCAAAGAGGCAAAAGCTGCACTAGATTTGCAAGACCTGAGCAGGGCAAATCATGACCACCTTTCTGAACGTTTTTCACTCCTTGGGACAGAAGTCAGAACTTGAATTGACAACAAATACAAACAACAAACTCCACACAAAAAGTGACCCCAGAACCAAACTAAAAGAATATTGGGTAAATAGCCACAACCTTTCAAATTTTAGAAGCCACATTGAATTAAATGTGGGAGTTGCTATATAGTCTGCAGTCTTAATGTCATCAAATTTATTCATAATATCGTCAAGCTGTAAGGGCATCTCAGGTTTCAATCATTTTTAACTACAAGAATTTATCTTCTCCCACATACTCAACCTAAAATTAAATAAGGTATGTACTGTATTGGACTAACTAAGAACATGGGCAGGAACACAAAAAACTGTCCTATACTTAGTTGGATCTTCTAGCTCAGTAGTTCTCAATCTGTGGGTTCCCGGGTATTTTCGCCTACAACTGCAAGAAATCTCAGTCAGTTAAGAATCCTAGAATGACATTGTAACTCAAGGCTGTGTAACACTGAACTGGCCTGAGTCTTTTAGTAGATACCTGATTTGCTGGACTCTGTCTCATTACATTTTATATGTTTTGAGTTTTCAATTGTATAGTTACCTAGGTTCTTCCTTTCTCTTCCTTTCTTCTTTTTATGGACTAAGTTCTTGTCAGCAATTAATTGAGATTTTCATTAGCATTTTATTCCATTTTCCAAATTTGCTATTTCTGTTTTGGCTGGAGAAATAAAACAAACGCTACACAACTGAGCTACTTACATTTATAAAGTTTGGTTTAAACTAATAACTTTTCCAAAGAACAAAGTACTATATAAACCCAACTATTCAGAAAAAATGATTTTGAATAAATCATTTTTCACAAGACCTCAAATTCTTTATTTCTAGTGTTGGTTAACCAAGAAGCCTGAACATTGAACAGCAATGTAAAACCAGATACTCTTACATTCCATTACAAGTGACCCAGAGCCTTTTCACACAGCCATATAACCCAGAATATCAAGGCAGAAAATCCCACATTTTCTGCTTTGAACTGGGTTATCTGAGTCCACACTGGCATGTATTCCAGTTCAAAGCAGATAATGTGGAATGTTATTCAGCTGTGTGGAAGGGGCCCCAGTGTACAGATCAGTGTCCACTTGCTGAATGTTACAAGCAGAAATTTCTATCAGTGTAACAATCAAGGGTTACCCTTTAAATAAACACTTACGTTTAATATAACCTGTGAATAACTAAGCAAAGATAAGAGAGTTGTGAGCATCCAAATGGTGTTGAATGACAACTACTATCATTCATAGCTAGCACAACCTATGACAGCAAATGATGAGATTTGAAGTTCAACACTGATGGGCCTCAACTTCCTACTCTCTCTTTCTCTATATATATTAAAGATGCATGCAGAAAAAAAAATGAGTCCTGGTTTGTTAAGGTTCAAATGATCATCTAGTTCAGGAGCAGTGTTTTTAAGATGAGTTTTTTTCCATCTGACTTTGAACTCCTTTCCAAGAGCAAAGCATAGTCCAGGCACTAACACTGCACCATATGTCCAAAACTGAAGTCTTTGTTCGCATCAGCATGGGTCCAGCTAGACGTCTTAGCTAACCTCAACCTTATGCAAGTGGCTTGTGCTACCTCATCAGCAAGGAAGGAGAAAGAGGTGTTCCAGCCATCAAAATAAGTGCAGCTGACAGGTTCCGATCACTCCCACAACCTGAGTGCCGTACGTGTGCCTCAATGCAGAGACAGCCTGACAGTTCAGAGAACACTGCTCGCTGTGTGAGGCCACTGAAACAGCATCAAGTTTTACAGGACTGTTGCACATTACCTCAAGCATGAATGTGAACTGAAGGGCTAAGAAAACTTGCAGCAGGGAGCAACTCACCTGTAGATCTTAGATAGATGACATAATACTCTCAACAGGACATGGCTTTATTCTGAAACAATGCACATGACCTCCATGGCCCCATATTTTGGCAAAGATGCTCACCCTCTGCAACCAAAAATGCTGAAGCCAAAAATATGCCAAAGGGAAACTGTACTCTAATTCAGTACTGTTATTACTTATTGACATTTCTATTGACTTAAATGTCACAGGTATTTCTAGAAGAAAGTGTGATATACAATTTAGGAAACAGATGGAGACAGAAAAATCAGCATTTGAGCACAGTACAAGCTACCAACATACAAATTAGTCATCTTTGTAGTCATTACATAAACTATACCTATGCTGAATATAACCTGTGAACAACTAACCAGAGACAAGACAATGACCTGGTCACCAGGATGCATTTGAATATAACCAATTTGTGTATTTCATATGCTGATCCTGAAGATACTACACAAGAATTTGCTCATAACTCTCAAAAGCAAGCAGAGAGACACAAGCAAGACATGGCTGCATTAGACAGAGAAATGTTGTGGGAAGGCAATCCAGAGGGCATGGGGGCATGAAGAAACAACACACTCAATCTCAGTCTATTCTGTTCTCAAGTCCTTAAACAGAGGCTAGAACCAGTGTGGTGTAATGGTTTGAAGGTTGGATTAGGACTCCCGAGACCAGAGTTTGAATCCCTGTTCAGCCAGAAAAAAAAAACATTGGGTGACCTGGGGAAAGTTATGCACTCCCAGCTTTGGAAAACCCCACGATAGGTTTGCCTTCCAGTTACTATAAACTGGAAATGACTTGAAGATACCAATGTTTTCTCTCTCTCTATAACCATGAGGATTGAGCTCACTACTTTTAAAAAGATGCTTTCAACAAAGAGGAAAAAATAAAGCAAAATACTATTTGCTTCTTAATAACACACCTTTTCTCCTTTTGATTAAACAGAACACTTTTTCTCCTCAGGATAAAACAGAATGGAACTTGACCACAACTGGCAGCAAAATAAAAAATGAGCCCTCCACCTGAGAAGTCACCATACTGGTTACAAATAGAATTTCACACACACAGCTACACGTACACCTGCAGATAGCTGTGCAGTTACTGGAAGGCTGCTTATTTGATTTTCCAAACCCAGGGGCTGGTAAGAGAGAAGATTGTACTGAACATCCTTAATGACAGTTGTTCTTGGAGCAGACAGGCAGGTTTCTTAAGGCCTCCAATTGTTAACAAAAACCATCTGAAAAAGGAGAAATACCACTTGTTCCCTTTGGGTAGTTTCATAGACAGAGAAAGACAGCAAAGACTGTTCTCTGGAGAGTAATCTGAACAGATCTGGCACTGCTATATGCCTTATTGGGAATTCTGTAACTGTCACACTGAGCCTGTGAAAGCTGGCAGGATGGGTTATTTTCAATTGGACCATTAAAGAAAGCCAGGATGGGCTAGTGGTCTGAGTGTTGGACTGAGACCCCATGAGATGCAAATCCTTTCCAGCCTGTTGGGTGACCATAGGGCAAGCCACTCTCTCTCATCCTAGGAAACCTGGCAAGGCCAAATCTTGTCTGAACAAATCTTGCCACAAAAACCCTATGACAGGGTTGTCTTACATCATAATTGAACCAAAGAAACATACTTACTTTAGTTACTTAGGTGATGCCTTGCTGTCCAAGTATGATGGCCTTCCAAGTGTAGTGTCTTGGCGGTGGATATGTAGGTAACAGTAATGCCCTTTTCTTAACCCCCCATGTTCTTTCACAGTGAGGGCATCGGTTTCCAAGTGGAAGGCAGTCCCAATCAGGGTTGGCCTGACGCACCTTCCTCTTGGCACATTTCTCCATTTCACCCTCCATTTGTGCCACTTCTAATTCCACGGCACTGCTGGTTATAGCCAACCTCCAGCTAGAGCACTCAAGGGCCAAGGACTCCCAGTTCTCGGTGTCTATGCCACAGATTTCAAGGTTAGCTTTAAGCCCATCTTTAAATCTCTTTTCCTGTCCACCAATATTCCATTTTCTGTTCTTGAGTTGGGAGTATAGTTACTGCTTTGGGAGATGAATATTGGACATTGTGGTCAGTCCAGCAGAGTTGATGGCATAGGAGCATCACTTCAATGCTAGCCGTCTTTGCTTCTTCCAGCATGCTGACATTTGTCTGCCTGTCTTCCCAAGAGATTTGCAAGATTTTTTGGAGGCAACACTGATGGAATTGTTCCAGGAGTTGAGTGTAGACCACGTTTCGCAGGCTTATAACAGGGTTAGGAGGACAACAGCTTTATAAACAAGCACCTTGGTATCTCTATGGATGTCCCAATCCTCAAACACTCTCAAACACTTGCAGAGCTCAGGCGTTGTTGTATTTCAGTGTCAATGTTGACTTTTGTGGTGGATGCCAAGATAGCGGAAATGGTCAACATTTTCTAACATTACAACATTAAGCTATACTTCTGGCATTGCAGAGGGATTGGCTTGTGACTGCTGGAAGAGAACTTTGGTTTCCTCAATGTTCAATGAGTGGCTGAGCTCGTATGCTTCTGCAAAGGTGTTTAGAGTGACTTGTATGTCTTCTTCTGAATGTACACAGACTACATTATCATTGGCATATTAAAGTTCTATAACAAATGTTGTGACCTTGATTTTGGCTTTCAGTTTGCTGAGGTTAAATAGCTTACAATCTCTCCGATAGATAATTTCCACTCTGGTCGGAAGCTTCCCATCAACAAGATAAAATAACATAGCAATGAAGATGAAAAATAAGGTTGTGGGCAATAACACAACCCTGTTTGACACCTGATCCCACCTTAAATTGGTCACTATGGGAGCCACTGCTGTCCAAGACTGTTGCCATCATGGCATTGTGGGGATGCCACAGGATGTTCACAAATTTGTCAGGGCATCTGATTTTTTGGAGGATGGTCCAAAAATAATGTGTAGGTATTGCTATGATGCATACTCAGCTTATTGACCAAGGGAACTCTCAATTTACTAGCTCTGAACTGGGAATGAAGATATGAAACTTTCTTATACATTCTTGTACCTGAAGGAACACAAATGTATCAGAGCTAGTCATGTTTGAGAAACCACTTCAGCAAGAGTCCCATTTTCAGCCATAAATGGGCAGAAGTCTGTTTTGCCTCACAAGGAATTTTCATACTTTTAATTTCTTGCACTTGTAACAACTTCAGAATACATCATTTAATGAATTGAGAAGCAGGGCTCTACAAAGCTTTATTCCTTGGCTTCCCTGACGATGCTTAGTAGGTATCAATTCTACAGACCAGAACTAGATCTTTTAAACACCCCTCTATTGAGATTCATGAAACATTCCACAATCTACAATAGAGGAAGTTCAACATAATACTAATACAAAGACAGCATTATGATGACCTCATATAAAGATGGGAAAATGAGTAAAATGGATGACACATCACACACAACTCTAATCCTTTTATCATCTAATGTATTACTTACTAAAAACAATGACTGAGCTAATATGCAAGTTGCTACAAAGCAATAACCTCTAGGACAGTGGTTCTCAACCTGTGGGTCCTCAGATGTTTTGGGCTACAATTCTCAGAAATCCCAGCCAGTTTACCAGATATTAGGAATTCAGGGAGTTGAAGGACAAAACATCTGGGGACCCACAGGTTGAGAACCACTGTTCTAGGGGTTCTCTGTCAAAGCCTCATCATATTAAACACAAATAAAAGTTACTATGTAAAAGAGATCAGCTTCAGAATGCTATGAAAAAAAACCCAAATAAAAGGAAATTTTGATCTAAATGCGAAAGTCCAATCTTCATATGGTTCTGAAGAATTTAGAAGCTAACAGTCTGCTTCTTCACAACACTCATTTTATGAAACAAACTCAAAAACAGTAGAGATAAAACTTTCTTGTTACACTCCCACAGCCTTAGGGTCAGAATGTGCTATAAATCTAAATACATTAGTATTTGATTAGGATTGATGAACACAAACACACCAGCCTCTTAAATATACTCAATATACTCTTTTCAGCAGTAGTCTATAATCATGGATACATCCAACTATAGATAGTTGAGACAATAGACCATAAAAACCAAGTGTTCAGAAATGCCTTAACAAGAAATCTGGTGTAAGATTTCATAATACTCATAAGATTGCTGTATTTCAAAACAATTTTGGGGGGAGGGGGTTTAAAAACGCAATTTCTATAATTAAGGAAATTTGCCCCTATAATAAAGATGAATTTCACCCTGACCCTTTGCTTGCAAGGAAATCAACTCTCTATTAAATCCACAAAATCTACACACCAGAGCAAAAAGTATTACTACGTTCCCCAGAAAACTAAACGCAGCCAAGTTAATTTAAGCTAAATTTGCAAGGAAATGGATTTTTCATGACACTGTCTGGAAGCTTTCCAGTTTGAGGAATTACAGGGTCCACATTTCCAAAGACAGCTTAATTGAGTCTTCTGTGCTTTTTACAGCCTACTTTGATAAACATCAGCAAAGAACGAGATGGGCTGAAAGCTTTCACTGCATCTATTGTTAGACCTGTCTATTCATTTATGAACCATACTTATTAATATGTGTTTTAAAACAGGAGAGATATTCTTCCCCTACCTTTGGAAAGGGGAGTTTAGAGCTGATGCCATGGCTCTAAATGCTCTACAGGCATCTCTCAATTTCAGGATTGTATTAAGGTTTGCCAAACAAAGTGATTTGTGTGTCAGTTTGGGAAAAAGGCTTAACTTCACTCAATAGCCTCTCCATAGGGATACCTAGCAATTAAACTAAGCTAACTACACGAGACTAACAAGGCATTAACCTTTACAGAGTTGTCAGCCTAATGTCAAGGATAAGTTTATGTCTCTCTCAATTGGTTATCTTGATTCTACACAGGCAGCTATTGAATCTAACCAGTAAAAACTTTGATTGAGGCCAAAACCTGTGGGGTTTAAGCTCAGATTCTGTAGTCCTTTCAAACATATATCAATTCTTTGTTAACCTATCTGATTCCAATACAACACAGAAAACTTTCCGAAGCATGGGATAGCATCACAACTTAAGAAAGCAGAGTGAGAAGGAGCATTATGCAAAGTTGTGTCCTCAAAGAGAGAGAGAAAATGTATGCATGGTTATGCCGAATAAAATACTTCCAAGGTGCCATGACAGCAATCATATTGCTAACTATCAGCAAAAAATAGTAAAAAGAATCAGACATTCTGCTCATGAATTTTGAAATATTTATTAGCACATGAAATACTTCTCCATATAAACTTTATACACATCAGCTTGCAAATCTAAGTGACCCACTTTCAAATGCTCAGTCTGCTAAGGATCATCACAGCAATTTTTCAAGATTTCAAAGTGTTATTTATTTTAAGTTATGCTGGTAACATTTTAAGGAGTTGTTGGTTTTTTCCGTTCTATCCATAGTACGCATTTGGGCTCTATGTTTCAGAATAAACACGTTTGAATCACAAAGCTTTCTGGGCAACAGGTTCTACTGCCACAATCCAAATGCAAAAGATAAGATTTGACTTCTGGCAAGCCCCTCCTAACTACCTTAATAGCATCAGTAATTATTTTAGGAAAGGGCACATGCTTGAAACACTAGTGCTCATACAGAAGATCTGCTATAGCATGCACAACTTTTAGTCCTCCTTTGTGACATGATCTTCCTGTAACTACCACAGCATGGAGGCTGAGTCCTTTCTATCTCTTAATATAGCACAATAAAGTATAGCCTTCCCCATCTACATAGTTTTAGGGAGGTCTATCCTCTCAATTCCAATCTAACCATAATCAATATGAATACCTCATCCTAAAACTCACTCGAGATGGTGCTTATACTTAAAGCAAAGCTTGTTCGTATTATATTCCTTGTTATCTATGTTTACCAGTGATGTTTCAGGCTCATCGTTTACTGTCCTGATAGACTATTCTGACACACAATCCCAAAGCTGAGAGGTGAAACAATCAGAGCAGATCCTTAGCATCTTCTATAGACTTTGTTTCAATCACAAACAAACAAAACAAGTATGACTAGTTTTGAGACAACCACACCCAAGGAAACGAAGTCTTCACAGTCACACCTATATAGAAGCTTTACCTTTCTGATTTCATCCCAGCACTTTGCTCATTTTAAAAGCTTACATGACGGCTCTTTGAATAGCCTTCTCAGGAACCCTAAAAACATTATTGTATTGAATGCAGTTGCATTGGAAATACATAACAACCAATCTGATCACACACATACATAGCACCTGAGGATTTCAGACATGACAGAATCATGGGAATAAAGTTATATGGCTGCCTTGCCATGGGCAAAAAGCACAATTCAATTAACAACACAGAGTCTACACAGTTTGGAGAACTTTCAGGCAGCATAATAAAACAGGGATACAGAAACATGTACACCTGTCAGTATCAGGAGTGCTGAAACTAGCATCTTCTTAAAGTATAAAAATGTTAAATATAGCAAATTGGAAAAACACAAAGTATAATCTCCATGTGGGTGTTTGTTGCTATTGCTTCTGCATGTACAGTCAATAGAAAGAATAAAATATGAAAATTAGCTAGGATTCAAAAGAGTTGGAAATTGTCCAGGACCGAAATGACATTTTTAAAGATATAGTACTAACTGAAGTCTTCTAAAAGGGAACTGGCTCACCACCCAGTTGTCCTTGGTTTTTATTAATGGATCCTACTTCTGCTGGTAGTAAAAGCAGTTATATTCACACATGGTACTTTCACCTCAATTTTTTTTAGCAAAATCTTAAAGACAAGAGGAAAATCAGTACAGGGATGAGGAACATATAAGAAATATGTTTAAACTGGTGGGAGTGGTGAAAACAAGACCTCCAGCAGTGTCTAAGAAAGAAGATGAAATCAGTCAGCTATAGGATACCATACACAACATTCAGTGGTTTCTGATAAGAGTCATTGTTCATTACAGCACCTTTTGGAGAAAATAAGTGCTAATCAAAATTCTCCCATACTGGTTGGGCCTGATCTTGGGAGTTCAATTTAAGATCTGCTTGGCTCTTGGAGAAAGTCACATTGTAGTACTTGCATATACATGCCTGCACACATTTTATTACACTGATCAGTTCCATCCTGATTGAATCTCTCTCCCTTTTTTCCAGGCACCTTCTTAAGAGCAACTTCTCTTTTCCCAGGCAACTCCCTGGCCTTATCCTTTCATCTGTGCTGCAAGCCTGATTAATTAAGCGAATCATTTGGCTAATGCAATTAGAACACCCTTTGCCTCACCCTGTGCCAGGATTAAAAGGCAGCCGAAAAGAAAGGAATTCCCAACTCAAACTTGGCAGGCTCCTTTTAGGCTAAGAGCAGTTAAAAATATTATTGCAAGAAATACTTGGGGGCGGAGGTGGGGTAGACCCTAACCTGGTACATATTGAGATAAACATTAGGGAAGTGTTGAACTACTGGAGAACAACTGGAGATACACGTTGCTAGAGCCCAAGAACAAGGTTTTGGTTGGCTTAAAAATATATTCATTCTCATAGCAATCAGAATTCAAGAACAGTATTGATCTCCACCCAAATTTCCCACAGAGTGAAGCACACAAGAGGACAGACCAAGTCTAGAGAAACAATCAAAGCTATTATTAACACAAAGCAAAGCCTCAAATTTGGAAACTCGAGATTTATACCTTTCACAGAGAATTGCTGGGTCTCATAGTTGTGAAGAAAACATGCTGTAAGTATCCTTTCCTTGGAAAGGGGTAGTATTTCATAGTGAATATAATAGTTCAGGTATAAAATCATGCTAACAAAAGCAAAAGGGAGAAATTTTGAGATGCATCACTGTGTTCTACATAGTGGCTATCACATAACTGAGCAGTGCTTTTCTAATAGAAGACCAGTTAATGCATCTTAGACAACCACCAGTCTAAGGACCATTACTCTTGAGTAGCACTGATATAGAGTACTTAGGCAGTGGTTCTTAACCTGGGGTCCCCAAATGTTTTTGGCCTACAACTCCCGGAAATCCCAGCCAGTTTACCAGCTGGCCAACGTTCCATTTTCTTTCACATACAGAACATAAGATCCTTCTCTATTTCACAATTCCAAGTCTTTGCACATCTGCAAACAGTATGCAAATATCCTAGACTACATTGTTAAATAGGGCTGGTTATTTCAAGGTCATACAGAAGTCCTACCGCAGAACCACCAAGATGAAACCTTAAATCTAAAGTGCCCACTTCCTTTTCTCTAATCGCAAAAGTGCATTTCTTGCTTTTATACACACAGTGTGTGTTTCCATTATGTAATACAATTTCCAAGGGCTAAGAGGGTGGAACTAAAGACACAGGACAGACATAAAAAACATATACAATGTGTGGCTTCTTGGTTCCCAGTTTCCTTTCCCCAAAACATATCCCATTCTTGCGAAACACATCAAGCTTCCCATATGACTCACTCAGTACACAAAGCAGCAAAATGCCTGGCATTCTGAGTCTTTTAAGGTATAATAATAGAGCTGCGTCAGAAGGCAAACATGTCGAGACACTTATGCTTTAAGCAATAACACAAGCAATAGATTCATACGCCAAGCTGAATGTGCTGTGATCCATCATTCCATTAGCTAGAGAAACTTTTCTTTAAAAAAAAACCCAAGCATTCAAAAAGGGGTTAGCATGGGAAGAATCAGATTTGTGCAAGGCTACACCTCCTTCTGTAACCAATAGCAAAATGCAGCTACAGAAAAGCTCTTTCTTTACAAAGAGACAAATGTTTTGCCCTTCTTGTTTGAGAGAGGGAAGCATAGGATAATTGAACCCACGTTGCCATTCTCAGCCTGCCAGAAAAAAAATAATTCCAAGAGCTGGATAAAACAAATCTAGCAGAGCTTTTAAAGATAATCCAGGTATCAACTCAGTATCAAGTTACAACGACTAATGCAATTTGAAGATCACTGACCATTTCATGTCTCTTTTAACTGTCTTCCCAGCTTTTGGCAGCATCTGATTCTAGCAATTTTAACTGTTCATTTATTTAGGGTCTTTCTTAGTATAGTTTCCCCCTTCAACAACAGGATGCCTTCAAGATACCTCTTGTGCTATCTTCCAGCTAGGTGAATCCTGGTACATTTGTAAAACAGAGCTCATCCTTCTAGTCCTTGACTAGCTATTTATATACACATTAATGCAGAAACATTTTGTGCTCTGCAATTAACTATTCTGATTAGAACACATTTAGGAAGATTTTAAGAGACCCTTCAAAGAACACATGTTTTTGGCAAACAAAATACTTTCTATAAGTGACTACGAGTTATATTTTATTCCTCTGAAAGATAAGGGTTTTCTATTACACAGTGATATTTGGTGAAATGGAAATTCTTTTGTGTGAGAGAAAAAGACACACAAACAAACACATTTTTCTAGCATGGCTAAATACTGTCACTAGTAACAGGATAACTACTTTGTGTCCCACCCACCCCCCACCCCGCTCTTATGTTGTGCAAGAAACAAATAAAAAAGTATATTAAGAAAAACAGAGCTTTTAAATTTTTTTCCAAACTTCTACAATGTTTCCATAGAAAAAGCAAAAAGAAATCCAGCTGCCCAAAACATGCCTGAAATCGCCATGGCAATCATCAAAACTCTTTCAATTGTTTGCATTTTCGAAAGCTGAGATGTACCTTGCCTCTTTAATAGAGGACTATTAAAATGGCTGAAGTATAATGAATAATTTGCTCCTGGTATAACATAGATCAAAGGGCGTGTCTGCAAGAGACAAACTAGATTATGAAATTCCAAAACACAAAAACTCTATGTTGAAACACAAGAGCCAGACTTCAGATATACTTTTAAAATGTATTAATAAAGGACTTTTCAAGTCACAAAAGAGACATTTAGTGCCAAACACAATTTTTACAATGGACAAAGGCAGGGCTCAAATACAATACTTATTTCTGTAAATACTGGGAGAGGAGAGGGTGTTATTCAATTGTTTCAGATGGAAGGGGGATGAAGTATATTAGCTATATCTTTCAGCCTACTGAAAAATACAGAGAGCTAGCCATGTAAGGAAAACAGATGCCTATATCCACCCTTTCCTTCAGATTCAAGACCAAAGTTGTCTTTCCCTAGAACTGGTAAACCAGAATCTGTTTTTACAGGATTTGGGCTTCGCCTGACCCATATTCTGCTTGGCTAAATAATAGAATTCCACATTATTCTGAGGTCACAATGTATGTCAACTGCAAGGGCACACACCTTCCGACAGGAACCAGAACAGCTCCAAACCAAAAAACTGGATACAGAAGTTGCCATCTAATTAACATCTGTCTCCTTCTCCTGTTCTACCACTCAATAAATCAGGATACTCTCATTTTACCAAATATGAGCTCCCAACCCTTTCCCACTTATTGATCTCACCCATGATCCTATATACTTGTAGGACAATTCTTTGGTTGGCATACCTCCTCCCCATCTCTTACTGCTACTACATACCTCTAGGTGAAATAAGATAGCCAGTCTCCTAGCTTATCTCTATGCACCTCAAGAACCCACTTAACCCCAGTCTAAAACCCCAAAGGCTTCAGTTTCAAGATCCTTCCTAACTTCCTGCTTTCTATCTCACTGTTTTTGCCCTTCTGCTCCCTTTTGGGAACCTTGTTCCCTATTCCTCGGTGGGATCTTTGTTGCCGCTCCCTTCTCACTGTCTTAATAAACCCTTCTTACCTCTCCCTATATCCTTCTTCAGATGCACCTTGAATGCAAACCCTTCTGTTCATCATTCCAATTGACCCTAACAAGGGAAATCCTCAAACTTCAAAGACTTGAGAACTTGGGGTAACGGGCAAGGAGCTATTCGCTCTTTAACCCAATGGGGTTTTTTTTTAAAAATTCTCTCCCAGAAGAAATGCCCCCTCACTTCCTCCAGACCTATTGTAAGGTTGTCTACTCTTTAACTGTTGGAATTCAACCACACATTGCTCAAGTCTGCAGTCCTTAATGAGAAGCAACTAGATAACATCAGGCTAGGCTGAGGGAATCTCTTCCCCCCCCCTCCCCCAAATGTCTGTTGATGTATCTGTTTCTCTCTCTCTCTCACTTCCATTCTAATTGATGAAACAGAATGGCAGTTCTTTAGGATGCATGTCCTTTCATTTTAAGGCCTTGGGTCACACTTCTTTTTCACCCTTTCGTTCAGACTCCTCTCTACTCTGCGTGATTGAGAAAATGTAGTATTTAGAATTTTTTTCCATTTTGTTTGAATCTTAGAAGTAATAGAGTTAGAGAGAAGCTTAGACCGAATCTTTTCTACACAAACAGTTGCGTGATATAACTAAAAACAATAGGTTTTCAGATGTGAAAATAGTTTGATGTAGCAATGGTCTAGAAACCAAAAGGACTTATATAGTGTAAGTCATTAAAGAATGGGAGCTGGCAATCCAGCAACTCAACAATAAAATAAAGCTAAGCTGGTTGTAGAAATATCCACAGAGGATCCTACAAGGCTGCAAGCAAAGAGAAAACTGATATTAACTTAGAATCTTTGACTCTCTTACCTGTCCTACTCAAACAGATGCCAGAGAGTCCTTAATTATAGATAATGTGTTAGAAATGCTAACGAACACTTAGCAGCTTGAAAATATAATAGATGTCTCAATATTATCTCTGTATGCAACAAAAAATACATTTATGCTTATTTTAATAAATAAAAATAAAGAAGAATAATGGAGTTAGAGAAAAAATTAGACCCAATCTTTTCTATCAAAAAATCACAGAATCACAGAGTAATAGAGTTGGAAGAGACCACATAGGCCATCTAGTCCAACCCCCTGCCACGTAGGAAAAGCACAATCAGTATCCCTGATAGATGGTCATCTGGGCTCTATTTAAAAATTTCCAAGAAAGTAGCTTCCACCATACTCTGAGGCAGAGGGTTCCACTGTTGAACAGCTCATACAATTAAGAAGTTCTTCCTAATTTTCAGATGGAACCTCCTTTTCTGTCATTCAAACTCATTGCACCTTGTCTTAGTTTGAAGGGCAGCAGAAAACAACTCTGCACCTTTTTCCTTATGACATCCTTTCATATTTATACATGGTTATCATGACTCCTCTCAACCTTCTTTTTTGCAGGCTAAACACCCCTAGTTCTTTAAGATAATCCTCAAAGGGATTCATGGTCTCCAGACCTTTGATCATTTTTAATCACCCTCCTATGGACACCTTCCGCCTTGTCAATATCTCTTTTGAACTGTGGTGCCAGAATTGGACACAGTATTCCAGGTAAGTTTTAACCCAAGCAGAATATAAAGGCACAATTACTTGAAGAAGAAGAAAAAGAAGAAGAGGAGGAGGAAGAGGAGGAGGAGGATGCAACTTTATTTTTGTTGTTGAAGGCTCTCATGGCTGGAATCACTGGGTTGCTGTGAGTTTTCTGGGCAGTATGGCCATGTTCTGCAACATGGCCATACAGCCCGGAAAATTCACAGCAACCCCACTTTATTTGTATTCCGCCCTATCTCTCCGMGGGGGATCTGGACATTATACTCCTTTTGATGCAGCCCAAAATCCCATTGGCTTTTTTAGCTGCTGCATCACACTGTTGGCTCATGTTCAACTTGTTGTCCATGAAGACTCCAAAATCTTTCTCACACGGATTGCAGTTGAGCCAGGTGTCCCCTATTCTGTATCTTTCCTTTTTGTTTAACCATCGTGGAGATTAAGATCCTCTGGGGAGGCCCTGCTCTCCGTCCCGCCCTTCTCACAGGCACGATTGATGGGGACAAGAGGCAGGGCCTTCTCGGTGATTGCCCCCCGGCTATGGAACTCCCTTCCTGACGAGATCAGATCGGCCCCCTCCCTCATGTCCTTCAGAAAGATGGTAAAAACTATGCAATGGACTTAAAAGAAAATTGGCTTAAGATGTTCCCTCGATGGTACATTACACCTAAAAAATTAGGAACAATGTATAAAAATATGGACAAGAAATGTTGGAAATGTCACGAGGCAGAGGACAGCTTTTTTCATATGTGGTGGTCGTATAAGAAAGCTCAAAACTACTGGAAAAATATACACCAAGAGACACAAAAAAATACTGGGAATACAATTCCCAAGTAAACCAGAATATTACTTATTAAATATTACGGACTCAGAAATCACTTCAGACTTAAATATTGATATTTTATTTACTTATATCTTGACGGCAGCAAAGATGTTTTATGCAAAAATTTGGAAAATCGGCAAAACTCCGGAGGTAGAAGACTGGATAGTCAAACTACAGGAGATTAAGGACATGGACAAATCACGGGGAAAAAACACGGGAAAACCAATAAAGAATACAAATTGGTCACTATTTGAAAACTATCTAAAGGAAAGATCTTAACAACATATGAAGAGAAAACTTAAACTGAAAAATTTGTAAGCGAAGACACAGAATGGAAGTCAACAAAACCTTTTTATTTTGTATTATTATTTCTCTATTTTTTATATTTCTTTTTTTTATACACATTCTAAACATTTCCTACTATCCTATATCTAAATGTTCTCCCACTTTCCTTGTAAACCTTTCTTTTTTAGGCATATGTATAACTTAATAAAAAAAATATTAAAAAAAAAGAAAGATGGTAAAAACTTGGCTGTGGGACCAAGCATTTGAAAAAGGACAATAAAAGCAGCAATAAGAAACATTACCAGGCGAATTAGATTTGACGCAGATGACCAAGACGGTTTTAAATAGTGTATTTTAATATTGAGATAAATGTGTTTAATGTTTATGTATGTGTATATGAATTCTTGTCTAGGCATTGAATGTTTGCCGTATATATATGCTCCGCCCTGAGTCTCCTTCGGGGTGAGAAGGGTGGAACATAAATGTTTTAAATAAATAATATATTTTTATGTGTATATGAATTCTTGTCTAGGCATTGTTTGCCATATATATGCTGTGCTCCGCCTTGAGTCCCCTTCGGGGTGAGAAGAGTGGAATATTAGAAATATTTTAAATAAATAAATAAGATATTTTAAATAAACTTTTTGAAACTAAGAATTGAAAGTTTGCATCTTTGGTTCAATAAATATTTTACAGCAGGCATGGGCAAACTTTGGCCCTCCAGGAGTTTCGGATTTCAATTCCCACAATTCCTAACAGCTGGCGGGCAAACTTCGGCCCTCCAGGTGTTTGGGATTTCAACTCCCACAATTCCTAACAGCTTACTGGCTGTTAGGAATTGTGGGAGTTGAAGTCCAAAACACCTGGATGGCCAAAGTTTGTCCATGCCTGATTTATACTGTGGTATTAATGCAGCCTGATGCCATTTTAACTGGTTTTTGGTTTCAACTCCCACAATTCCTAACAGCCTACCGGCTGTTAGGAATTGTGGGAGTTGATCCAAAACACCTGGAGGGCCGAAGTTTGCCCATGCCTATTTTACAGTCACAACACTACACCTCCTGCTTGCTGTGAGTCGACTACTCAGTTTAGTATCCTGACTTGTATTTAAAATACTATTTTGGACATTTCCCTAACATGAACCCACTCCTATTGAGGGTTCTGTCCTTTCCTTTCCTTCTCCCACCACGCCCAATTCGACCCCAGGAGCTCTTGTTCCTATTGTATAGGGTCTCCACATCCTATAGGCTGAGGCAGAGAAATGAGAAGAGTTTGGGGTTGTGACCCTGAATGCCTTGAGCAGCACTTTCCGGTCCCCAGGTGTTACTTGTTGTTGTCTCTGGGACAGTCCTGGCCACTTCCGGAAACAGGGAATGGGCTCCCCTCCTTCAGGGGCTGCCTTCTCCACAGGAAACCCCCCCTCGGAAAGCCTCACGACCCCCTCCTTCGTGGGGACTGCCCCCCTTCCGAGCCCCTCGCTTGGCACCCACCTGCCGGCCCCGTCGCCACCGCCCTGCTCGCCTCTAGCTCCGCTCCGACTGGCTCCGCGCGAACAATGGGGGCGAGCCGAGACCTTCCCTGACTGAGCCGAGCCCAGCCCCGGTCCCCATGGACACAAGCCACGCCCCTCGGAGCTCTGATTGGCCGCCTCGCCCGCGAAGGGAGGGGGCGCGCGAGACCGTCCCTACCCAACTTCGCCTCGCCCCGGCTGGGGTGTTTACAGCCCGGGTCTTCTGATTGGACGAGGGTGCAGGAGGAGGTGGAGCCTGGAAAGAACGGTTGGGAAAGTGGAATGCCTGGCAGGTGTGGGCGGAGCCAAGGCCGAAAAGGGGCGTGGCTTCGTCCCCGTCGGGCGAGGCGAGAGTGTTTTGAAGGAGGTTTGAGGTGAGAGGAGAAGAAGAAGCGCATGGTGAGGGCAATGTTTGAGGCAAGATGTCATTTCGATTTTTGAAATATTAAAACGATATTTTTATTGAATAACATCATTAAAACAATATATATTTATGGGTTTATGTGATATTTATGTGTGTATATACACAAACACACATATTGTTGGGTTGTAGGTTTTTTCGGGCTATATGGCCATATTCTAGAGCAGGGGTCCTCAAACTAAGGCCTGAGGGCCGGATACAGCCCTCCAAGGTCATTTACCCGGCCCTCACTCAGGGTCAACCTAAGTCTGAAACGACTTGGAAGCACACAGCAACAACAATCCTATCTCAAAAGCAGGTCCACACTTCCCATTGAAATGCTAAGTTTATATTTGTTAAAATTATTATTATATTATTATTATTAACTTTATTTGTACCCCGCTAGCATCTCCCGAAGGACTCGATGCGGCTTACAAGGCCAAGGCCTCAAAACACAACATAACAATACAATACCTAAAGCAAATTAAAAACAGTTAAGCAATATTAACAACAAGCAATAAACAACACATGAAGACACTATAAAACTGGGCCAGGCCAGAGTAATCGGTACAGGGTTAAAAGTGCTGATGTGACAGGTGGTATGTAAGGATTATAGGGTAAGTGCAGCGTGCGGTGTGCAGCAATCTTAGTTCTAATAAAGTGCTTCTGGGACTTGTTATTGGAGATTCCTATTCTGGAAAGGCACATCGGAACAGCCAGGTCTTCAAGTTCTTTCTAAAGACTGCCAATGTAGGGGCCTGTCTAAGATCTTTGGGGAGGGTGTTCCAGAGTCGGGGGGCCACCACAGAAAAGGCCCTGTCTCGCGTCCCCACCAAACGCGCTGCGACGCAGGCGGAATCACGAGCAGGGCCTCTCCGGATGAATGAAGTGAACGCGTGGGTTCATAAACGGAGATGCGGTCACACAGGTAGGCAGGTCCCAAACCGTTTAGGGCTTTGTAGGTAAGCACCTGCACCTTGAATTGGGTCGGGTAGGTAAACGGCAGCCAATTGAGCTCCTTAAACAGGAGGGTTGACCTCTCTCTGTAAGGAGCACCAGTTAACAACCTGGTCGCGCCCGTTGGACCAGTTGGAATTTCCGAGCCGTTTTCAAGGGCAGCCCCACGTAGAGCGCATTACAGTAGTCCAATCTAGAGGTGACCAAGGCATGGACCACCCCGGCCAGATCAGCCTTTGCGAGGTACGGTCACAGTTGGCGCACAAGTCTCAATTGTGCAAAAGCCCTCCCAGACACTGCCGACGCCTGAGCCTCAAGCGTGAGCGATGAATCCAGGAGGACTCCCAAACTGCGGACCTGTGGCTTCAGGGGGAGTGTAACCCCGTCCAACACAGGTTGCCACCCTATACCCCGATCAGGTTTACGATCGACCAGGAGGACCTCTGTCTTGATCTTCTGCTTGTTCCTCCTCATTCAGATAGACACAGCGGCCAGGCACTCGTCCAGCACTCGAGAGACCTCCTTGGAGTTGGGTGGAAATGAGTAATAGAGTTGTGTGTCATCTTCATAGAGGTGGCACCTAACTCCAAAACTCCGGATGACCTCTCCCAGCGATTTCATGTAGATGTTAAAAAGCATGGGAGACAGGATAGAGCCTTGTGGGACGCCTCAGGTCAAAGGCCAGGGTTTTTATTATTATTCAATATTTTTATTGAATAACATCATTACAACAATATATATTTGTGGGTTTGTGTGATATTTATGTGTGTGTATACACAAACACACATATTGTTGGGTTGTTGTAGGATTTTTCGGGCTATATGGCCATGTTCTAGAGGCATTCTCTCCTGACGTTTCGCCTGCATCTATATCAAGCATCCTCAGAGGTTGTGAGGTCTGTTGGAACTAGGAAAATTAGGGTTATATATCTGTGGAATGACCAGGGTGAGACAAAGAATTCTTGTCTGTAGGAGCTAGGTGTGACTGTTTCAACTGACCACCTCGATTAGCATTTGATGGCCTGGAAGTGCCTGGGGGATTCTTTTGTTGAGAGGCGATTAGATAAAGGTAAAGGTTGTCCCCTGACATTAAGTCCAGTCATGTCTGACTCTGGGGTGTGATGCTCATCCCCATTTCTAAGCCAAAGAGCCAGTGTTGTCCATAGACACCTCCGAGGTCATGTGGCCAGCATGACTGCATGGAGTGTCATTACCTTGGAGCCCCCGGTGGCGCAGTGGGTTAAACCCCTGTGCCGGCAGGACTGAAGACCGACAGATCACAGGTTCGAATCCGGGGAGAGGCGGATGAGCTCCCTCTATCAACTCCCTGTGCATGTATATTTTTTAGAACAGTGGCTCCCAACCTGTGGTCCATGGACCACCAGTGGTCTGCAAGAATGAAAATATGGTCCGTGGCCTCACCATTACTACACCGTTGCCTCGAAACCACTCAGCAACAAGAGTGACTGGTCTTGCGGAACCATCTTATAGTGCTGAGGCAATGGGGATGTTGTGAGGGAAAAGGCTGACTATCCACAAAATATTACTACTACCACATCAGCTCTAGAATTATTAAATATGGTTTTCTGTGGGTGAGCAGATGGTGACTACTGGATGGCATATGTTCTGTATCAGAAACCAGAGCTGATGTGGTCTATCCAATGCAATTTTCTGAATCAGCACCCCGAATAAGCAAACTGAATCTAAAGTTGAGCAAAAACCAATTCGTAATCTTTTTGGTACTAATGCTGGAGAGTGGTCTCTAGTCAAAGTGGTCCCTGGTCAAAATAAGGTTGAGAACCATTGCTTTAGGATATACCCCACTTTTTCAACAAAGTATGCTGGGTGGGGGTTCTGGGTGTTGTATTCCAGAAGGATACATTTGTCAAGGGCAGCCTTCTGGCATTAAAACAGCCCCCCAAATTCCCATGTGACCAAAATTCTCAGCTCAACTTCACAAACTTCCTGCTTCTAAATGAAATGTCCCCTTCACGCTCCCTTTTTAGCCACAAAAGTCTCATGGCGCTTGAAAACATTTTATGTGCCATAAGTTTTCATGCCTCCCACTTCATCAGATGAGTGAATTAATGGCTCAGTGGGTAGATTATTAAATATATGTTGAGGTGGGCAACTGAGCGGGTGGACAGGGGATGTAACCAGTGGGATAGGAAGGAATTAAAAAGCAGAAGTACATTAGCAAATAATAGGGATGAAAAATAGCCATTAACAAGCAGCAGTTAGCATTACGGATTTTAAATATATTATGAGCAGTGATCATTATTACCTTAAAAGTTGCCATTAATAAACAGTATTTAAGTGGTAACACAGAAACCATTTCTTTGATGAGCAGATTAACACATGCAGGGAGATAAAAAGCCTGAGTCTCTAATCAAATGAGAAGTGATAGAGGTGAACCTCATGATGAATACTTGTTCTTTTGGAATCTCCCTTTGAGGGGTCTTTTTGTACTTTGAAGTTCTTTGAAGTTCTTTTGTTTAATGATAGCCACCTTGATAACAGTGGCAAATGTAATGGGACTCTGAGGTTTTCTCCCACTGAGTTGTGATTATTTTGAATTATATATAATTGTTTCTGATGTCTGCTTGTGTCCATTTATTCCAGTCTGTCCAATATAAAATGGAACAAGGAATACTGGCAATAAAATTGGAATATATCACACTGAAGGCTGTGGCTAGAATCCCTGGCATTTGCAAGTGACAATATTAGGTCCCTAGCAGAATAGCCAGAGTCATATAGATTGCGGCTTTGTCTTTGAAAGATGACCTCTGACCTGTTCCTCCAATTTATTGCAATAATTATTTCTCTTCACTCTTTTCTTCCTTCATGTATTGCTCTCAATGTTTATTTCCCAGTTCTTTAAAAACCTTTTTGTTTCTTACAATGCCACACTTTCAAGATGAATCTTGCCCTCCATATCTCTTTCTCGCATCTCCCTGTTTTTTAATTTATTTTGTTTATTGGTTTATTTCTTTTAAAATCTTTTATTCTACCTTGCTTCTAAGAGGAACTTTTCTAACAGAGAAGGAAAGAGAGAACATTAAACTATCAAATTTAACATAACAAACCCACAACAATTACCAGTCCCGTGCCCCTCAGATATTACCTTCCTACAATCTATGCCTAAAACCCTCCAGTTACATTGTTTTCCCAGTTTCCTCTTACTCTCCTATGACCCCAATCTACTTTTCCATCTCTCATTTGTTGTATGCCTTCAAGTCATTTCCAATTTATGACAACCCTAAAGCGGTCTTATCACAGGTTTCCTTGGCAAGATTTATTCAGCTTTTCATGTATTCAGGGTTTCACTTTGCCCTCATCTGAAGCTGAGAGATCATGACTTTTCCAAATCATCCAGTGGGTTTCCTTGGCTGGTCTCTCTTATGAATGTCAAATACTTCTACCTTTGTTGCATCCCCAAATTATACTTTGTTTCTTTTGCATAAATATCAGCCAGTTTCTATTTCTCTTTTTGGGTAAGGGATTTTAATGTGTGGCCACAGCCCAACACCAGGTCAGTTTTTGGAACTGAAAATGCGTTACGTGACAGCTAAAACTCTGGGTGAGAAGAATGATGCTGTATTGGTGCTTCTTGCCAGACCTCTCAGCTGGATCTGTTGCTAATGATCACAGGATCCTTCTAGATCACTTTTAGAATTGAGATTGGGTTCATGCTATATTACATTGGATCTGGTTCTTCCTGCAGCAGTCTTGGGAGCCTGTTGAGAGACTCCTTAGTCTCTCAAGATATCACTTTATCGACCAGGCTATTTAGTGTATTACAGTTTTAATATTTCAAACCAAGGGCCTCCCTTTAAACTTGACATACATTTGAGCATTCAGTAAATTTCAAATATTTTATCACTATTTATTTACATTGTAGTAGTACTGTCATTGTGATCCATCATAAGTCAGTCTGCAATTCAATAATGGATGTGTCCTAACCCATAATCTGAAAACAAATTATTTATAGAAAATCATTGGGGAAAATCATCCATAAGATTGGAGTCATAACTCATCCTCTAGAGCCAGACAATTCACATATGGAGGAGTCGGATGTCCAACTTTGTATATCTCCAGATTACAGTGGCCTTTCTGAATCTGGTGGGCTGGAGGCTGAGAATCTCTATGAACCAAAGCACCTCGATTTGTATGTCAACTATTCTTGGTGACTTATATATTTCAAGTGCTCCAAGGCAGGTTCTACTTCACTTTTTAAAACTAGGGGCTGGTCTTCATATGGTTCATCTTCCAATGCAACATGAAAAACAAAATAATGACCCATTGATTTGAAGAACTCATTAAATCCCATTCCCCACAAAAAGAGACATCATGAATGGCAGTAATCCATTAATTTTCTATGCAAGCACATACTTTCGCTGTATATGCATTGAGAAATGGCAGATGTCCATGCTTGGTTCAGGAAAGGACAAGGCAGTAGGGATCATACTGCAAACATATGATGGATAATGGATTATAAAATAAAATATGGGATAGGAGATTGTTTCACAGTGGATATACTTCTTTTCATGGAAGAAGAGAAAATGGCAAAAGTAAGATTAAAGACAGCAATGGTACAGACTGAGACAGCAGTTTGGTAGACATGTGTATTTCAGGAGCAGAGTCAAGATATAAAAGATGGCTCAAACCAGAACATAAGATCAGTGGGTTATTAAGTCTGTAACACAAGGAAAAAACAAGACATGACACTGAAAGACAGATATGTTTCCTCACAAGTACCAAGATAGGAGAAAAAAAGCAGTCTATAGTTTAGAGATAAGTAGAGCATTTGAGTTAAATGGGAGCAATAGGGGAGGTTCCAGAGGAAGAGTGCTTCCATTGAGCCTATTCAGTGTTTTCTTTACTGTTCAAAATCAGACAGAAAGTATTGTTCTATTTTGAATCTCAGAAATATCTAAATGGTTTTGTGAGGTATCTTGAGGCTCAAAATTGATATGTTAACACTCTATCAAGAGAAAAAATGCAAATAGAGGCTATATCATCTTCATAGATCTAAAGATTTATCTACATATCCAGGGACCTTTTCAGACTGAAAGTTCTTGAGATTTCCACTACAGAGGTCTTTGAAAACCAGAGATTAGTTGGTGTTGCAGTCCAGAGCAGGATCCCCTCTGACTCTCAACAACACACAGTTGAATTAAAAATAGCAAGCAGTTTATTGAAAATAGTAATAGCCACAGCAAATAAAGTAATCCACAGTAAAAAGGTAAATCCAATTGATTATGAAGTAAAAAAAAGAGCAATAAATTCACAAAGAAAGAGTCCCAGAAAATACAATGAACTAGAGGTTTGAATTCAAAGGCAAAAAACAAAAGCAAAGGTATTTAAACAGGAATCTGTCAAAGAACCAGGTCCAGGAACATGGCATGGAGAACTATCCATAGAATCCAACAATGCTTCGTCTGAACTTAAGCTCCATACTTGGCACTATATATCTGCTTTGTTTCCCAAACAGAAAGAAACAGATTTTTTTCTGAATTTTGGTTTGTCTACTAGCCTCTGCTGTAACCTGGCTGAGTGCCTTAGATTCTCATTTGTTTGTCTCTGCTGGCTGAAAGCTCTTTGTCTTGTCGAAGGCTTTCATGGCTGGAATCACTAGGTTCTTGTGGGTTTTTTCGGGCTATAGGGCCATGTTCTAGAGGCATTTCTCCTGACGTTTCGCCTGCGTCTATGGCAAGCATCCTCAGAGGTTGGAACAGACCTCACTACCTCTGAGGATGCTTGCCATAGATGCAGGCGAAACGTCAGGAGAAATGCCTCTAGAACATGGCCCTATAGCCCGAAAAAACCCACAAGAACCTAGTTCTTTGTCTGTTCAAGGCCTCATTAAATTCAACACCTGGAGATAACTGACCCTGTGACTGTAGCTCAGAGCTTCTCCCAGGCTCAAGACCTTGAGATTCCCTTTGCAGCAACACAGGCCTGTCTAAGGCATCCACTGAACTGCATTCAGGCCCCACATCCTTAAAACTCAGCCCAGGAGACAGACCATCAACTGGAACTCATATTTTGAATAAAGTATTTGACACCATAGATGAGTTAGTCAGACTTACTGTTTTTGAACCCTGGTCTTCAGAGATGTAGTCCAATGCTAAAATCACAGTAGTATGTTGGCTCACCTACTTAGATGCCTCACAATAATAATAGTTACTGTTAATTACTCACTTGATTATACTGCATATACAAGGCTAACAAAAGCTAACAACACTGGTAGCACAACATCTCCAAAAGCTTTTTTTTTTTTTGTTAAAAGGGAACAAGAGAGGAACTGTGCAATGAAGAGTGATAAAAGACAGAATTGAAAACAAGATCCCCCCCACCTTTCCTTTCCTTTCCTTTCCTTCCTTTCCCTTTTTCAGTACATCTGATTCCAAAGCCGCAAGGAGAAATGGAAGAAAAATTATTTTCCCCAACAATAGATGATGATAAAAGACTTCCCATTAGAAAGCAATGAGGGAAAATGGCACCTGACCTGGGGGAGGGAAAGGAGCACGAGCTGGTTCGAAGAACGTCTTGAGTGCAGCAACTTGCTACCATTTCTTGGAGGAAAACTGATTAATGAACCCCAGCTGCTGCTCGGCAGCCTTTATTGTGGACAAATATTGCATCTCTCTCCGTTGGCGATTTTTTCTTCAGTCACAATTTGTCTGGCTCTTGGTGACCATATAACATGGTGATTTTCAAATGTCTGTGGAGTGATGGCTATTAAGTTGTTTTAGAGTGTCTAGAAAGTCAGAGTAAAAATAGGCCAATGGGTATTCCGGTGTGTAAAAAAGCATTTATCAAATATAGTTGAGGAAACTCTCTCTCTCCCTGGATGCACCTTATGCCGGCCCTATGAATTTAATAGGATTTTCTTAGTCAAGGAGTACTTGAAGGTGGTTTTGTTAGTTCCATCCTTTGAAATATAGCCCATGTCACCTGATATTCATTTGCAATGTCTCATCTGGGCACTAAATAGAATTGACCTTACTTAGTTTGCAAGATCAGATAGAATCCACTTTAGGTCTTCTAGGAAGAGTCTACATGGGCAAAAAAGCAGACTCTTGAATTCACTTCTTGCTGTTCCCATATTTGCCAATCTCCTGTGCATATCACGGGGTTTTTAAGGGTTTAACTGACTTTTTCCCAAAGTTTGCTGAAAATATTGAAATAATATTTCAATATTCCACAGTATTCTACAGATTTAGGGTAGTCTGGACAGTAGGATCATGTCCAACTCAGACTGATCTGTTGAATGGACAGGACACCAGCACCCTTTTGATGCCATAAATTTGAGGTTTTTCAAGGACCTGTGGATACCATGGGATGCCTGGCAAGCTTTGCTCACCACAAATGTTTTGAGTCAGGAATCAGGAATCTCACCAAGTTGAAGGCAAACAATAAAAACATGTATTGAGTCTGCATAGAAAGGACACTTGTACAGGAATGGGTGCTCAAAGGGCACAAGTGCAAAGCATATGGCAATTTTTATATATAAGGCATATATATAGGCATTTTTATATATAAGAGTTTTCATGCATTAACTTTGCTACAGTTTGAAATGCCCTTCCATCTTCTTGGTTGGCCAGTGCCAAAAAGCCAGCTAACATTTCCCGGGCCTCTGATTGGATGGGAGATGAGTCTTAGCTGGTGTGCACCTTGATTGGTGGAGGCAGCAATGATGTGGCCAGAGATGTCCTCCCAGCAGGGCAGGGAAGCCCTAGTGCTTCCAATGAGTCAAGGAAGGTGGTCTTTAGGATGGAGAGGTCTCCAGGGGCTGTGCCAAACCCTGGATGTGTAGCAATGGAATGCCAAAGACAAAGAGAGTCCGAAAAGATGAATGATAGGATTATGCAGATACCAGGTCCTGGATGCATAGTCAATGAACGCTGTATTCTCAGACATCTTCCCATGTTGGGAAGACAAAGAAAAGATCCCAGAAATGTCTACTGGTGATTGGAGTGCAAATCAAGTTTCTTCCTAAGCCTTTGTTCAGCAGATAGCTGAGATCCCAGAAGAGGAAGTTTTGGGTGGCAGGCAGATGGCCTCCTTCTGGCATGTCGGAAGATTCTTTGTCCAGCAGATTATATCCCATCTCTGGTTCCCACATGGAGTATCTAGAATTGTTGAGATTGCTCAAGAGGTCATTAGAGTTCATGTAGGTTTGGCTTCCATTTCATAAAGTTCAAGATAATAGAAGTGTGAAAATATAAAAGATCAAATTCATGTGATGTTTCAGTATGAGCTTTTAGGTGGAAGAGGGGTGGGTGGAAGAGTGGTGAAGGGAGAGGGACCTCACTCTGGCTGCATGCAGGGCAGGAAAGGTTATTCACTTAATTTATTTTAATTCATTCCTCTGTGCTCATGCGCACATTCGTATAAGAGAAAAAGAAAAAAAGGAAAGAAATATATAAAGATATTTTGTATAGCAAAGAGTTTGGAAATGGAGGTATATGATACAATGTATCTGTCCATTAGATACGGGAGAGTGGGGCCATGAGGCAGTCTCCAGTGAAGTTCTGAAGGTTCGCAGATATGGACCAGCTCTAACTGAACCACTGAGCTGGGGTGCATGCGTGCATGCGTGTGTGGGAAGTTGGGGGCTATGGATTTGGGGCTGTTGCTGGTCCCAGGAAGCTGAAGGGAGGCTGGAGGGATGTGGCCATTGTAGTTCATTTGTAGTTCATTGGGGAACTATGGCTTCCCTGGGGGTAGAATTATGTCCCCTTTCTTTTAGGGGTGGGTGTAGTCATGTGTGATCAGCACAGTGAAAGGGAATAGATCATACCCATATTGCCACTGCATCCATTCCCAGTAATCCACAGGGCTCTGTCTGAGATCCTAGAAGTCTCAGGAGCCCAGTTCTCACATCAGAAGAGCCACTCCCATGACCACAAAGGAGGTTAGATTTCCATAGGCCCAGCTTACATGTACTACATTAATATACCTACAAGGCTAACATTTTGTGCTAATCTGCTTTTTGAACCTTGAATGTTCACACACTCTGCTTAGAGCGGTCACTATGACTGAATTGCTATGACGGGTCACATCACACACACACTTGCACACTGATTGTGTTATTACATTCTGTGAATGGGAATTACACATTGCAATGAATATTAGTACAAAATATTACTAAAGATTTTGGTACAGGAGGGAGTCCATGGGGGTGACAGCAGACGTTACTGTACTGGGTGAGACCAACCCTAGTGACACCACTATAGTTGAGAAACAAGACAAAAAATGTGTGCATCCAAAGAAGCTGTTTTCTTATTTTAACAAGCTGATTCAAGATTTAGTAACATTTAATTTTTGCAAATAAGTAGACTCTCTAAATATCAAGTGCCTTCAGGTTAACTTTCATCAGCTTTAGCTGCAGAACTTCGTGTCTAGGAACATCCTTCCCATTAAACTATATTTGTTTATTTCTGAGCATTTACAAATTTAAAAGCCTTACCTTCGGTGTAGCCCCAACAAGCAATAGAAACTAACTATGGTAGTTTAAATAAATTAAGTTACAAATTAAGTTGGGAATTTTCCAGCAGAAAAGAACCACGTAATTGCATTTAATTTAGATTTAATTACCTTTATCTTTTAACTAAAATGAGTTCCTTCGCTTGGAAATTCAGCCTTAACTGAAAAGTTGTATTTTATTTTAATTATTGACTATGGTTGTTTGTTTGCCAGATTAATAAGTCTTATACATGCTATTTGGTAATTCTATAAATTGTGTTTTTTTATAATGTCACACACACTATCCTAAAATTGAAGAATGGCTTGTATGCTTTAAAATTAAAATATAAATAACATTTCTTGAAATCTGAAGTTGTTTTTCTAACAAAAGGAAGGCATGTTTGTGAAATGAAGAGACTGAAATGGTCCCTTGAGAGCCAGGGGTATAGTGGTTTGAATGTTAAACTAGACTACCGAAATCTAGTATTCAAATTCCTACTGAGACAAGGAAACCATTTGGGTGACCTTGGCCATGTCTCACTCGCTTTGCCTTAGAAGACAGCAGTGGCATACTTTTTCTTCTGCATAAATCCTACCAAGACAACCTGATGGTAAAGTTTCCATATCTTGAAGGTGACTATAAAGCACATGACAGCAACAATACATTGTCTCTTAGTTGTGGATAGCCTTTCTCCGAAGAGCTGGAAATATAATATTTGACCTAACTTCAATTTATAGACTGAAATACTTTAGTATTCACTTCCAATAATAGGTCTGAGATGGTTATTGGCTTGAAGCAAAACTTCATTTAAAAACCTTTAGTTTTTAACCTTCCTGATACGTTTTAACCCCACTAACTTTTTGAATATAAGGCAAGAGTAATAAGACTCCCTTGCTAAATTTAGAAAGATCATTTCAATGGTTTGTCACTTTTAGGTAGAAAGTGCTAACAGAAACTCAAAATATATTTTTCTTTCTCATAATGCCATGTTTACTAATACTATCCCCCCACCATTGTCCCCATGCAGCAGATGTTTGTCTACATAGGTTCTCAATGAAGCTATGGCAACAGTCAAACATTTGCAGTGCTACTCATTACTTGACTATATAGGAACTCAATAGGTACTGGTTATATATCATTAAATGCATGATCCCTGTGTGAATGGGATACATGACTTAGATGTCCTATATTCCATGTGCATCATGTGTGGTCAGATTCCATGTTGCAGATTCACATCCTTAGTATATTCCAGGTTTTAGCCTAGGGATGTTAGAGTTTCATATGAATGAGTTAACTGAAAATTGCAGGGAAATGATTCCTGCCTCGGCACCTTTACAAATATGAAAAAACATATACATAATCTGTTTCATATTGTTTTACTTCTAATTCTATTAGAGCTGTACAAGGAGACCTTGCAGGTTTCAATGGTACGCCATTATCATAATCATTATCATTACTATTATCATCATCATTATGTCCTATTTTTTCCCTCCATTTGGGACTCAAGGTGGCTTACAACAATTAAAATAAGGATACCTGTATATACTCATGTGTAAGCCAACTTTATGTACCAGTCAAAGTCAGGTTTTGGATTCTAAACTATCGATTTTGATATGATCCATGGAAAAATTGAGTGTTATTCCACATGTTGTGGAAAATGCCAGTGCCACCTGAGGGCCACACACCACACATATTTAAGATTTAAACACATATTTTGTGTTTAAATCTTGAAACTCTCCCAATTTCCTATTCTCAAGTAGATGGATTTCATAAGACTGACCTTGGTTGAGATAGGTCAGGGTTTCTTCATGAAGTTTCACAGCAGGCGATGTAGCTGCGCAAAGCACATATTGAAATGGAGGGAGCTTTGTGTTACTGCCATTTTGACAAACAGGGTTTCAAACACATCAGAGGTGGCACTGGTAGATGCTTCTTTTAGGTCTTCAGAGATGGACCAATCTCTCATCTTTCACCATTCTACTCAAAGAAAATTGTGATTCCTTTTTGGATGAGAGATAAGATACAGTACTTAACATTGTCCCATAGATAAGTTGACTCAAGATTTCTGAACTGATTTTCCCCTCAAATTTCTAGATTAAAATATGATATAGACAACAGTTGGGTTTTAAGCATAGTATACAAAAGAAACGCAATTAAACTATCAAAAAATCAAATGAGTTCAAAATTGAAGCTGATAACAAAATAGTAAATAAAAATCCAGCATATCATATAGGTCTCTTTCCCTTCAAAAATTAATTCCAAAGGCCTGTCAAGATAATAACACCATCACCTACCTGTGAAAAGATTGGACAGAAGCTGCCAGTCTAGCTGGTAGGACAAGAGAGATCCAGAACCTGGGAGCAGCTACAAAGAAGGTCCTTGCCTCTTTTCTCACTAGGGGCACCTCCCCAGAAGATGTCTAAACATGGGCTAGTTTATACAGAGGAATATAATCACTCAGTGAACCTGGGTGTATAGAGTTTTAGAGTTTAGGTCATATCTAGTGCTATGAATTGTGCCCAGAAATACATTGACAACCGTTGGAGCGAGGGATTTGTTTCTGTAGGTCTGTTTGATCTATAATTTAACCTGAACCCAACTGATGTGTCGAAATCAATACTTTCCTACTTCAATGTTGTGACTGCTGCTGTTTTTAACAACTTACGGTATATTTTGAATGCAACTACGTCATTTGAAATATTTAAAAGGAAAATAATATAATTGCTTTGTCCCATCCCCCCCATAGCAATTAGCACACATATAGTCAAATACTAGTATTTATATATTTGAAAGTAAATTAAAGTTAGGAGAATTTGGGTGACAATTATTTTACTCCATTATGTCAGGTAAATGTAGCAATTCTTGTAAGCCAGTGTATGCAATTTGTGACTTTCCAGGTATTCTGGGAATGTAATTCCCATCAATTCCGGAAATTATAACTAATGCTGAGGAATTATGGAAAATGCAGTCCAACAACAACTGGAGGGCTGTAAGCCATTAACTCTCTTCTAAGCTTTAAAAAATTCTAACTCTTTAAACAAAACATATAAAAGAAAATAAATCCCTGAGGCTTATGTTATCCAACCAGCAATTTTGTCAATCAATTGCTTTGCTTACCAAATACTGTACAATAACAAGAAGTATTAATGTTCATGTTGGTTTGCTTACAAAAAAAATTGCCCATAGGCTTCAATCTTCCTTAGGCTTTCATGACAAAGTGGGTGTGATTGTCCTATAATTAATATAAAGTTAAAATTAACATGATGCACTTGCAAAACATGATTCCATCTATGTGGACTGTGTAATTTGACAAGCATAACATTTTATAATAATGCTTGGGGTGTCCCATGTCTGTTGTAGAACACATGTACCTTATTCAGTATAATCTCTTGGAGTCTTTGCATGTATGTGTCCAAATTTTCTAATTACCGTAAGCAGAATTCTGTCCCAGCTGAATATTACAAGATTACTAGCGTGCTGCTTAAGGAAGCTGATCAAATCAAGAATTTCTTTTATTATTTGGAACAAACATAAAAGGATCTGTCTGAACCATAACTCCCCAGGGTATAGATCTATTGTTTTTTTTCAATGGTAGGACATACCCGGAGACATGTGAAGTAACAGTAATGAAAATCAACTTTGAGAATGGGCAACTATGTCATCTATAATTAGGGGTAAGGCATGTGTGGTCCTCTAGATATCATTGAACTGCAACTCTCATCATTTCTTACCAGGGATTATTTCTGGCTAATGATAGCCAGAGTCCAACAACCTGTGGAAGACTGTACAAGCCTTGTATTTAATAATGTACATAAGTACAGTCATCTACCAAACATTTAGGATTCATAAAAAGGTTGCGCAGCAGAGCAAAAGACACGTGTCTAAAGCAAGAACATGCTCTAGCATTTCTTCTTTTGAAATTGCATGCCACTAGTTGAGGAACACTCTTTAAAAAACATTACCCAGACATACCAATCTTTCTGTGTAGCCTCTAACTGTCCTGATTTGACAGGGATAGTTAAATCAAGGATCCTCAAACTTTTTAAACCGAGGGCCAGGTCACAGTCCCTCAAACTGTTGGGGGGGGGGGGAGATTATAATTTCAAAAATAATGAATGAATTCCTATGCACACTGCACATATCTTATTTGTAGTGCAAAAACACTTTAAAATACAATAATTAAAACAAAGAGCAATTTTAACACATATAAATTTATTAGCATTTCAATGGGAAGTGTGGGCCTGCTTTTGGCTGATGAGATAGGATTGTTGTTGTTGTTGTTGTTGTGTGCTTTCAAGTCGTTTCAGACTTAGGTTGACCCTGAGCGAGGGCCGGGTAAATGACCTTGACGGGCCGTATCCGGCCCCCAGGCCTTAGATTGAGGACCCCTGGTCTAAATTAACCCTCTGCCATTCCACTTTTTCAATTGCTTTTAAAATATCTATCTTTTTATCCCCTCCACATTCCCACTTTGTTCCAGCTCACCTCAATTTCTGCAATTGAGTTCGAAGTGCAAAAGTAGTTTTCACTTGCTTAATTAAACAGGAGGGAAAAGAAAAGGAAGGAATGGAATCTCATCTTTTCCAGTAGGTTTAAGCAAAAGCAAAATGCTATAACTTCTCCCATGCTGTGCATTCTTCCTTATTAATCACTTTTGCCCTCTAATCCACAATCTGATGTTGTTTGGCCATGCACGTTGAAACAACATCTGTAGTATCACCACCCAACACAATCACATTTTGTGAAATGAGATTCAGTTGTTTCAGACTTCAGAATGTAGTTATGTTGGGTTGGATTAAGAAGCTGCACAATTTCTGCCATCACTGTTTCTGCACAGAACTAAACTCTGATGTTCCTGTATTGATTCATCAGTATGATGACAACTGATTAAGAGGAGTTGAATTTCTCCTTTTGTCCAGTTTTGGTGTGACATCTCCTTTTGTCTACCTTGTGATGTTACATCTATGTGGGGAAAGCAGACAGAAGAGCAAAAACCATCTCCCCCATCCCCCAAACCCCTTGCTTTCAGGCTTTGGCCAAATAATGACATTATCTGCCAATGCACTTAGTCTCTGGTGCCGAGACTGCCTCTGGGAGCTGGGCTCTAATTATAACTGCATTTCCTAACAGGCTTCGGTCCGTATCCCCATTAAAAATATAAATGCACAGCAGCATTTGCGCAACATAAGGCTTTCCTGTCCTTCCCTCTGCGGAGTTCAATGGAAGCGGCTAATCCATGGTGGGGAATAGGCGAAGGCTGGTCTACATCTAAGGCCTTTGAAGATAAAGCTTCAAGCAGCCTGAAATTCAAAGAAGCATCAGGCTCAGGCGAGGTCAGCTCATCCCTGCGGAATGCCTTATGAGCTGCAGGGCTATCAAGTGTCTCTTGGTGTGACTGAATAGGAATATTTTCCTACTGTGCATCGAGTCTAAACGGTAGCCTAATGTAGGGTCAAGAAAATATTTATTTCCTTTCTTAAGAAAAAATACAGAGCTGTTCAGGTTGCTTGGGGCCTTATCATGCATCCTTCCCTTGCATTCAAACCCTACTGGTTTCATTACATATTGTTTTCCTCCACTACTTTGATGGAGAAAGTGGGATAATGTTCCTGCCTGTTTTTTTAAGATTTTGAATATATCTCAGGTTAATTACCTGCTGAAATGATCTGAAGTATTTCCTTATTGTAGGGCTGAATACCTGCCATTTAAAATGAGGGTCAGCACTCCTATTCACAAAGGGCACCCAAGGACAAAAACATCTTGAAATGTGGAGCGTAATGAGGGACATCAAACTTCCTATAAACTGGGACGTGCAGCAAGACTTTATGGAAAGCCGTAGATCTGTCTGAAATGGAGGTCATGTTGGAAAGAACTGGGGCTTTGGCATGGAATCAAGAAACTGACTCTTTCTTTAGCAATTTGTAAAACTGCGAGAAAAGCTGAATATGATATGTATCTCTTTAAAACCGTTTACAGAGAAGATTATGGTTTTAAAATGCTTTTCAGCATTTGATGAAAAGACCGCCATTGATTTGTGCCATGCATTTGTATATTTCATCTCCTGTGTTTTTTTGCAATTTTCTATTCACTGATATTTTTCCTGACCTGTTGGATGGGTTTGCAACAGCCTGTAGCAATTTAAGCAAATAATTAAATTTACTGGCCTGTCTTACAGAGCAAGGGATGTTTATTTATAGGATAGGAATGTCCTGAAATAAGCAACTTTTCCTAAGGGCTAAATTATATGATATTAAGTACATGGCATGCAGCTTTTTCTTTTCCTTCTTCCCTTCCTTCCTTCTTTTCAGCTTATGAGTAAATAGGCAGGGCTCAGATCTCTGTGGATACACAAATTTAAATATCCCCCAGATGTTTATTTTCCTAAATTTACACATACATAAACATACACAGTGTGTGTGTGTGTGTGTGTGTGTGTGTGTGTGTGTTTAAAGGTGGGCAGCCTTAAGGGTACCAAAGAACTCCCTTTACTGCTGTATCCAGTCAATATAATTTAGACAATCAAGTGATGGGGAGGGGAGATTTAAAGCATCCATTATAATTTTGTAGCATTCCAGATGTTGATGAACTGGAACTCCTAGGGTCCCTTGATATTAGCTGACTAGGGCCACGAGGTACTGCAGTCCAACAACATCTGGAAAACAATATCATTCCTATTCATAGCAGTCATCTACACATGCCAGAAATTGTGAGATACTTGGGATCAGTGTTGCTGAAATCCGCACAGCCAGCTGTCTAGCCAGCTCAGGGGCTGGATGGTGTCTGCATTACCCAGTGCTGCCAGAACTGGTTCAGCACTGCTGGATCACCACCCTTATCTTTCCCCATTGATCTGGCCTTAGCAATGACCACGAGATACAAAACTGATGGTGGTCATCACTGTTGTGTGCCTGTAGTGGCAAAGTGGTATGTATCTATTATCTAGGCTTATGTGACTATAGTGGAGCAACGGCTTGGTGTGAAAGGTCCCTGATATAAGGGTTGTTTTACCTTGAAAGAAGACTATCTATTCTACTTTCTATCTTGTCTTGACTTTTCTGTTGCAACACAATGGACAATGCAGACACTATGCTCATAAGATTGCTAGGACAGCAACAGCCCGCAGGAAGGAAGGAGATGCGTCAAGCCATAGTCCCTCTCCTCAGCACTAAAAGCTTCGATTGTTTGACTGCATTAACAGGAAGATGGGAAACCACAAAACCCATTAGCTTCATGGAAAAAACTCATAAATCATGTATGGAAAGACATATCTTGAGATGTCAATTCTCCATGATGGTCATAAAGTTACTGCTCAGTATTCCAACCGTCATTCCAGGCAACTCTCCACATTCACTAGGATTAGCAGCACAAGATCTCTGTGAAAGTGTGGGAAACCGAATAATCTCCTTAGAGCAAACCTCTCCAGGAATCCTTAGATCCTCCAGTGCAACTCTACAGTTAGCTTTTCTGGAGGTTGTCCACAGAATCCCCTTGGAGGACTGACAAATGCTGAAAGAAATGTTCTCTCAGGAATCTCTAGGTCCTCCAACGGGACTTTATTGTTATGTTTCAGTAGAGGTTGACCATATGAATCTAGAGACTTCTAGAGAGAATATATGAATGAAATCCACAAATAATGAAATCCACAAGAGCTAAACCTACAAATATGAAGGGCCATCATCATCATCATCATCATTGCTTCCAGTCCAGGACTGGGATCCAAAGCAACTCATATGTAACATACAGGATGCAAATATTAAGATAGAATGAAACTATTCAAATAATTCAGATAAAAACAATTGAAATAAAATAAAAAAACAGTTAAAAACAGTTCAGCCTAAAACAATGCAATAATCATCATCATCTTTATTTGTATCCCACCTTCATCTCCCAAAAACGGACTTAGGGCAGCTTAAAATGCACTGCAAAGTGCAGTATAAACATCAACAGTACATGAGTATAAAACAATATCACATAATAGTTATAAATAACCACTATCAACACATAAAATAAGATAAAATACACAATTTAAAAACACCATCAATGGTTAAAACTAGCTTCCATCAATATACAACTAAAGTACTAAAGTACCTCTTAGCCTGTTCTTTAAACCTTTCTGTGTTAAGAGTCAGTTGGAATTAATAGGCTCTAGCCTGCCACTAGAAGAACAACAGGGAAAAGCCATTCTGGCCTCCCTGGAAAAGGGGTTCCAAAGTCATGGGCAGCCACCAAAAGGTTTTCTCTCATGTCCCCATCAAATTGACTTGCAATTTTGGTGTGCCTGAGAAAAGGGCTCTTCTGATGATCTCACATCCAACCTCATATAGAGAGACAAATTCTTCCAAATAGCCTGGATCTGTCTCATGACTTTCCATCACTCCATGCCATGTTTTAAAGCACTCCAGGTTTTTTTTCTTCTCATATGCCTTTCAGCTTTTTCCGGACCAGTGTTTTCCAGAAAGGTTTCTTGTGGTGGGACACATTGCTGTCTTACCTTTGAAAGAGGGAGTATTGGAAATCCTTGGCATACATGCTGCGGACATCGTTTGCCATCTTGCTTCTCTGCTGAGGGTGGCTGTCTATTCTCACATTTTGCGCTCTGAGGAAGGGATGAAACGGCTCACCCCAGAGGTAAACCTGTAATAGCTAGCTTGGGAATCATACAGGGAGAAAGGTGAAATAGAAAATGTCATTTAACTCTTAATATTAAATTAATAAAAGCAATAACTTGATCTTATTTTAACATTAGGGCTGGAACAGGACTATAGACAGCAATCTAGCTTAGAGGCAAAGCTTGGAAAGCCCCCACCCCCAAAAAATAATTTGTTCCCATTACAAGTTATGATGTCTAGAGAATGATTTGTGGCAGTGCCTCATTAAAATGTTTTAAAATAACACTTCACAAGACTTGCTGATTTTTGTGGCTTTTTTCAAAAAAAGTCAGAATGGCATAAATGTTGGAAAACCCTTGGCAAAGTGTATTTTAGAATGCCTTTAAAAAGTAACCTTCAGAATTATCTTTTAAACTTTGCTTTTTACATCCCTCCATAAAGCAATCGGACTACAATTTCTAGCATTCTTCAGCATCGACTGCTGAAAGTTGCAGGCCGACAATATTAGGAGAACTGCTTGGTTGCCACTCCCGCTTTACATCAATAACGTTGCTTCACTCCCACTCCTTGTATTAGTTTTGAAATATAACTTTGATGTTGTTAGAAAAGACAATGCATGATGGATACCAGTACTTTCAAACTCTGCTGAATGGATGCAAAATCAAGCAGCATGTGCCACCTGAGGCAGCAGTTTCACGCTGCTTCATAGTAGCTGGCCCTGGTACTTGTGGAGCTTTTCAGGCACCAAATTGCTTTCGTGGTGACCAGCAAGTGGGAAATGAGATGTTTGATGTATTGATTCCAATCATGTGTGATGCTAACTCAGAATATTTACTTATGACCCACTTTCTTTACGCAGAGCTCAAGGCAGCATGTGTACATGGGGCTCCCAGACTTTCCATTGTCCATTAAGCAGCCAACTCAGACTGGCTTAGCTTCACCAAGATGCTTCCATCATGTGTTGCCTCAAGACCAGATGCAGCCAGTGAAGAACAACAACAGTGGTTGTTCAAAGCCAGCTATGGTAATTCCACATTATACATATTTCACTAGATATATCCTTATGTATTTGGCATCCCTACCATTACTGGAGAGGACAGCACAATTATACCACTTTGATTCCATTTTAACTGCCAATGCTGTATGCTGTGGAATTCTGAGATTTGTAGTTTGAAAAGGCATTAGAGCTCTCTAGCTGAGAATTCTCAATAACTCATGGATTCCACAGGATTCAATCATGGCTATTAAAGTGTGTTCAAAGTTCTATAGTTGTGTAGTGTGAAATTTATTTATTTATTTATTTATTTACAGCTTTTATATTCCGCCTTTCTCACCCCGCAGGGGACTCAGGGCGGATTACAGTGTACACATATATGGCAAACATTCAATGCCAATTTTTGACATACAAACATATACAGACATACACAGAGGCTATTTAACTTTTTCTGGCCGCCAGGGGAGCTGTCGCTTTAATCGTCCATCTGCGACGCTGATGAAGCACTTCCGCATTCCCCGCATGCTTCCCCGCTGGAATGCTTTGCTGGAGTCTTCTTTATGGCCTCATAAATCAGTTAATTTAGCCTCCCCACACTTTAAGGTGGTACCTTATTTTCCTACTTGACAGATGCAACTGTCTTTCGGGTTGCAAAGGTCAACAACAGGCTACACACAATTGGTTGGAAACCCACTCCAACCCGGGCTGGCTTCGAACTCATGACCTTTTGGTCAGAGTGATCTTAATGCAGCTGACACTCAGCCAGCTGCGCCACAATCCCGGTGAAAGAGACTAAAGTCTTTATGCCTTCTGTTGGAAGTGATGTGTGGCCATAGCCATTTAGCTACCACAATTGGGACAAAATGAGAGCCTTATCATAGAAATGGAGATGAGCACCAACCCCCAGTCGGGCACGACTGGACTTAATGTCAGGGGAAAATCTTTACTTTTGCCTTATCCCAGGGGTAGGGAACCTTCGGCCCTCCAGGTGTGGTGGACTTCAACTCCCACAATTCCTTGATGCTCGGCATTCGCCCCAAAGGCTTACCTTGGCCCAACGGCCGAGCCTCAAGGAATTGTGGGAGTTGAAGTCCACCACAGCTGGAGGGCCAAAGGTTCCCTACCCTGCCTTATCCCATTAAAAGATTCTGCCTCTTCATGAAATATCCCTTCAGTCTTCATATTTCTAACATTGCAGAGTGAGACACTGGCCATTGTACATACCTAGACCTCTTACATTTTCTGAGTTCATATTCCCTTATTAATTTCGCCTGCCCTTTTTTGGGAGTTGCATAAATTGCTTTTCTAACTGCTCCGTTGAAGTTTTATGTCCTGCAATGCAAGACATTTCAGGACTAAAGACAAAATCAATCAGGGGTCAGAATTCCTATTTGGTGGGTTGATGCCCTCATTTTGCCCCCCTCCCCCTATTCATTCCTGTCTGCTTTCATGATAAAAATGATAGCTAGCAAAGGTTCTGAATCTACTTTGGGATGGGGACAATGCCTTGAATAGTGTGCCCAAGACCAATACCCAGTCACTACCTCACAGGCATCAGACCCGCCAGCTGCTAATGCAGCAGACTTAGCAAGCGCTTGGCTCCCCGGACACAGTCTTCCCCGGGAGTACAATAATTACAGTCATTATGTCTAAATCTGTATCTACGCCTACAAAGAGGCATGTGCACCATTTAGGCAAATCTCTGCCCACTTTTGTCCTTCTCTGTTGGCAAAGCACTTCCTCTTTCTGCCAATGTGCAATTGAGTATTCTAAACTTAGACACTGTATTATATAGCAAAGGGCATGGCTTACGATAATCAGACTACAGTGACTATTTAGATTTCATATTTGTCTTTTTTTAATTCTCTGGGAGGGGGCATTCTTGGCTACAAGACAGCATTGAAAGAAACCAGTCTTCTGTGTTCTGGAAGCCTCTAGTGTTGTTGGAACTGCAGTATTCATCATAATCAACATAGCCAATGGACATGCCACCCAAGGGTGATGAGAATGAAAGTCTAACATTTCTGGAGGCCACATGGTCACAGAGAGCCACATTAGTCCATTCACCTGTTGTTTTCATTAAAAGGTTGAACTGATTACGTTTCCATGCAATAAATCAATCTACTGGCTATTTCATTTCTGCCGAAACGGATGTTTCACACTCAAGGGGAAAGCTGTATGTAAATATTGGCCCACCAGTGTTTGAATGGAACTGAATATAACAGTTCAAAATGAAATAGAAAGGTATTCAACTGTAATTTTAGCCACATTGAGCAGAGATGGTGGTGCCATTAGGCAAAATGAGGCAATTTCCTCAAGTGATAGATGTTGAGAGGGTTATCAAAATGTTGGACAGCACACAAACACCTGCTGCCTGTAGATGCAGTACAGGATACAGTACTGGAAGAAGATTCAATTTCCAGTCCAGTTGGCTTTATACATAGGATAGGAGGTTTATTTGGCTCAGGCAGTAAAATGTCTTGGCTTTACTAGACTCCAAGAATAAGGTGGAATTCATTTCGGACTAAACCTTAATGACAGGGGCAGGTAAAGTGAAGCCTGTGGACCACATGCACCTCCTTCCTATGATATACAGTTATAAAAATTTGGTACCATGTTAACTATCCTGGCTCCATTTTACAAAACCTTGGGATTTATAGTTTGGTGGGGAAGTAGAGTTGTCTAGCTGAGAATGTTGACAAAACGACCAATACCAGAAATGTGTAGATTGGAGTCATAGCCATTTGAAGTGTTGTCAAAGGATTATAATTATGTAATGTGAAAGCAACCGCATAATAAATTTAAAAACAAAACAGGAAAAATTATAACACAAAAACAACTTAGAATGCCACCTAGAAACCACAGACCCCTGTATCTGTAGGACTGATATTCACAATGTCATTTATCCATGTCCAACAAAATATGGTCTATTAGGTATTTTCTAGGTATTTCAGCATAACTTTATGGTCTTGAGGCAAAAGTCCTTCAATTCAATTAAATCTGCTTTAACTGCAATTTCACATATCCATACAAAGTCCAGAAATGTATCCCTTGTGAATACGCAGGTCATACTCTTCCTCAAAATAATATCAACTAGTCTCCCAAACTTATAATTCAAGTACAAATGGGAGGATTAAAAATATTTAACTGCAAAATGGAAATGACTTTTAGTCTTTTCTCGGTCTCATTTTGGCCAAAACAAATTTGCTAGTACAGCATGACACTCGAACAGGAATCCAAGAAAAAATGGATACATCTTTTACTATTTTCTCTACTACAGATGAGAAGAGAAATGTAATTTTCTTAGGCTTCCAGAGAGCAAACCCAGTTGAATCCAATGGAGGTCACTTCTGAATAAAAAATACACTACAGTTGGCACTCCATACCCTTATTTCATATGTTTTTTTAAAAACTCCAAAGGACAAACTTTGATTTTGCCATGTTATATAAGAACATTGTATATGGGACTTGAACATTCACGTATTTTGGCATCCACAAGCAGGAGTGGGAATGATTAGGTTCTGGAATCAAATTCAGGCGGACATCAACAAGAGCCTAAATTGAGTAGTCTATAGTTCTAGAATAGTAAAAGGTTATATCCGGAGAGCTATAATAGCAAAAAGTAGGGAAATCTTCCTCCTGTATTCCAGTCCTGGTTTTGCTGTTTGACTTCTAGATGCTACCTTTCCCTTTACTATGCAGAAGAGACTGTTTTGCTTTGTTGCTTAAAGCATTTTCTGCTTTGGTTGATTTCCTTTCCGAGTTTCAGACAGCAATTAGATAGTGAATATGCATTTGCCCCTTTCTTCTCTGCATTAAAACGATCAAACATTCACAGAATGTTTTAAAAAGTGCAAAAGTGATTTGAGAAAGCTGTTGAATGAAACTGCTCATAGTCATTACAGGGATAGAGAAAAAAAAATCCATGAACTGGTTTAAACCTCATTCTGGATCTGCAGACATGACGCACACCAGCAGAGCAAAATATGTTTGGAGAAAGAGTGTACATGCCACCAAAAATCAAAGGAGAATTTAAGTCTGAAATACTGCAACAATATTAACCATTCTGTGGGTTTTGGTTTTTTTTTCTCGTGTCAGGAGCAACTTGAGAAGCTGCAAATGGCTTCTGATGTGAGAGAATTGGCCGTCTGCAAGGACGTTGCCTAGGGGACTCCCAGATGTTTTGATGTTTTACCATCCTTGTGGGAGGCTTCTCTCATGTCCCCGCATGGGGAACTGGTGCTGACAGAGGGAGCTCATCCGTGCTCTCCCCGATTCAAACCTATGACGTGTCAGTCTGCCAGCACAAGGGTTTAATCCACTACGCCACCGGTTGGAAATGGGGGTTTAGACTACAACTTGCAGAATCTACCGAATGTCCACTGAATTGGGGAAACTGATGGTGAACATGCTGGCAAAATGCAGGCCTCTTCTACACTGCCCTATATCTCAGGATCTGATCCCAGATTATCTGCTTTAAACAGATTTATATGAGTCTCTACTGCATGATAACCCTGGATAAGCAGATAATCTGGGATCAGACCCTGGGATATAGGGGCAGTGTAGAAGGGGCTTTGGGTCCCATTTACAATTACTACCTTAATGTAGTTCGGAGCTAGCTTCATACCCCGGCAGCCAAACAACAAAGGCCAACGAAAGCCTTTAATGTGCTTCAGCGCTCAGTGGTTTGTATAATCACCTTCCAGGCCTCAAACTGGTTCCAGGATTTCCTGTGGAAACATCTGAATGGCAAAATCACTTTCTTCCATCCTGCTTTGAAACTGTTTTAAGTGGTCAGTGTAGATGGGGCCACTGTGAATGCTCCCTTCTCCCTCTGCCCTCACTCAAGGGCCTCCGCTGCCAGTCTTCAAGGGCAACAGCACTAAACTAAAGGTTAAAAGCACAGGGTATATATGTCACATTTGTGGATCCAGAGCCAGAGGCAACAACGCTGATCTCATCGCAGTTGGGGAAAATGTTAATCCCAAACAAACGATCAGCGTCAATATTTCAAACAATGCATTAGGCGCAGTCAATTTTGGTTAAAGCTGAGCCCGGTTTATGTATAATTCAGCAACTCAGACCAGCTATAGCCGTCAAAGCGGAATTGGGGGGAAGGGGTTGGTTCTCAGTAGCCTTATTGTTTATTAATAGGAGTGCTTTATGGAGCAGGGGGATGGTAAGGTTACATATATTTAACCTAAAGATTACAGCTTCCACGGATACCACTTTGTTGCCTCCTACTCCATGCAGTATTGTACCAGAGAGAGGATGTGCTCCTCTTGGCCCCCAAGGAAGGCCCAGCCTTTGAGCGAAAACATGTTGCCCTCAGATAAAGATGCTGCTTTGAAGGCTGTCTCTTTGCAAAGGAAATGGCCGCATTTCCTTCAAGAGTCAGAAATGGTTGCTGCTCCTAGGAGACTTGATTTGATGAGAACGGGTGAGGAGGAAGGAGCATAGAAAAATCTCGGTGTGTGATGTAGCAGAGACTTAGCAAAGGAAATGGAATGGGGGTCAGGAGGACTTCCATGTTCAGTGAAGTGAATTGAAACCTGTGGGTTACAGGAAGAACAAGAAATTTAGATTAGAGATGGGCTAAAATTGGTTACGTTCTTCTTTTGATACAGAAACATCCACTTTGCACCTCCTGAGATTGCTAATGGAGAAGCATACATCTTGTTTTGCAAATCCATGCAGCAATGGGACTTGCTCCAATGGTACAGGAAGAAGAGAACATTCATGAAATCATATGTATGCTTGCAAATGGAATGTGGCTAAAATGTGAACAGTTTGAAACAATGCACACAAGCATGCTTTTATCCATGGCAAACTGTATCCAAGAAATGTATCCAATGAGAAACAGGCAAACAATTTTAAAACAATGCATACAAAATATGCAGACATTTCAACACCTGCAAACCTTTGTATGTTACTTTGGCAAATTAGATGGAGAATAGATAACTCAAAATGAACAAACCAGCAAGTAAGCAAACAAACAAATATGAAATTATACCATTTGTTAAAGTTTTTTATTTATTTGATACAGAACTTTCCAAATATGGCATATTGGTGACACACTTTAAGGACGTGCATCATTTTGTGACATAGTACTTTATTTTCAGCGAATGATGTGTGCAGATCCCAGTAAGGTGGCCTTCTGCAGCTGGCAGATGGTAATTTTGTCAGCGCCAATTGTGTTTAACTGCAGGCCAAGATCTTTAGGCACTGCACCCAGTGTGCTGATCACCACTGGGACCACCTTTACTGACTTGTGCCAGAGTCTTTGCAATTCAATCTTTAAATCCTCATATCGTGTCAGCTTTTCCGGTTGTTTCTCTTCAATCCTGCTGCCACCTGGGACTGCAACATTGACAATCCATATTTTGTTTTCTAACACGATCGTGAGACCAGAAGTATTGTGTTCCAGAACTCTGTCCGTCTGAATTTGGAAGTCCCAGAGGAGTTTGACATGTTCATTTTCTGTAACTTTTTCCATCTTGTGATCCCACCAGTTCTTTGTTGCAGGCAGATGGTATTTGTGGCACAAGTTCCAATGGATCATCTGAGCAACCGCGTTATGCCTCTGCTTGTGGTCTGTCTGCACGATCTTCTTGCAGCAGCGAGGATGTGATCTATTATTTAATCTGCTTCCTTGCAGAGTTTACATTTGGGATCTGTCGTCGACTTTTCAATTCTGGTTTGATGGCATTGGTTTTAATGGCTTGCTCTTGGGCTGCCTTCGTCAGGCCTTCGTCTCCTTTTTCCAAGTTCCAATTGTGAGCCACAAATTATTATTATTATTATTATTATTATTATTATTATTATTATTATTATTATTATTATTATAGTAATGCAGTTCTCCCAGCAAAATGGAAGTGAAGCCAGCCCCATATAAGAGATACAAGCATATAGCTAAAGGTAAAAGTTTCCTCTTGACATTAATTCTAATTGTGTCTGACTCTGGGGGAGGGGGGGGGGGTGCTCATCTCCATTTCTAAGCTGAAGAGCCAGCATTGTCCATAGACACCTTCTAGGTCATGTGGCCGGCGTGACTGCATGAAGCACCGTTACCTTCCTGCTGAAGCAGTACCTATTGATCTACTTACATTTGCATGTTTTCAAACTGCTAGTTGGCAGAAGTTGGGGCTAAGAATGAGAGCTCATCCTATCCACAGATTCGAATTGCCGACCTTCTGATCAGCAAGTTCTGCAGCTTAGTGGTTTAACCCACTGTGCCACTGCAACCCTTATACAAGCATATACGTAATAATGAATTATATGGGGAGACAACATATCTCATGAAAATCTTGAATTTACATTTTTTATGTTTGTGTGGCCATCCACACACTGCAGCTGACACAGCAATGTGTGACAGCACACAGTTTGGAAAACTTTGACCTGATGTATTTTTTTTTAAATAATTTGATTTTTGAATCATATTTTTTGTAACAATCTGAACAAGACAATATCAAAAGACCACCTCTCTGCATATTTATTTGCTGCTTCCTCTGATTGTTTTCAGAGTGCCTTATTCCTGGGATGTCCTACAGTCATAGAAGATAGTATCTCCCATCAGTCTTGATTTACAAGTCAGTTTGTATATGCAGAGTGGATGACATGCTATCTTGTCCCATACTTCAGATAGCAAAACTTCCTGGGCCACTCTTGAATAGTGTAACTGCAATTGCTGCCTAAATATGTTCTTCATTCTGAACACGAGTGGTGGCTTAAAAAAAACAACAACCCTGAATTGTTGTTAGCAGTCTTGTAGAAGAACTGTCTTTAAAAGGCCTTTTTTTCAGAGTCAAATTACAGGTTGCACACAGAGGTGTTCCATAAAGGAGACGGATGTAAAAAGGGCTATAAGGACAAAGCTAAAACAATATGGGCAGCAAAGAAACAGCCTAGGGATGCATCACCACCCTGAATCTCTTTTGGGATATTGGGCAATATATAAAGTATTATTATTTATTTATTTATTTATTTATTTATTTATTTATTTCATATGCTTCTATCCCACCCTTCTCCCCACAATGGGGACTCAGGGCGGCCGCACATAGGCATCAGCAATGCTTACAACAAATACATCATAAGAATATCAGTTAAAACAGTAAAAACATTTTTAAAAAATTGTACAAATATTAGCATGCCAGTAAAAACCAAAAATCAAGCTGGGAAATCCAATATTACAAACCCAAAATTCCTTTTCCTATTGTCACTATCATCTAGTTAAACGCCTGATCCCAAAGCCAAGTCTTCAATTGTCTTCTAAAAGACAGGAGGGAGGTAGCCAACCCGGTGTCCTTAGGGAGGGAGTTCCACAGACAGGGGGCCACTGCCGAGAAGGCCCTATCTCTCATCCCCATCAACCGCGTTTGCGAGAGTGGTGGGATTGAGAGCAGGGCCTCTCCTGATGATCTAAAGCTTCGTGATGGCTCATAGCAGGAGATACGTTCGTACAAGTAATCTGTAGAATTGATGCAGTTTAACACCACTACCTGCCATGGCTCAGTGCTGGGAGTTGTAGTTTTACTAAATCTTTAGCCTTCTCTGCCAAAGAACACCGATACTTCACCAAACTACAGATTCCAAGATTCCATAGCATTGAGTCAAACTGTATTAATTCTACAGTGTAAATGCATTCTAAATCAACCTTCCTCAGCATAGCGCCCTTGAAATATATTGAGCTGTGACTCCCATAATATGTTAACCAGGAATTATGACAATTTTTGTTCAATCTGTCAAGAGATAGTATCGGGTTCAGGGAAAGCTGTCCCCCCCCCCATTTTGTTTTTGTTTTTCCCACTCAAATCACTTCACATTTGATTTTCTGTATGTTTTTATCTTCATGTTTTTAATTATAGTTTAGTTTTCCATAACTAACTACTTTAATATATGTTTTAACTTATGTAATTCAAAGCTATCTGGTATATGGTTTGAACATTGGATGATGACTCTGGAGATCAGGGTTCAAATCCCTGCTCAGCCATGGAAACCCACTGGGTGAACATGGGAACAAATTATACTCTCTCGGCTTCAGAGGAGAACAATAGCAAACTCTGAATATATCTTTCCAATAAAATTGTGCAAAAGATTCACCTAAAGTTTACACTAATTTGGAAGTGTCTTGAAGGCACAATACAACATTGTAGGGAACTTCTGTTTTCAGATATTGCAAGCCACCTTGGGTTCTTTGGCAGGAAAAAAGTAGTATATACTTTGAATGAATGAATGAATAAAAAAATATTTTTTAAATGAGCCAATTTATCATATTATCTAGCATGCCTATGATAGTGTTGTATATAATCTGCCTTACAATGCGGAGGCAATTTTCTACATGAAGAAAAGCTGATGGGTATATATTACGCATATCAAGCATATTTGCATATGTTTGCTTATTTTGCATATCATCAATTCTGAGCCTGCTAGTCACAGGAGAAACAAAAAATGGTGCAGTGTTCTGACACAAAATTGCTTGGATTATAGACACATTGTATGATGGGGCCTTGGTATCTCCTGGGGTTGAATTCCAGGACCTTGTGGATACCAAAATCCTTAGATGTCCAAGTTCCATTATGTACAATGGCACAGTAAAATGATATCCCTTGTATAACCATGGACGGTTCCAGTCTGGCTTACTTATCCAAATGTATCTCTCCTTATGAGCCATCTAGGACCTTAAGATCGTTTGGGGAGGCCCTGCTCTTGATCCCACCTTCCACGCAGATACGTTTGGCAAGGACGAGAGACAGGGCCTTCTCAGTGGTGGCCCCTCGGCTATGGAATGCCCATCCTGGGGATATAAGATAGGTTCCCTTCCTTCTAACATTCCACAAAAAGGTTAAGACCTGGCTCTTCAAGTAAGCTTTTACTACTGAAGCATAAGTAGACGAAAACGAATATATGGAACAACCAATGATGCAATTGGACAATGATTTTAGTAAGGAGACTAAAATCATTGTTTTTACAGGCGGTATTGTTTTTATATCACATTTTAAACATTTTAATTGTTTTTATAATTGTTTTAACTGTATCTTTATAATTATTATGGCATCAAATCGCTGCCAACAGTAAACCGCTTTGAGTCACCTCTGGCTGAGAAAGGTGGTATACAAATGCGGCAAATAAATAAATAAGGCAAAGCCAAAATTTGTTTTTTATTATTATTATTTTAAAAATTACGTTTAAGCCATGGATCTTTGAATCAATGACTATAGACTCCATGGACACAGTGAATTGACTGCATACACATAGATAAGTGGCTTCTGAGATATCGCTGAGATTCCTGTTTGGTTTCCTACTGGGCAGCTGGGAAGGCTGGGGGAGAGTGGGAGGCAGGAATGGCCTTGTAGAGAAATGTTACGCTGAGCTTCTCGGGAGGTTGAATTTTGACTCCACACTAACAAGCATTGCACTTGAATTGGCAGAAGCACGGCATCCGTACCTCTCTCGTTAGCTAGACCTGAAAGCAAAAAGATTCCTATTATTTCTCACAAGTTACATAGCAACTACACTTGATCTAGCAATTCAAGTGGAAAAACAAGAGTTACTGTGTGCTCATCAGGGGAGGGGTTGCCTGAATCAGCTGCTATACAGGTATTCTGTGCAAGCCCTCTTCATCTTCAGGCCACATTGCTGTTATTTCTTTCCCTATCCATATAGAACGGTAGCTTCAATTATTTTTCTGTCATTATTAGTATCTACCTGCATGTCCACTGAATGGTGTATATACAAGCAGACCCCAAGTTATGAACAAGATATGTTCTGTAGGTTTCTTCTTAAATTCAATTTGTATATTAGTTGGAGCAGGTACAATTTTAAGTGTAATTTCACACACAGATATATATATATATATATATATATATATATATATATACACACACACACACATACACACACACATATACACACACACATACATACATACACACAGAGAGAGAGAGAGAGAGATAAACATACACACACACACACACACACACATGTATACATACATACATACATACACACTAGGCTTGGTTGATCCCAAAAATATGGTTCAAAACTCGTTTCGAATGTAGGGGGCACTGGTAGTTTGATTCGAAATTGAATTCTGAATCCTCCCCAAAACATTCGGAACTTTCCAAAATTTCTGAATTGCTTCGTTAACGGCGGACACGATTGTGCAATATGCGAAAAACAGCAAATGGCATTGGGCAAACTTCAGGGGAGAGCTTTATGGGCCTTTTGAGCAGATTTCACCAGTTAGGGAAGTATAGGCACTAGACAGGAAACTATGGGATTTCTAGTGGCTTCTTAGGCAACTCACAGCAAATAAAGAAAAAAAACGCTGAGAGCTTTATGGGCCTTTTCAGTAGATTTCACCAGTTAGGGAAATATAGGCAGAAAAGAAACTGGGATTTCTAGTGTCTTCTTAGGCAACTCACAGCAAACAAACAAAGAAAAAAAGAAACAGGCAGACAACCAAGCATGTCTGGCAACAGCCCTTCTCCCAGCCCTTCTTCCTTTCTGCTTGCTTGCTTGCCCACCATGCCTTTCTTCCAACCTCCCTTCCCTTAGTCTTTGTCTTTGTCTTTCTCTTTCCCTTCCCCTTTCTCCCTTCGCTTCCCAGCTCTGAATGAGCCTCTGAGCCATGTGCTCCCCTTTATATACAGCAATGGCGGCCTCCCCTCCCCAAAACTTCTCCCCTGTTTTGCTTGGCGGGGAAGCAAGGAGCCTCCCAGCCTCCCAGCAGGCTAGAGGGCTGAAAATATACTGAATCATTTTCGACTCACTTCCTGAGTTGTAACCAAAATGGGGGAGAAAGCTTTGGAAGGGCAAAGGGACTTCCGGGTTTTTTAAATGCTTCAAAATCGCTTCAAAAAGGTAACTTTAACAAAATTATTACAAGTAACAAGTAATCCGACGTGGCTCTATCAATGCCTAATACATACACATATACACACATGTGCCTTGGATAACACAGGGAAAGGTTAACACATGTGATGTTTGTGTTGCTGTCTGTGCTCCTGTTCAGAAGATTTCACCTCGCTTTCTGTCCGTATGATAATTGGATTCTGAAATATTGGTCTTGTTGTGGAAACAAGGATTGGTGATAAAGCTTCAGAGGAGACCCCTTTTTCCTATAATAGCTCTTTAAGGAGTGAATTTCCCTTCCTGGGGATAGATTTCTGTCACTTCCTATTGTCTCATACCCTGTTCTTAACTATGGGCCCTTCTACACAGGGCAGAAACCTGGGAGAAAGCGGGTTAAAACCGCAACCATTGTCTTGTGGGATTCCTCAGGACTCAATATTGTCTCCCATGTTGTTTAACATCTACATGAAGCCGCTGGGGGAGATCATCCGGAGTTTCGGGGTACGGTGTCATCTGTACGCAGATGACGTCCAACTCTGTCACTCCTTTCCACCTGCTACTAAGGAGGCTGTCCAGGTCCTGAACCGGTGCTTGGCCGCTGTGACGGTCTGGATGAGGGCGAACAAATTGAAATTGAATCCAGACAAGACAGAGGTACTCCTGGTCAGTCGCAAGGCCGAACAGGGCATAGGGTTACAGCCTGTGTTGGATGGGGCCGCACTCCCCCTGAAGACGCAGGTTTGCAGCTTGGGTGTGACCCTGGACTCATCGCTGAGCCTGGAACCCCAGGTTTCGGCGGTGACCAGGGGAGCATTTGCACAGCTAAAGCTTGTGCGCCAGCTGCGCCCGTACCTTGGGAAGTCTGACTTGGCCACGGTAGTCCACGTTCTGGTTACATCCCGTTTAGACTACTGCAACGCTCTCTACGTGGGGTTGCCTTTGAAGACAGCTCGGAAGCTCCAACTAGTCCAACGCTCGGCAGCCATGATTTTAACAGGAGCGGAGCGCAGGGAGCATACAACCCCCCTGTTGCGCCAACTCCAGCTGGCTACCGATCTGCTACCGGGCTGAATTCAAAGTGCTGGCGTTGGCCTTTAAAGCCCTAAACGGTTCCGGCCCAAGCTACCTATCTGACCCGCATCTCTGCCTATGAACCCACCAGGACTTTGAGATCTTCCGGGGAGACCCTGCTCTCGATCCCGCCTGCTTCTCAAGCTCGGCTGGCGGGGACGAGAGATAGGGCCTTCTCGGTGGTGGCTCCTCGGCTGTGGAACGCCCTTCCTACGGACATTAGACTAGCACCATCTCTAATGGTATTCCGCAAAAAGGTGAAGACCTGGATGTTTGTGCAGGCGTTTGAGTAATTTAGTGCAATCTGGTAATGGAACATAGGAATGGAACAATGGACGACGAACCTGGACTACGCTTGGATGATGAGAAAATTGGGTACGGTTGTTTTTTGTAATAATTGTGCATTGTAATTGCTTATTGGTAATTTATGGATAATGTGTTAAGTCAATTGTTATATGTTGTATGGAACCACTGCTGTTTCTACTGTTTTTACTGTTTGTGAACCGCTGTGAGTCGCCTTCGGGCTTGAGATACAGCGGTATATAAGCAAAGTAAATAAATAAATAAATAAATAAATAAATAAAATAACCCACTTCCTCCCAGGTTTCTATCACCATCCCCTCCTACAACCCTGGGCTTTCCCTGGGGGGGGGGGGGTGCTAGATGCCATCCCACCACAAGTAGACCCGGGATGGCATCCAGCCCCCCCCCCCCCCATTTCTCCCTTCCCAACTTACCAGAGGGGCCTGCCGACAGTGTGGCCCCCTCCATAGAGTACCCCTGATGCTTTAAAATGATGCATCAGGAGGTTGGGGGAAGGGGAGGAGGGATTTCCCAGGAGACAATCCCCCAATAGTCATCTGGTCCTAGGAGTCAATCCCCATAGGCCCTGTACCTCAACAGATCCGGAGCCTTCAGTCGAGGTGTTTTTTTAATCTGAAGTAAACTGGGAAAGAGTGCTAGTGCCACACTAAACGACGATTCCCAGGATTCCACAGCATTAAACCACGGGAACTAATCTGGTGTCAAACTGCATTACCCGGACAAAGCCTTGGCCTTCCTTAAGACACAAGCAAAAGTTTTGCTTGGCGGGGAAGTGGTGGGACTGGTGGGAGGAAGCATGGTGATTTACACAATAATTTTGTAGGTGATCTCAGCAGCTGATTATTTTGGATAGGTTTTTTTTTTGCACCCCCCCCCCCCAAATATATGGACAGTTAATCAAATCCATGGAGTGAAAATATTAATTAAAAACACATACATTCTTTAAAAACCACCTCCCACCCCACCCTACTCTTGTGTCCTTTTAGAAAACATATTTTAATTTATTTTTTTCAATTGTAAGATGCACCCTAATTTCAACACCACTAAAAACAGCAATCTATAAGATATACCCATGATTCTAAGGCAGGAGCTATAGTTCCCTATATCCCAGATTATCGTCTTGTCCCACATTATCTGACAGTGAAGATTAATATAATCCAGTTCAAAGCGGATAATCTGGGATCATATCCTGGGATATAGGGCAGTATGGATATAGTTTGAGGGCACTTCCAGACAGGAAAGAAATGCATGCCAAAGTAGGTTTTTAAATCTCGCTTTGGCACGCATTTCTGCTCCCACCACCCCATACCCCCAAATCCAAGCTTTCCTGGGAGGGTGTCACGTTGCCATCTCAGTAACTACTAGAATAGCATCCAGCCACCCTGAAGTCCCTCAAAACAAGCCTTAATTTTTTTTAAAAAAAGTATTGGGCTGATTTGTTTAGAATTAATTCTGTTTTACTGGAGATGTCATTTTGATGCTGCCAATAAAACTGAGACAGGTCTTGGTTTAAAGGCCTGTGTAGAAGGGCCCTTACTGCTGCCCCATTTTTAGAGATGTTTATTAAGGGGGGGAAATGCATCTTAGAAGTGAAGAATTGCAGTATATGTGCAGTGGGTAAAACCGCTGAGCTGCTAAACTTGTTGACCGAAAGGTTGCAGGTTCAAATCCGGGGAGTGGTGTGAGCTCCCGTTGTCAGCCCCAGCTTCTCCCAACCATAGCAGTTCGAAAAAATGCATATGTGAGTAGATCAATAGTTACTGCTTCTGTGGGAAAGTAACGGCACTCCATGCAGTCATGCTGGCCACATGACCTTGGAGGTGTCTACGGACAATGCCGGCTCTTCGGCTTAGAAAGGGAGATGAGCACACCCCCAGAGTCGGACACGACTTGACTTAATGTCAGGGGAAAACCTTTAACCTTGATGATATTTTTTACTTATTTGTTTTGGGGGAAATTGCAAAAGATACCCCCAATGATAATGATATATTTCCCCTATATACTCGATTATAAGCCGACCCAAATATAAGCTGAGGCACCTAATTCAACCACAAAGAAATGGGAAAACAGTTTGACTCGAGTATAAGTTGAGGGTGGGAAATGCAGCTGCTACTGGTAAATTTCAAAATAAAAATAGATATCAATACAATTACATTAATTGAAGCATGAGTAAGTTAAATGTTTTTGAATATTTACATAAAACTGTAATTTAAGATAAGACTGCCCAACTCTGATTAAACCATTATTCTGACCTTCTTAAATGTAAATGTGTTTACGTATCCTTCCAATAATAATAATAGAGTAAAATAATACATGCAATAATAATAACTATAATAATAATAAATGGAAATGAAATAATAGCAGTAATAATAGTGTAAATAATAAATGTAATAGCAATAACAACAGAGTAAAATAATGAAAACCTTGACTCGAGTATAAGCCGAGAGAGACTTTTTCATCCTAAAAAAAGGGCTGAAAAATTAGGCTTATACTCAAGTATATACAGTATTTATTTATTTTGATAGTGTGTATATTTATTTATTTATTTATTTATTTATTTCGGGCATTTGTACCCCGTCCTATCTCGACCTCCGCAGAGGGACTCAGGGCAGCTATATATATTTATTGTGGGGTATCCTGTATTTATTTCCCTCTTTCCCACTACCAGTCCTATCCTTTGAATGTGTCTTATAAAGTTCTTTCTCGATCGCGGTGTGTGTCGCGTGATCAATGTGCTTTAGCCTCCAGAGGATTGCATTTCCGAATCTAAGGGGGGGGGAAGGGTGTTGGGAGAAATCAACCACAATAACCAAGGAGCCCGTCTCATTAAAGCGTGGCGCAAACAGGCAGGGAGCGAGAGGCGGCAGCTGCCGGGGATACGCAATGTGTCTCCGGAGATGAAAAGCGCAGTCTTCTTCTGAACATCACCGCCTTTTCTTGCCTTGGGTTTTGCGCGCAGCTACAAAGTGCTTTGAAGCTTCAAGGCACAGGCAAAGGGGGTTTGGCAAAGGGATGGGAGGAAGATGTGCTCCTCCAGTGCCTGTTTTATAGACACATTCGAACTAATCTCATCTCACCAATGCTATATAAACACCCAGGGAGCTCAGGACAATTTTGCACCGCCCTGTTGCTTTCAGATACCAACTCTGTTCCAACTCATAATGCTGCCACGTTCCATGTGGCAGCTCTTAAAATTCACTGGATGATAACTAGCAGCATTCTAACTTATCAGAAAACTGTAACTATAGGAAAGATTCCACCTGAACATTAGGAAGGACTTCCTGACTGTGAGAGCTGGTCAGCAGTGGAACTCTCTGTCCCGGAGTGTGGATGGAGGCTCCTTCTTGGAGGCTTTTAAACAGAGACTGGATGGTCATCTGTTGGGGGTGCTTTGAATGCAATTTTCCTGCTTCTTGGCAGGGGGTTGGACTGGATGGCCCATGAAGACTCTTCCAACTCTATGTTTCTATGGATATATTTAATGCTCCTAGTCTCCTGGACCTGTACCTGACTGTACCCTTTCCTCCTGATGCTCCTTCATATTCCTGAATGTTCCTACCCCTTTCTCCAGATTCTCTTCCATTTTCCTTTCCTTTTAGATTTTTTTCTTTTTAACTATTATTTAATTAGTGTTTAGTTTTTTAAACTTTTCAAAATGTCTAGGTGTCTTAGCTTCTTAGCCTCGATTGTAATGATTTTTAATGTATTATGCTTTTATGAGACTGTACCCCACTCTTCTTATGCTGATCTATGACAGTAATAATGAAAGATAAGATTAGAGAAAAGAGGAGGAGGAGGAGGAGGAAGTAGCAGCAGCAGTGTCTTGATAATTGGGTCAGGCGACGTTGCTGCGACGGCCCCCAAATCTGATCAAGAGAATACAGGCGCTGCGACGAATGTCTCTCTTTCCCTCCCCTTTTCCTTTTGGTGAGATGACAAGGCGAGCACATCTGAAAACCCTGCCAGTTATTTTCTATTTTCCTTTCCTGCATTACTCTGCCTGATTGCTCTCTGCTCCTAGGCCCTGTCCGCACTGACTATTTAATGCACTGCTTCTAAGTCCCAACCCCAAATGGGGTCCCCTTAGCTTAATGTTGGGGCTCACGAAACAATTGGCAACAGTAAAAGGTTTCTCAAGGCCACCCATTCACACAAATCTGTTTACAGCAGACTCTGCAGGAAACATTTTAACTGTTTTCTACCAAAAGGAACATCAGGCTGTTTAGCAAACCTTGTAAATACTGACTTTGTCACACTGGTCAACACACATTTTTGTGCCTTAAATGTTAGCCCTGTTTTTGGCACAAGCCAGTCAAGGTGATCCCAGTGGTGATCGGCACACTGGGTGCAGTACCTAAAGACCTTGGCCTGCACTTGAACACAATTGGTGCTGACAAAATTATCATCTGTCAGCTGCAAAAGGCCACCCTACTGGGATCTGCACACATTATTTGCCGATACCTGCAGCAATGCAACCTGAGCCCTGCCACATGCACAATGGAGGACCTTCTTGCAGCAACACCAGAGGCACTCCAAGTGGGCAGCTAGTGGTCAAAGGACATTTAATCAACTACCAAGCTTGCAAACTTTGTATTTTGTTTGTTTGTTTGTTAAAAAAATGCAACGCAACTGTTAGGTCTGCTCCTGACACGATAAATAAATATTTGCCGATACATCACACAGTCCTAGACACTTGGGAAGTGTCGGACGTGTGATCCAATACAACAACCTGCAGAGTGATCTTGTTTGCTGTGTGCTAATCTTGTTGTGTTTATAATAATAATAATAATAATAATAATAATAATAATAATAATAATAATAATAATATTGTCAAAGGCTTTCATGGCTGGAATCACTGGGTTGTTGTAGGTTTTTTTTGGGCTATATCGCCATGTTCTAGAGGCATTTTCTCCTGACATTTCGTCTGCATCTATGGCAAGCATCCTCAGAGGTCGTGAGGTCTGTTGGAACTAGGAAAATTGGGTTTATATATCTATGGATGTGAATGTTTCAACTGACCACCTTGATTAGCATTTGATGGCCTGGCAGTTTTTTGGTGTGGCTTGTTAGTGCCTGGGGGAATCTTTTGTTGAGAGGTGATTTGCTGTCCCTGATTGTTTCCTCTCTATTGTTTTGCTGTTATAATTTTAGAGTTTTTAAATTCTGGTAGCCATATTTTGTTCATTTTCATGGTTTCCTCCTTTCTGTTGAAATTGTCCACACGCTTATGCATTTCAATGGCATCTCTGTGTAGTCAGACGTGGTGGTTGTTAGAGTGATCCAGCATTTCTGTGTTCTCATTTCTGGAAACAACAGAGAGGAAACAATCAGGGACAGCTTGCCATAGATGCAGGTGAAATGTCAGGAGAGAATGCCTCTAGAACATGGCCATATAGCCTGAAAAAACCTACAACAACCCAATAATAATAATAATAATAATAATAATAATAATAATAATAATAATAATGTGCTTCCTAATCTATCTGATAAGGAGGAGGAGCATTTTTATTTTCCAAATATGACAAGAAGCATATTTGTATCCATTGGTTATAATATTGTTCCTTCTTTCATGGAAACTCCAGGGATTGGCAGCTAGTGGCCATTGATCTTGGGATCATCAGTTTAAATAGCAACGTACTTCATGATCAACCTTGTGCTCCTCAAGCCATTTTGATGCTCTTGGCTACAGCGGAAGTCACTGTCCTCTATCAGAGTTGAAATAAGATTTAACTGAAGATTTGCTCAACTTCTGTAGTGGCAGATGGCTGCTACTTGGTCCTTTTCCTCAGGCAGCAGCATATCTTGGGTCGAATACATAAATTGCTTTTCCACCAGTGTTGTACAGGTTTTGCGGGTTTCTAAAACGACATGAAAACCTGTCAAACCTGTGCACCCAGAGGCAAAAGTAGAACAAGTATGCACACTACAAGCAATGGCAATCACTTTCTGGCTGCCTTTGAATCGCCTGAAAGATATTGTTATCTCAACATCGCTTTGAAGGAATTTAAAAGAAAACAACCTTGCCAAGACTGAGGAAATGAAGGCGAGAAAGACAGAAGAGTGAGAGTTTCTCAATGTTAACCAATCTGCCTGAACAGGAACATGTTTTGAAGGCCAAATCATATCCGAGGACCCTGATCCACAGTGGATCTGGAAATCAGAAATCGGAAATGTTCATATTTTTTTTTAAAAAAGACATATTTCCAAATCTTCAGTCAACATGTTGTTGAGTCTTTTCAGTGACTATATCTGTTAGAATTATCTGCATTCAAAAAACCCAACAATGTTGAGACCTGGAGCTCTTTCACCCCTTACCATTATAGCGCTTTAACTTCTATAGCTGCATCATATGGAATCCTGGGATTTCCAGTTTAGGGAAGTGCATTTTGAATTCTTTGTCAGGTATATCTAGTGCCCCTCCAGTTTCAAATCCCATGATTTCATAGGGTTAAGCTGTGTCCGTTAAAATTAAGATGATAACCCCACCTACCATGAAAAAGGTCTATATCTGAATGGGGTTTACTATGTGAATCAAAGGGAAGAAAACAAAATGGATGAAGAGAATTGCTGCAACCTCCTTTGGCTTCTGTGTTCTTCCTCATTCATAGATTTTGGCTACGCACTGTAATATTGCTTGGCCATACTTGTCCTAATTTTCATCTGTGGACTATTGGAGAATATACACTTAAATGTAGGGCTGGCTTTTAACCAATGAAACGATTAAAGACCTGATGCCTCTGCCTCTTAAGAACAGTGGCATAGCCCTAGTGTGAAAGTTGTCTATCGAGTATTTCCAGTAGGCTGTACATGATTTCTCACGACTTTGGTGTCTTTTTCTTATGTAGGATAATAACAACAACAACAACTTAATAATAATAATAATAATAATAATAAATCTTTATTTATACCCCGCTACCATCTCCCGAAGGACTCGGTGTGGCTTACAAGAGGCTGAGCCAAAATACATCAGGAAAACACAACAACAACAATACAATAACAACAAACTCATAAGCAAGCAAAAACATTAACAATAACACTGCAGCGCATTAAAACCTGTGACAGGGCCAAATGTAATAATTAAAATCTTTAAAAGTGCTGGGCATGATCAGTTGAAATAGGATAGATATTTTAGGGACAGGTGCAGGCAATTCTAGATCTGTAGTAAAGTGCATTTGGGACATATTGCTTGGAGTTTCCTTATTCTAGGAAGGCACACTGGAACAACCACATTTTCAAGCTTCTTCTAAAGACTGCCAACATTAGTGCATACCTGATGTCCTTGGGGACTGAGTTCCAGAGTTGAGGGGCCACCACCGAGAAGGCCCTGTCCCTCGTCCCCACCAATTGCGCTTGCGATGCAGGTGGGATAGCGAGCAGGGCCTCTCCAGATGATCGAAGAGATCATGTGGGTTCGTATGCAGAGATGCGGTCACGCAGGTAGGCGGGTCCCAAACCGTATAGGGTTTTGTAGGTAAGCACCTGCACCTTGAATTGGGACCGGAAAATGAACAGCAGCCAATGGAGCTCCTTGAACAGGAGGGTTGACCTCTCCCTGTAAGGAGCACCAGTTAACAACCTGGCCGCCGCTCGCTGGACCAATTGAAATTTCCAGGCCGTTTTCAAGGGCAACCCCATGTAGAGTGCATTACAGTAGTCCAATCTGGAGGTGACTAAGGCATGGACCACCCTGGCCAGATCCGCATTTATTTTTGTATCCCGCCACCATCTCCCCGAAGGGGCTCAGGGCAGCTTACATGAAGACAAGCCTGGTCAGACATAGTACAATTTATTAAAGCAACATCATAAAACAACATAAAACGACCATCAACAAACATAGTAGTCAAATTACTAAACTCTGGCAGGCAGGGGCTTGTGCAATACAGTTGCAAGGACAGGGCTGATGGAAAAGTTCAGGAGCCAGATGATAAGTTAGGGCTAGAAGGGCAATGTCAATTAGAACAATATATCTATAGGGCAGGGTACAGTGGTAAAGTGCAAGAGAACAGATATTAAGTTATGGCAGGGTGAGAGGTGGCAAACTTATCTAGTGAACTGTTTAATCAACGGCACAGTGGAACATGCACATTTTTAGATCTTTACGAAAAGTGGACAGGGTGGGCATCAGTCTAATCTCCCTGGGGAGAGATTTCCAGAGCTGGGGAGCCACCACCGAGAAAGCCCTCTCCCTCATCCCCACCAGCCGGGTTTTGATAGAGGTGGGAGCAAGAGAAGGGTCTCCCCAGAAGATCTTAGAGCTCGCACAGGTACGTAGAGGAATATGCAATCACAAAGATAGGCAGGACCTGAATTGTTAAGGGTTTTGTAGGTGATAACCTGCACCTTGAATTGGAACTGGAAATTTATCAGCAGCCAGTGGAGATATTTAAATGGGGGGGGGGGGGGTTTGACCACTGTCTGTAATTTGCTCCAGTTAACAACCTGGCCACCAACCTTTGTACTAGCTGCAGTTTCCGGGCCGTCTTCAAAGGCAGCCCTACGTAGAGCAGTAGTCCAATCTGGAGGTAACTAAGGCATGGACCACCATGGCCAAGTTAGACTTCTCAAGGTATGGTCACAGCTGGTGCACAAGCTTTCATTGTGCAAAGGCCCTCTTGGCCGCTGCCAACACCTGAGCACCAAGCATCAGCGCTGAGTACAGGAGGACCCCCAGGCTGCAGACCTGTGTCCTCAGAGGGAGTGTAACCCCATTGAGCACAGGTTGCCACCCTATACCCTGATTAGCTGCACAACTGACGAGGAGGACCTCTGTCTTGTTAGGATGAAACTTCAGCTTGTTAGCCCTCATCCAGTCCATCACAGCAGCCAGGCACTGGTCCAAGATCCAGGGCGCTTCCTTGGAATTTTGTGAAAAAGAGTAGTAGAGTTGAGTGTCATCTGCATAGAGATGGCACAGAACCCCAAAACTCTGGATGACCTCACCCAGCAGTTTCAGGTAGATGCTGAAAAGCATGGGGAATAGAACAGAGCCTTGTGAGACCCCATAGGTCAAAGGCCAGGGGTCTGAGCAAAGCAGTGTCTCCAAGGCCCATTCTAGAAAGCTGCCCCAGAAGGATACCATGATCGATGGTATTGAAAGCTGCTGAGATGTCCAAGAGAACCAACAAGGACACACTCCCCTTGTCAAACTCTCTGCAGAGGTCATCCACCAAGGTGGCAAGGTTCAGGAAAACTGTTTGGAGGGGTGGCAGTGCATATAGGCAAGTGGAAGGAAGGAGGATGCCCAGCAGTACAGTTTAGGAGAGCCAGTCCAACCAGGAGGAGGTGTGGCATCGAAGCAGAGAGAGAATACAAGTGGAAGACAGATGGTAGAACATGTTACGTTGTTTCTGTGCCAAAGGTGCCAGCAGCCCCAGGGCAAGGCGTTGCTAAGCTTGTTTTTGCATTCTTGGTGAGCTGGTACCTCTGCAGAAGCAAGTGAGGTCTTTCCCAAGCCTGTTGGTGCCCACACCCTCACCCAGCCTCACTGCAGCCTCCGCCTCTTTTGCTGAACTTGGCATATTTCATTGAATGCAGGCTTCAGGCAGTGAAACCAGGAGGCTGACTCAGTTGCGTTCCCCCTCTAGGCATGGAGCAGGGAGGGGCAGGAGCCACTCCGGGGCTGAGGCAGCATTAGGCATGATATATTATTAACAGTACCAGTTTTAAGCAGGCATGCTAGAGCCCAGAGCGACAGCTCACTACAGCTCACACTCATGATTATTTTCACTCTAGAGTCCAAAACGTGTGAGCATATTCATGCAAGAGACGATTCTGAGCACATGCAGTGGGCCCTCTGCTCATTGCTCTGGACATTTAGCACATCCCACCTATACAGGGCTAAGTAAGGCTTTCTCTTTAGAAGATTACAAATACCTAGGAAGCCTTTCTCTTGATTCCCTGCATTAATATTTCAAGAGATTGATTGCTTCAGCGAAACAAACTTGCTAGAGCTTCTATTTCTCTCTTTCCTTTCTCTTGTTGCTGTTATTATTTTAATAGCAGAAGCACCAACAATTGGAGAAAGAAGAAAGAAAGAAAATAATCCTTTCTCCAAACACAATTCAACGCATTTTTCAGCAGTGAAAAGATTCCAAATTGTGGCTCCAAACTTCTGCCACATGCTTATGATCATCACTCCCTCTCTATTGTGACATTTTGCTCCTTCAAGTTTCTAGTACTCCTGTCGGTTTGCTTAGAAACAGACTGCCACCTTTTTGATACCATTTCCAACGCAGTTTACAAATAAAGATAATATATTTTAAAAATATAAGACTCCTAATGCAATACAGTACAGTACAGTACAGTACAATACAATACAGTGCAATATTTTCTACCAGCTTTCCATCTCGAATTCTTTCTCTTTCTTCCTGTCTTGAAGCCACACCCTTATCATTGTACACCATATTAGTAAATCGTGGCAGCAGTAGGAGTATAGGTCCAGAGTTCCATTTCCTCTGACATTTCAAAGATGCAAATGTAAATATGTGTCGCTAAGCAGCATCAGAGTGTGTCCAACCTCATGAGGAAGAGCTTTGCTTTGGTGGACATAGTCAAATGGGACACAAATCCTGTCCTACATTCCCTGAAGCTGGGCTGCTGCTGTCTCTATGTCTGTCCTAAAGAAAGGTTCCACTGACAATCCAACGAGCTTCCAGTCATAGAACAGAGGACTATGTGTGTCACTCTCTCTTTCATCTCAGGCATGGAAACATCTAGGGAAGTGGTTCTCAACCTTCCTAATGCCGCGTCCCCTTAGTACAGGTTCTCACGTTGTGGTGACCCCCAACCATAACGTTATTTTCGTTGCTACTTCTTCAATTTTGCTGCTGTTATGAATCGTAATATAAATATCCGATATGCAGGATGTATTTTCATTCACTGGACCAGATTTGGCACAAATACCTGATATGCCCAAATCTGAATACTGGTGGGGTTGGAGGGGATTGATTTTGTCATTTGGGAATGTTGGAGTTGTTGGGATTTATAGTTCACCTAAAATCAAAGAGCCTTTTGAACTCCACCAGTGATGGAATTGAATCAAACTTGACATATAGAATTCCCATGGCCAAGAGAAATACTGGGAGAGTCTGGTGGACACTGACACTGAGTTTTGGGAGTTGTAGTTCACCTATATCAATAGAACACTGTGGACTCAAACAGTGATGGATCTGGATCAAACTTGGCACAGATAATCAATATGTCCAAATGTGAACACTGGTAGATTATGGAGAAAATAGACCTTGCCATTTGGGAGTTGTAGTTGCTGGGATTCATAGTTCACCTACGATGAAATAGCATTCTGAACCCCACCAATGATAGAATTGGACCAAACTTCCCATGCGGAACACCCATGATAAGGAGAAAATACTATGTTTTCTGATGGTCTTTGGTGACCCCTCTAACACCTCCTCGCAACCCCCACAGGGGTCCCGACCCCCAGGTTGAGAACCACTGATCTAGGGTCAATCCTGGTTGCATGACATGCAAGAATCAGTAGAACTTCTCATACATACAGTGTTTTCTCTTTCCCTGCCTTCTCTGCTGCCACAGCCTACACAAAGCAACCAGAGTCAAATTTCCACTAACAATGTGGGTCCTGGTGTTGTCTAAAGTTAAAAGTAATCTGACATTCAGCAGTTGCCCTAACTATAGCATTCTTGTCAGCAGGAGAAGGAAAAAGATCTGTAACCGCCACTGGTAGAGATCACCAGCGAGCTTTGTTGGAGCATACAAGGAATCAGTTAATGTGTGTGTGTCAACTGTAAAGCATGAAGCTGATTAGTTGGACTATGCCTGGGGAGATGACTGAGCCTGGAACTTTTGGATACTGTTACATTTTTGTTCAGGCTTGAGCTATGCGGGTGGACAGAGAGAAGAAGAGTGAAGCAGAGAGAGACAGAGTTTGGAGTGTGCTCTCGCTTCATGAGCTGCTGAAGGAATTTATTCAAATGGACAAAGAAATACCCTTTTAAATCTCTCATAAAATGACCTTAAGTGAGTTGATGAAGCTGATCCCATTGTACATATGTTGTTCTGAACTATGAAGAGTTCAGAACAACTTGCTCTTTATTGTTCACCTGCGTGGCATATTTTCTTTCTCTGGCAAGGCAGCGTGTATGTAGGCTGATCAGATGTGAACTACACGTGCTTTATTTTACATTATGCCACAAACTTCATTGTGGACAAGACGAAGAGATGTTCATGTCAAGATCTTCCATCTGGGTTGTGCAGATTCACATAATGCTTTACTATGTGACCTTTGTGTTGAATGGCAACCTTGTACAATCAGATGAATGCTACTTTCAAAATCAATAGAGGCAGACAAATACACATTGGATGGGTATGCCTGTTGCGTGTTATTTCCAACTTGCAACACCCCTAAGGAAAATCTATCATTGGGAAGGGTTGTTCAGAAGATTTCTAATTTTCTGAGGTCGAGCAAAGTGGGACTTCCCCAAGATCTCCCAGTGGGTTTCCATTGTAAAGCATGGATCAGAGCCCTCATCTTCAAAGTCACAATACAGTGTACAAACTACTATAACCACAATGGGTATCTGGGAACACGTAGCCACATATATAATGACAAATGTACATCATTATATGGCAATCCCTTATTCAATATGTATATGCAAACACAAGTGTTCCAAAATCTAGTAAAACTCCAAAACCTGACAACTTGAACTAAATGTGGACTTTGTGAGTTGGATAAAAATGTCCAACTACCTTCATAGTCTTGCCTTCAATCTCTTTGACCAATCCTGCGAGAAAGAAAACAAAATGTCAAGTGGTCAGATGGAGAAAATCCTATCATTAGAGGATTATTCCCATTGTATCATTAGACACACATCCTATATGGCCATCAACATCCAGTTTGGACCTGCTTCCATGAAGACTCTTAATAGAAACAGAGTTAAAAGCAAGGCTTGGAAGTTATGTCCAATACAAGATCAGAGGGGCAAGATGCTATTCTGGCATCCTTTGCAAGTTGGCTGCCTAGCTTTTGTGTGTGTGTGTGTGTGTGTGTGTGTGTTTTTTAATCCAGTTGTTGAAGTGGCCCTGAGGCCTTTTGCACTGGATTCAGAACAAACCGCTGATTAACTGAGACTTGAAACAATACATTGTAGTGTGGAGAACTCAGTGTCCCAGTCAGACACGTCTAATTTCCAGAGCTTGGAATGTTTTAAAAATAATTTATTTCTGTTACTTGTTGTAGCCTTATTATAAAGCCATTAGTTGTCATTACTCATGACCTTTTATAAAATGTAATTCATTATGTGCCTCATTGTTTTCTTGTTCCTTTTCGTTAGTTTTTAAGGGCACTTTAGGATTGAAATAAGAAAGAGGGCTTCTATTCTTTTAATCATTGTGTAGAGTATGAAATTTTAACAGTTCTTTGTTGTCATGCAAACAAAACCGGATGGATTTCTCTTTTCTATACAACAAAGGAAGAGCATCCATGTCCTTTATATTACCTGGTAATTGTTTTTTTAGGATTAATGAGAGAAGCATTAAACTTAACCTGTGGGCCGCAGACCACCAGTGGGCCATGAGGATGAAAATCTGGTCCGTGAGCCTCCTTCCTCTTTATTTATTTATTTTATTTCTGCTCCTTTCACTCTGCCTGACACTCCTTCCCTGTCGCTGACCATGGCATATGTTCTGTATCACAGTGTTTCTCAACCTGGGGGTCGGGACCCCTGTGGGGGTCGCGAGGGGGTGTCAGAGGGGTCGCCAAAGACCATCAGAAAACATAGTATTTTTTGTTGGTCATGGGGGTTCTGTGTGGGAAATTTGGTCCAATTCTATCGTTGATGGGGTTCAGAATGTTATTTCATTGTAGGTGAACTATAAATCCCAGCAACTACAACTCCCAAATGTTAAGGTCTATTTTCCCCAAACTCGACCAGTGTTCACATTTGGGCATTATGAGTATCCATTCCAAGTTTGGTCCAGATCCATCACTGTTTGAGTCCACAGTGCTCTCTGGATGTAGATGAACTACAACTCCAAAAATTCAAGGTCAATGTCCACCAGATCCTCCCAGTGTTTTCTCTTGGTCATGGGAGTTCTGATGTACCAAATTTGGTTCAATTTCATCATTGGTGGTGTTCAGAATGCTCTTTGATTGTAGGTGAACTATAAATCCCAGCCACTACAGCTCCCAAATGACAAAATCAATCCCTCCCACAACCCCACCAGTATTCAAATTTGGGCATATTTGGGTATTTGGGATTTGAAAATACATCTTGCATATCAGGTATTTACATTACGATTCATAACGGTAGCAAAATTACAGTTACGAAGTAGCAACGAAAATAACGTTATGGTTGGGGGTCACCACAACGTGAGGAACTGTACTAAGGGGTCACGGCATTAGGAAGGTTGAGAACCACTGCTGTATCAGAAACTAGAGCTGATGTGGTCTGAAAAATGCCATTTTCTGAACTAACACCCCAAACCGAATCTAAAGTTGATCAAAAACTAATTTGTAACCCTTTGGTACTAATATTGGAGAGTGGTCCCTGGTCAAAATGGTCCTTGGTTGAGTGGTCCTGGTCAAAGTGGTCCCTGGTCAAAGTGGTCCTGGTCAAAGTGGTCCCTGGTCAAAGTGGTTCCTGGTCAAGTGGTCCTGGTCAAAGTGGTCCCTGGTCAAAGTGGTCCCTGGTCAAAGTGGTCCCTGGTCAAAGTGGTCACTGGTCAAGTGGTCCTGGTCATGTGGTCCCTGGTCAAAGTGGTCCCTGGTCACGTGATCCCTGGTCAAGTTGTCCCCGATTGAGTGGTCCCTGGTCGAGTGGTCCCTGGTCAATGTGGTCCCTGGTCAAGTGGTCGCTGGTCAAAATGGTCTCTGGTCAAGTGGTCCCTGGTCAAAATGGTCCCTGGTCAAAGAGGTCCCTGGCCAAAAAAAGGTTGGGAACCACTGGGTTAAACCCTTGTGCCAGCAGGACTGCAGACCGACAGGTCCACGGTTCGAATCTGGGGAGAGCGGGTTGAGCTTCCTCTGTCAACTCTAGCTCCCCATGCTGGGACATGAGAGAAACCTCCCATAAGGATGGTTAAACATCAGGGTGTCCCCTAGGCAACGCCTTTGCACATTGCCAATTCTCTCACCCCAGAAGCGACTTGTAGTTTCTCAAGTCATCCTGACACAAACAAAAAATCATAGAGTCGGGAGAGACCACAAGGGCCATCCACTCCAAACCCCTGCCATGCAGTAACACAAAATCAAAGCACCTCTTTGATGGTCCTCCAGCCTCTGCTTTTAAACCTCTAGAGACTCCTTCATATTTGTAATATGGGGGAAGAAGGTGATGATGAGGACGAAGAAGAAATGAGGAGCAAGAGGAAGGGGGGTGGGGGAGGAGCAGTAACCATTCCATGCTTACATAGCAACTTCTGGGCCAGCCCTGGCACTGAGAACAAAGGATGCTGTTATCGCTGTTGTTATCTCTGATGTGTTGGGAGGTGAGCAGTAAAAGCATAACAGGCTGCAGTTACATTCAATAATGAATGAAAGGCAGTCTTTACATCCTAGAGGTGCTCACTTTAATATTCCTCACACATTTCGTAGTTCTAATGCTAGAAGCTATTGTGATGCGACACCCTTTGTAGAAAATGTTCTTTTTCTCAGCCATAATGTTTTGATATTGTTTATAATTGTGATTGTTTTTATATTTTATCTGATGCTTTTAATTGGTTGTGTTCTATTTGTAATTTTTGGGCTTGTCCCTTGTAAGCCTCCACAAGTCCCCCTGGGGAGACGTTTGGATGTGTCTATATAATAATAATAATAATAATAATAATAATAATAATAATTATTATTATTATTATTATTATTATTATAAACACAACAAGATGAGTCCCTTGTAAGCCTCCCCAAATCCCCTTGGAGAGATGTTTTGGGGGGGGGGGGTATAAAAATAAAGTTGTTATTATTATTATTATTATTATTATTATTATTATTATTATTATTATTTAAACACAACAAGATGAGTCCACAGCAGACAAGATCACTCTGCTGGCTGTTGTATTGGATCACATCCCAAGTGTCTAGGACTGTGTGATGTATCGGTGAATAATGCGTGCAGATCCCAGTAAGGTGGCCTTCTGCAGCTGACAGATGGTAATATTGTCAGTGCCGATTGTGTTTAAGTGCAGGCCAAGGCCTTTAAGCACTGCACCCAGAGTGCCGATCACCACTGGGACCACCTTTACTGGCTTGTGCCAGAGCCTTTGCAGTTCGATATTTAGATCCTCATATCGTGTTAGCTTTTCCAGTCGTTTCTCTTCAATCCTGTTGTCACCTGGGATGACAACATCAACAATCCATATTTTGTTTTTTAACATATTATTATTATTATTATTATTATTATTATTATTATTATTATTGACACAAAAACACAGTATGTCACAGCAAATGAGATCTATATGCTGGATTTTGTATCACAAAGTCGAACACTTCCCAAGCATCTAGGACTGTGTGATGTATTATTATTATTATTATTATTATTATTATTATTATTATTTAAATAAATCACTAAAAGCCTAAAGAACTAAAGTGTGGTTATTGTACATTGGACATATCAGATGGCATGAGTCACCAGAAAAAGTGACAATACCTGTTACAATGGAAAACAAAAGGAAAACCGGAAGGCTATATCACATATTCAATCAAGAATGCCACATCCCTGTATTTGAAAGACATCAGAAGGTGACTGAGTCCCTTGGATGGCTGTCATTCACAGAGACTCTATATGTAAAAGCTGACCCAGTGGTGAGTAATGGCTCTGGTTTCAGCAAAACAGAAGACACATTTAGCAGAAGAAAAATGGGATCAACAAGTTTTAGCTGTAATAGTCAGCAGAGGATTTGAGACAGAGGTCTTTGTTCAGCAGTGACAATGACGTTATATTTCCACCGCGCCCTCTGTTTCCCTTTTCTCTCCGAGCTCAGCTGCGATTCTCACAGAAGCTGGAAAGGAAATGCATTTTCCTGGTTACAATACATTGCTGTGAACCGTCTTTTCTAATGCAAGGGATAATGGGATGGAGGTTGATAGTGAATTAATAATTAAGGCCCACCGGCTTTATGAAAGAGCTGGTCTTGATGGAGACAATACAACAACAAAACAGCTGGGTATATAGTGCTGCCTGCAGTTTTGGACCTCCCTTGAGGACATGGCTATGGGGACTATACTGATGAACAGATATCTATCACTGCAACATGAATGGTAGTTCAATGGAGTCGCCAAATACAAAGGCTGTGCATTTTTGAATTTCAAATACTGGACTTAAGTAGCGAGGAATGGGAGCTGGCATAATCCTGACTACTTCCCCGAAGCCTCTGTTTAGTGGATTGCTGTGAGTTTTCTGAACTGTATGGCCATGTTCCAGAAGCATTCTCTCCTGTTGTTTCACCCACATCTATAGCAGGCATCCTCTGAGTTTGTGAGGTCTGTTGGAAACTAGGCAAGTGGGGTTTATATATCTATGCAGGGGCGGCTCGTCCATTATGCGAAGTAAGCGGTCGCAGAACACTTTTTTTTGCCAGGGGCGCAGAGGCGCCTCTGTAAATGCCCCTCGACCGCCACTTGAGGAGCGCCCCCTCAGCTCACAACAGCCCTAGCAGTCTGGGGGAGCCTCGGCTTTCTTGCCTCGCTGCCGGGTGATCCTCTTCCCAAAGGGGCCGGGCCCTTGAGCCTCGCCTAGCCCCTCTTGTTCCTGCTCCACCCGGCCACCGGGTGCACGAGCAAAGCCGGTGCTCAATCGTTCTCTACGTTCGATCCCTTCCCCATGACCGGCTCCCTTTCCCAATCCCCCGACGCTCCACCTGCCTCCTCTCCCCAATCCGCAGGTGGGCCAAGGGGCGGAGCCACCACACCTGGCCCGCTTCGGGTCCGGAGGCATGTCTGAAGACCCCAGCGTGCGCACCAAAAGTCTCCTCTTCTCCTGACTTTCTCTTCAGCCATTGGGACCGAGATAGAGAGAGAGAGAGAGAGAGAGAGCCCCTCCGGCTGGAGGTATCTCCCACCTCCGCTCCCTCCTTTGTTTTTGCGCCTACCTTCAGGAAAGGTGGGCATCTCCACCTCTCTCTCTCTCTCTTGGTCCCAAGGGCTGAGGAGAAAGTCAGGAGAAGAGGTGACTTTTGGTGCACACGGTCTTCAGGCACGCCTCCGGACCCAAAGCGGGCCAGGCAAGGGAGCAAGTGCGGCAAGTGTAGTTACTGGGATGTATAGTTCACCTACAATCAAAGAGCATTCTGAACTCCACCAATGATGGAATTGAACCAAATATGGCACACAGAACTCCCACGACGAACAGAAAATATATATCAATGATTGGTTGAGGGGGGGGGCGCCAAAATACTGTTTGCTTACCGTTGAAAATTACCTAGGGCCACCTCTGTATCTATGGAATGTCCAGGGTGGGAGAAAGAACTCTTGTCTGCTTGAGGCAAGTATGAATGTCGCAATTGGCCACCTTGATTAGCATTGAATGGCCTTGCAGTGTCTAAGCTTGGCTGCTTCCTGCCTGGGATAATTGAGAGGTGTTAGCTGGCCTTGATTGTTTCCTGTATGGACATCCACCATTTTTTGAGTGTTGCTCTTTATTTACTGTCCTGATTTTAGAGTTTTTTAAATCGTGGTAGCCAGATTTTGTTCATTTTCATGATTTTCTCCTTTCTGTTGAAAATGTTCACATGCTACAGGATCAATATATTATATTGAATTATATTGGAGCGGTAGGAGCTTGGCATCGAATTTGTCTGTTGTGCCCAAACATATAAAAGGATCAACTTGGATGAACTGATTAGTTGAAATAATAATAATAATAATAATAATAATAATAATAATAATAATAATAATAATAATTTATTTCCCACCACCATCTCCCCAAGGGACTTGGTGCGGCTTACATGAGGCCGAGCCCACAATACAACAATAAAACAATAGCAACAGTAATACAACAATAAATAAAACTCATAAACAGAAAATAGCAATAAACATTAACAATAACACAACGACGTTTAAAAACCTATGGCAGGGCCAAATGTACTAATTAAAATTTTAAAGTTGAATTAGTCTGCAGTGCCTTTCATGTTCCTTGATTCGTGTTTGGGCAATGCTGTGTTTGGTGGTCCCTATGTAGACTTGTCCACAACTGCATGGTATACGGTAGACTCCTGCAGAGATAAGAGGATCACTCTTTTCCTTTGCTGAACATAGGTTAGTGTTGGAGCCCCCGGTGGCGCAGTGGGTTAAACCACTGAGCTGCTAAACTTGTTGACCAAAAGGTTGCAGGTTCGAATCTGGGGTGAGCTTCCTTTGTCAGCCCCAGCTTCTGCCAACCTAGCAGTTCGAAAACATGCAAATGTGAGTAGATCAATAGGTACTGCTCTGCCAGCTCTTCGGGGTGCTCCATGCAGTCATGCTGGCCACATGATCTTGGAGGTGTTTATAGACAATGCCGGCTCTTCGGCTTAGAAATGGAGATGAGCACCAACCCCCAGAGTCGGATACGACTGGACTTAATGTCAGGGGAAAGGTTAGTGTTAGTGTTTTGGAAACTGGATCTTACTCTGATCCAGAATTTGGAAACATTTTCAGCAACTTCCAGAATCCTCCAGAAAACATAGCCCATGGTCATGCTAGCTACGGGGGGATTCTGAGAGATATTTCTTTTGAAAAGGTAAAGTTTTCAAGTTATGGACACATGTATCATAGCAGTTCTGGTTTTCTTCTGGCACAATTTGACACCTTATTTGAATGAACCCCAAAACAGCATAGTTGCCACTCCTAGTTCTGTAGCCATCATCACTAATCTGTGTCTCCCACGGACACTGAAGAGGTGGTGTGTGTGTGTGCGCGCGCATGCGCGTGTGCACAAATCCACTACTGTTTTGTCTCTTGGGCTGCAACTACAAAAAAAGCTTTAAAATGATCTTAAGGGGAAACTAATCGGCATTATGCAAGCTTGAGTGTGTGCCCTAAGGCAACAAGGCTCTGTCTGATGGGAAGACCTTTCCCCTTTCTCCACAGTAAATGGCTGAAGGTAAGGATCCCTCCCTTCAATATTCTCCAGAAAAAATGCTCACGATGCCAAGAAAAGCATCTTTATTTTTGAAAACACTGAAGCAGCAGCATCCTCTCCGTGCAAGAAAAAGACACAAACAAACATCGGCGAAGGCAAAAAGAAAGAAAAATAGCCGGCCCTCTTCCTCAGGAAACACTTGTCAAAATATATATATTTATATATAGTGAAATCTAGTGTGTAGAGATACAATATTATTGGGTCACCAAAAATCCAGGCACCAGAGAAAACATGCCTCGTTGCAAACCATCATCACTACAGTAAGTCCCTGTCTGCAACTAAAAACAACAAGAAGAACAAATTTGATATAATGCCAAGTTGCAGTTGAATGAGATCTGCTGAAGGCAATCTGGCTTTTCATCTGAAACAGGGAACTTAAAATCAGAAGTCAGGAAAGTTTGCTCTTCAGCTGTTGTTGGATTCCAGTTCTCATCAATTTCAGCTAGCCGTCCAGTAGCCAGAAATGATGGAAGATCTGGAAGACCACAGTTTTCCTTTGGACTCAAAATAGTGAACAAGGAAAAGAAACTCTATAAACATTAGTGGTTTTCTCTCTTTCATCCATGCCTAATCATAGCCCCTTTCTCCATTTGAAAACAGGATTTGAAAAGTGTTTGCTCTGGCTAAACCTAGAGGAGATTGCTGGAGAAGCCTCCTAAAAGTGAAGTTTAAATTTCATCAGCTGTATTCTCTGTGTCTCTTTCTCTTGAGATATGGGTGGAAAAAATGTGCATATGTGACACGTCTGCCATCACACATAGCTATGTACACAATGATATGTAGCACTATCTGTCACTGAAACCAAACATGACCCTTGGTTATATCCTCCATATCCATATGTTCTTCATTCATGGATTCAAGCAATCACAGCTCAAAAATATTGAGAAAAATAATCCAAAAAGCAAATCCGCACAATGAACACTATGCTGATGTATAGGCACATCCTAATGTAGCCTCCTGCCATTTCACAGCTCCTCGGACTCTTTCTGGAAGAAGTGAAGACCACCAGCACTGAAGTGATGGTCCTCCACCATCAACTCCACTGGACTGGCCACGTTGTTCGGATGCCCGACCACCGTCTCCCAAAGCAGTTGCTCTATTCCGAACTCAAGAAAATGGAATGTTGGTGGGCAGGAAAAAAGATTTAAAGATGGGCTCAAAGCCAACCTTAAAAACTCTGGCATAGACACTGAGAACTGGGAAGCCCTGGCCCTTGAGTGCTCCAGCTGGAGGTCAGCTGTGACCAGCAGTGCTGCAGAATTTGAAGAGGCATGAATGGAGGGCAAAAGAGAGAAATGTGCCAAGAGGAAGGTGCATCAAGCCAACCCCAACCGAGACCACCTTCCACCTGGAAACCATTGCCCTCACTGCAGGAGAAGATGCAGATCAAGAATAGGGCTCCACAGTCACCTAAGGACCCACCCTGGAGGATTATCCTACTCGGACAACGAGGGAGTAAGTAAGTAAGCAATGCTAAGGCTTCCCGCCAAAATGTAATTATAGAGGAGAGTCTACTGAACAAGCCAGTACCTGCTTCATACCAGTACTGCCATCTGTTGAGGAGTTGCGAAGGTGGAGGCATTACTTTTCATTCAACCTTCCTATGATTCTATGATATAGGACAGTGTTTCTCAACCTGGGGGCCGGGGGCCATATAGCCCTCCAAGGTCATTTACCTGGCCCTCGTCAGGGTCAATCTAAGTTGTAATGACTTGAAAGCACACAACAACAACAACAAGAATAGGGACCTACCACCACTACCATCCTGGAAGACAATCCTACTCGGACAATGAGGGACCGCCTAAGTTAGTAAGTAAGGCCAAAAGTTTTAGTTGGGTGTGCTAAACACTTCATATCCTCGAGCTTCCTCCTTTTCTTTGGACGACACAAGCAGCAGCCAGGCGTGGGAGCCAGTTTTTCAAAGCCTCTCCCCTCCGCCCCTTCACGCCTTGCTCAGGTAGTTCTTGTTCCCACTGGGAGGACATCAGCTTGGAAGTGTGGGAGGTGAGAAGCTGAAAGGGTTTCATGATTAACCCAAGGTGAGGTCATGGGCTCTTGGGAGAGGCTGGGATATTGCAGGATGTAATGAGAGCGATGGAGTGGTTGGCACACCTGAGTCTGTGGAATGTTCATAAGGCTGTTGCTGGGGAGTGGTGCGCGGTTGCTAGGTGGAGGGGAAAGCAGGTAGAGCCCAGGTGTCATGTGATAGGGAGGGAACAGCCCCAAAGAGCTCCAGGGAAGAGCTGTCTGGGTGGGACCTCTGGGAGAAACTGGAAGGGGAATGGGGTGGGGAAAGGAGGATGTGGCTTGTAACATCAAGATTGCTTGCGGACGAATGTGGGAGGGAATCCCTCTTCACATTTTATCCCTCCCAGTCACTTCTCAATGTATGGCACCCCTACCTGACACTTTCATTAAGGAAAAATATATTCAGTGGAAATTTGCTCTTTTCTTGCACTGAAATATAGCCTATAGCATCTGATATTCCCTGGAGGACCTCCATTGAGGGCTAACCAAGCTTAGGGTCTCCAGAGTGAAACCTGGAGTGGGCTTCTGTGCCTTTAATGACTGCATAGAAGAGGGAATTTCATAGGGTTTCCTTGAGGAAATCATATTCAGTGGAAATTTGCTCTCGTCTTCCTCTGAAATATAGCCTATAGCACCTGGTATTCCCTGGAGGACCCCTTTCTAAGGACTAACCATGCGTAGGCTTGCTAGAGTGAAATCTTCACAAACAGCAGGGTGAAAAGCTGGTTTCTGAAACAGAGTTTAAATCGGTGTATCTCGACCTTCCTAATGCTGCGACCCCTTAATACAGTTCCTCATGTTGTGGTGACCTCCAACCATAAAATTATTTTAGTTGCGAATTCATAATTGTAATTTTGCTGCTGCTATGAATCACAATATAAATATCCGATATACAGGATGTATTTTCATTCACTGGACAGAATTTGGCACAAATACACAATACACCCACATTTAAATACTAGTGGGGTTGGAAGGGATTGATTTTGTTGCTGGGATTTATAGTTCACCTACAATCAAAGAGCATTCCGAACTCCACCAATGATGGAATTGATCCTGTCTTGGCACACAGAACTCCCATGACCAATTGGAAATACTGGAAGGGTTTGGTGGGCATCAACCATGAATTTTGGAATTGTAGTTCACTTAGATCCAGAGAACACTGTGGACTCAAACAATGATGGATCTGGACCAAATTTGGCACAAATACTCAATGTGCCCAAATGTGAACATTGCTGGAATTTGGGAAAAATAGACCTTGACATTTGGGAGTTGTAGTTGCTGAGATTTATAGTTCACCTGTTAGAGACTCTAAATTGGGTCTTCTTAGGTCCACATCACGGGAACACGTAAGGAAGGAGACAGTCCCAAAAAAGATCAAAAAACAAGGTTTATTTTAGTTTCTTCATGAAGAAGACGGACAGCCTGGCAGCATACGCAGATGCTACCCTTCAAGTGACTGCCGCGCCCCTCCTCTTTTTCTGCTGACTTTTATACTCAAGTAATAGGTCATGGAAAGTACTCTCTTTCCAGCCCCTCTCCCTTGACCTTTTGATGGAAAGTACCTTCTTGTACCTGCAGACTCTGCGCTTAACCACAACCTTTGAACTTAACCACAACACAACTTCCGACCTCTACATGTCACATCTTGTTTCTTAAAAACATTTTCTTCCCTGTTGCTCCTTTTCTACAGAGAAAGGGTATGTTTCTCTTTTGCTGTTAATTTCATTCAAAGCCCTTTAGCATTTGCAAATTTCACTCAAAGACCCTGTCACACCTACAATCAAAGAACATTCTGAACCCCACCAATAATAGAATTGGACCAAACTTCCCACACAGAATCCCCATGACTAATAGAAAATACTGCATTTGCTGATGGTCTTTGGCGACCCCTCTGACACCCCCCTCATGACCCCCTGGGGTTCCCGACCCCCAGGTTGAATAAATCCATCATGGTCTTTATGGAAGCTATGGGCCCTCTTTTAGGGAGGATAGTCATAGATTTGAAAGGCTACTCACTAAAAATATAGTACAGTAGGCTTTCATTTAATTGGCATCCATGAGGATAGGTAGATGCCAGATAAATGTAATTCCTGGTTGCTTGAGTTACTATTAAAATAGATAATTATAATAATAATGCTTTACTTGTATTCTACCCTATCTCCTCAAGGGGACTCAGGGTGGATTCCAGCATATGCAGACACACAGACAAATATTCAATGCCTAGAAACAAGAAACACAGTAACACTGATAAAAATAAAGGCTTCCCCTTCCACATTTGAGGGGTGGTGCTCATCTCCATTTCTAAGCCGAAGAGACTGCATTGTCCATGGACACCTCTTGGGTCATTTGACTGCATGGAGTGTCTTTTACCTTCCCACCAAAGCTGTATCTATTGATCTACTCACATTTGTATGTTTCCGAACTGCTAGGTTGGCAGCAGCTGGGGTTAACAGCGGGAGCTCAACCTGTCCCACGTAGTCAAACCACCTACCTCCCAGTCAGCAAGTTCAACACCTCAGAGGTTTAACCCATTGTGCCACTGCATCCCCCTTACACCCCATACTATACCATGGCATAAATTCTGCATTGATTTGATATTAATATTGAAATAATAATAATAATAATAATAATAATAATAATAATAATGCTTTACTTATATTCTACCCTATCTTCTCAAGGGGACTCAGGGTGTATTCCAGCATATGCAGACACACAGACAAATATTCAATGTCTGTGTAAAAGAAATTAAAACAATTAAAATGTAATGAAATATTGTTTTACTATCTTACTGTATTACAAAAACTTTTTATTTTTTCTATTTTATTTATTTATGCATTTATTTATTGCCAGCTGCTTGCAAGCTCCAATTGCTTGAGTTCCAAGTAATTATAATAAACATTTCCCACTGCCAAGAATCTACAGCTGAAGGTGACCACCCCACACTACCTAATGGTAGAGCCAAAACTTTCAGGGTGTGTTACTTAGCGTATATATTCAAGTATAAGCTGATCCGAATATAAGCCAAGGCACCTAATTTTACCACAAAAAAACTGGGAAAAGGTATTGACCTGAGTATAAGATGAGGGTGGAAAATGCAGCAGCTACTGGTAAATTTCAAAATGAAAATAGATACCAATAACATTACATTAACTGCGGCATCAGTAGGTTAAATGTTTTTGAATATTTACATAAAATTGTAATTTAAGATAAGGCTGTCCAACTCTTATTAAACTATCGGCTTATACTAAAAAAATCGGCTTATACTCGAGTATATATGGTAGTTTCTTTACAGTTCCTAATCTCCTGTGCAAACAGTTTTTTTCCTCCAATGGAAATTTGTGCTGACACACACCACTTGATGAAAATCACTGCTTGGTGAAAATCACTGCTCTATGCATGAATAGAATGAATGCCTAATACCATTATTTATTTGTGTGCGTGCTAAAAGCTGTGCAGATGTTTTTACTGAGACCCTAAAATAGTCTAAAGATGTTCATCAAGAAAAGACGCCTGTCATAATTTCTATAAGGAGGCAATGCACCTAGGCCCTGTTCCACATCTTGTGCAGGAGAGTGTCTGCAAATATAATGGCTAGATAGAAAAGAAAACAGGATTGTTCCCTTGTGCATGGCTAAAAGTTGTGTAGAAGAAGAAATGTTCCCTTGTGCATGGTTAAAAGTTGTGACGCAGTGGGTTAAACCACTGAGCTTCTGAACTTGTGGACCAGTCAACAGTTTGAATCTGGGGAGCGGGGTGAGCTTCCGCTGTTAGCCCCAGCTTCTGTCAACCCAGCATTTCGGAAACACGCAAATGTGAGTAGAATAATAGGTACTACTCCAGCAGGAAGGTAATGGCGTTCTATGCAGTCATGCCAGCCTCATGACCTTGGAAATGTCTACAGACTTCACGTCAAGGGGAAAACTTTACCTTTACTTAGGAGAAGAAATTTCCACTGGTGTCAATTTGTTATTTTATTTATTTATCGTGTCAGGAGCAACCAGATATTTGTATTAAATTTTTAACAAAACAAACAAACAGACAGACAGACAAAACACAAAGTTTGCAAGCTTGGTAGTTGATTAAATGTCCTTTGACCAGTATCTGGCCACTTGGAGTGCCTCTGGTGTTGCCGCAAGGAGGTCATCCATTGTGCATGTGGCAGGGCACAGGGTGCATTGCAGCAGGTGGTCAGTGGTTTGATTTCTCCACACTCGCATGTGATGGATTCCACTTTGTAGCCCCATTTCTTAAGATTGGCTCTGCATCTCATGGTGCCAGAGCGCAGTTCGGCGCCTTCAAAGTTGCCCAGTTTTCTGTGTGCCCAGGGGGGAGTCTTTCATTTGGTATCAGCCATTGGTTGAGGTTCTGGGTTTGAGCTTGCCACTTTTGGATTCTCGCTTGCTGGGGTGTTCCAGCAAGTGCCTCTGTAGATCTTAGAAAACTATTTCTTGATTTAAGTCATTGACATGCTGGCCGATACCCAAACAAGGGATGAGCTGGAGATGTCACTGCCTTGGTCCTTTCACCATTGGCTGCTAATTCCCGGCGGATGTTAGGTGGTCCCGTTTGTTAATAACCTATTGTGTGATTGTGTATCCAGCAATGTACAGGAAACTTTTCTTCTGTCAACTCCTTGAAGTCAACTTGTCCTCGGTAGTGGACTGAAGAAATGTTCAATTCTGTATTTCGTGGCCTAACAAATTTAAACCACTCCAGATCAAGTCATATTTTGATTGAATGACATGAGGAAGATATGACTGTAATTGATAAAATTAGGCAATAGAGAAGCGGATAATTTATTAGTAAAACGACCGACAGGGAAGTAATCTGTAAACGTCAGTGACGTCAGGGAGAAAGGGTGGATGGGATAAGGCCAAATTTTAGATTGTGGTCTGTTGCTGTATCATGGCATTGTATGTATTGTGGAAAATGAATTTTTAAAAAATTAAAAAAATTAAAAACTTGTTCTCAAGGATAGAGTAAGGAAGTTTTAGATTCTGTATTGCATGGGTTAACAGAATCATAGAATCATAGTTGGAAGAGACCTCATGTGCCATCCAGTCCAACCCCCTGTCAAGAAGCAGGAACATTGTATTCAAAGCACCCCTGACAGATGGCCATCCAGCCTCTGTTTAAAAACTTCCAAAGAAGGAGTCTTCACCATACTCCGGGGCAGAGAGTTTCATTGCTGAACGGCTCTCACAGTCAGAAAGTTCTTCCTCATGTTCAGATGGAATCTCCTCTCTTGTAGTTTAAAGACATTGTTCCGTGTCCTAGTCTCCAGGGAAGCAGAAAACAAGCTTGCTCCCTCCTCCCTGTGACTTCCTCTCACATGGCTATCATGTCTCCTCTCAGCCTTCTCTTCTTCAGGCTAAACATGCCCAGCTCTTTAAGCCGCTCCTCATAGGGCTTGTTCTCCAGACCCTTGATCACTTTTTGTCACCCTCCTCTGGACACTTTCCAGCTTGTCAATACCTCTCTTCAATTGTGGTGCCCAGAATTGGACACAATATTCCAGGTGTGGTCTAACCAAGGCAGAATAGGGGGGTAGCATGACTTCTCTGGACCTAGACACTATACTCTTATTGATGCAGGCCAAAGGATGCAATACTCCACTTCTTCAAAGGACAGTTATCCATCCTGACTGTATTTTGGGGGGTCCAAATCATTTCTCTGTTAATATCTTCCCTCTACCAAAGCCCTGTCTTGATGAAACCATTTTTTATCATAGGATTGAAACTACTGCCTTTAGCATGGCAATTATCCCATAAAGCAGACTTATGTTAAGGAGAGATGAGAGTGATAGAAAGTGACATGCCGATCCTCTAAAATATGCTTGAGATGGGTTACAATCCAGCTTTACATGACTCCACATTTGATCTACTAGAAGACATTTGCTCAACTATATAGCAGTGTGGGTGGAAATATCTCTTCGAATAAGATTTCTGCAGCTTTCAAAATTTCACTCTCTGCAATGCTAGAAATTTGGGGACTAAGAAAAATTTCCTTTGGGGCAACAGGATTCCTATGAGTAAGTAATACCCTTATTTTACCATCTTCCCATAGCTATATCCCTGCAGTCAACCTTTTCTTAAAGATGAAGGTCGTCTTTGCATGTAAGCATTGATGTATGGCCATGTTACAGAAGCATTCTCTCCTGATGTTTCGCCTGCATCTATAGCACAACCTCTCAGGATGCCTGCCATAGATGCAGGTGAAACGTCAGGAGAGAATGCTTCTGGTACATGGCAATATAGCCCGGAAAACTCACAACAACCCAGGGACCTTCTACTATATCCCAGAATATCAAGGCAGAAAATCTCACATTATCTGAGTGTGGACTCAGATAACCCAATTTAGAGATTGTAGGATTTTAACTAGGAGACACTAATAACTTATGCTTTTATTGATGTTGTTATGGTTTTTATTATATGTTAATGTTTTTAATTGTATTTATGGTATTGTGGACATTGAATTTTGCCCTGTAAACCGCCTTGAGTTGCCTGTGAGCTGAGAAAGGCATATACAAATACAGTAAATAAAGGAATAAATAAATTTTCTGCTTTGATATTAGAAAGTATGGATATTTTAAAGCAAGGAGCACAATGACAATTCGCCTTGCAATGGCATCCTGTCCTCATAGATGTCTTTAAACCTTAGCAGTCCTGATCCGGTTGCAGAGGAGAGATCCCCCCCCCCCCCCCATACACACACTTATGCCCCACCAAGACTTGCCAGAAATCTAATGTAAAACATTTATCTCCTCTGACTTACAAAAGAACTCTAAGAACAAAGAGCTTCACAAATACCAGCAACAATGTTAATAAAATACACAATTTAAAAAAATCTTCCACAATAATTTTGTGTAAAGCTCCAAACTGCCATCTAGTGGATTGCTGAAACCCCTCTTTTAAAAGCCAATTTTAAAATATCAGCACTTTGGCTCACCCAGAGTATTTTAGTGCCTGAGAGAAAATGACCCATTTTCCCATTCCATATATAGGAATGAAAGTGAGTGGGGTTTTTTTTCCATGTCAGGAGTGACTTGAGAAACTGGAACTGAGCTGCTAAACTTGTTGACCGAAAGGTTGCAGGTTCAAATCCGGGGAGTGATGTGAGCTCCCGCTGTTGTCTCCAGCTTCTGCCAACCTAGCAGCTCGAAAACATGCAAATGTGAGTAGATCAATAGGTACCGGTCCAGTGGGAATGTGCTGGCCACATGACCTTGGAGGTGTCTACAGACAATGCTGGCTCTTCGGTATAGAAATGGAGATGAGCATTAACCTCCAGAGTCAGACACGACTGGACTTAATGTCAGGGGAAAACCTTTACCTTTACCTCCCATTCCATATATAGGAATGAAAATGATTGCTTTTTTCCCTGTCAGGAGTGAATTGAGAAACTGCAAGTCCCTTCTGGTGTGAGAGAATTGGTTGTCTGCAAGGATGTTGCCCAGGGAATGCGGATATAGAAGCACAAAAAGATATAGCCACCCTCAGTAAGACTGCTAACCTAAAATGGCTGAGTCAATATAAACGTACCTTTCAAACTGCTAACTACCTAAAAATGCAAATACCAAAACATCTCAGGGAGGTATTCACTCGAGCCAGATTTGATCAGCTCGAGACAATGGTTAGATACGGGAGATTTAACAGCATAGAATCATAGAATCAAAGAGTTGGAAGAGACCTCATGGGCCATCCAGTCCAACCCCCTGCCAAGAAGCAGGAATATTGCATTCAAATCACCCCTGACAAATGGCCATCCAGCCTCTGCTTAAAAGCTACCAAAGAAGGAGCCTCCACCACACTCCGGGGCAGAGAGTTCCACTGCTGAACGGCTCTCACAGTCAGGAAGTTCTTCCTAATGTTCAGATGGAATCTCCTCTCTTGTAGTTTGAAGCCATTGTTCCGCGTCCTAGTCTCCAAGGAAGCAGAAAACAAGCTTGCTCCCTCCTCCTTATGGCTTCTCACGTATTTATACATGGCTATCATATCTTCTCAGCCTTCTCTTCTTCAGGCTAAACATGCCCAGCTCTTTAAGCCGCTCCTCATAGGGCTTGTTCTCCAGACCCTTGATCATTTTAGTCGCCCTCCTCTGGACACATTCCAGCTTGTCAATATCTCTCTTGAATTATGGTGAGATTTAACAGCATCCCTTATAATGAACGGAGTTGTATCTGCGGGGCACCTGAAATTGAGGATATAGCACACATATTATTTGATTGTAAATTGTATCAGAAGGTGAGAGACTTCCACCTTGGTCCATATATCAAACGGACAATGTATTGGGAATCTCACATCAGAACAACATATTTTATGTGTGGCCAAGACCCAAAAATAACATATAAAACAGCTCTGTACTTAAGCAAAACAATACGTCTGAGAACCACATATGTAGGGCTGATTGGGGTAAATTGTAGGGGTGACAATGAAATATGACGTATATACTCAGCTTGATCACTTTATCAGTTTTATCATGTCTTATCATATTTATTTACTGTATTGTTATAAGTGTCTTATTTTAACTTACTACGTGGAGTGTGATCAGGTCTTGTCAGGCCTTGTTGTTCTGTTTCTTATTGTGATATGGCCTAAGGGCTAATCAATAAAATTACTATTACTATTGCCCAGGGAATGCCTTGTGGGAGGCTTCTCTGATGTCCCTGCATGGGGAGCTGGGGCTGACAGAGGGAGCTCATCCACACTCTCCCTGGATTTGAACCTCCCACCTGTTGGTCTTCAGTCCTGCTGGCACAAGGGTTTAATCCATTGCACCATTGGGGGCTCAGTGTGGACAATGAGAGAATGATCTTTATATGAGGCTCCTTCTGCATTGTCATATAAAATTCAGATTATCTGCTTTATATAACTAAATTATATGGCAGTGTAGACTACTATAATTCAGTGTGGATTATCCAATTTTATAATCTGGACTAGCTGTGCCCTGCCACGCGTTGCTGTGGCCTATAGTAAAACTTATCAAAGTTGAGGTAGATATCTGGACTATTATGAAAGAGAGGTCCCTACCTATTCCTTCCCCCTTTTCCTCCCCCTTTCTCTCCTTTCTTCCTTCTCTACCTCTTTCTTTCTTTCACTACTTGGTTTCATCCTTCTCTCTTTCCTTCATTCCCTCCCCCTTTCTTCCTTTGCCTTTCTTCCCTCCCTGTTTGCTTCCTTCTTTCACTTTTTATTTCCTTTTATTTCACCACCATCATAACAATAACAATAATGCAATGCATTGCCTCTGGGACCTGACACCTCTCCCATTCCCCCAGGGTCTCATAGGAATAATAGCATAATAATAATAATAATAATAATAATAATAATAATAATAATAATAATAGAAATAACAACCTTTACCCACCACGTGTTGCTGTAGCCAACCTTCCCTCTTTCTCTCCTTCTTTCCCTCCTTCCTTCCTTCCCTCCCATCTTTCCTTCTCCTTTCTTCCTTCTCTCTTTCCTTCTTTCCTTCCTTCCCCCTTTTTCTTTCTCTTCTGCTGTCTCTCTTTTCTTTCCTTCCATCCTTCCTTTTCTTTCCTTTTCTTCTTCCTTCTTTCTCTAACTTTCCTTCCTTCCCCCTTTTTCTTTACCTCCCTTTCTCTTTCTTCCTTCTTTCCTTCCTTCCTGTCTTTCCTAGATTTTGACAGGGCGGGAAGGGGCAGGGTGGGGTTTGGAGGTGGCGTGAAGTAAAAGGAGGGAAGATTGGGGTGGGGGGGGGATGGAGCGTGGGGTTGTGTGTGTGTGTGTGCAGCGGCGGGGGGGAGTGATGGAGCGTGGGGTTGTGTGTGTGTGTGCGGCGGCGGGGGAGTGGGGTTGCGTGTGTGCGTGCGGCGGCGGGGGAAGTGATGGAGTGTGGGGTTGCGTGTGTGTGTGCGGCGGTGGGGGGAGTGATGGAGTGTGGGGTTGTGTGTGTATGTGCGGCAGGGGTGTGTGTGTGTGTGGGAAGCGGCGCGGCGGGGCTTGGAGTGGGCATGGTTTCCGCAGAGGGAACGTTGGCCGGAAGGGCATGTGCGCGCGCCAGGGAACTTGCGGCTGGGCGCCAATGCGCATGCTCAGTTGTTTTGCCGTTTTGTGAGTGTGTTGTTGTGTTGTTTTTCATTTTGAGTAGATATGTTTGTACCTTGTGGGTTGTGTTATGGGCATGGGAATTTTGGTTAAGTTTCGTTGGGGGTTTTTTGAGTTTTGTTGTTTTGCCGTTTTGTGAGTGTGTTGTTGTGTTGTTTTTCATTTTGAGTAGATATGTTTGTACCTTGTGGGTTGTGTTATGGGCATGGGAATTTTGGTTAAGTTTCGTTGGGTTTTTTTTTAGTTTGTTGTTTTGCCGTTTTGTGAGTGTGTTGTTGTGTTGTTTTTCATTTTGAGTAGATATGTTTGTACCTTGTGGGTTGTGTTATGGGCATGGGAATTTTGGTTAAGTTTCGTTGGGGGGTTTTTGAGTTTTGTTTCCTCGTTGGATGCCCCTAACAAATTTATATATATAGATTATATGGCAATGTAGAAGGAGCCTGAGGGTGTGCCAACATAATTGAATTAATGCAGTGTAACACCAATTGAACGGACACATCTCAATGCTATGGAATCCTAGGATTTGTAATCTGGTGAGGCACAGCCTTCTATGCAGAGAAGGCTGATGATGTTGCAAAACTACAACTCCCATAATTCTAGAACATTGAGCCATGGCAGTTTAAAGTGATTCCAAACTGAATTAAAACTACAGTTTAGGTGGACCCTGAAGACAAGTAGTGTAACCGGACTGTTGTTGTGGGTCTTCAAGTCACTTCTGACTTATGGCGACTCTTTCACAAGGTTTTCCAGGGCTGAGAAAATGCAACTTGCCCAAAATCGCCATGTGGGTTTCCATGGCTGAGCAGGAATTGAACCCTGGTCTCCCGAGTCATAGTTTCACTGATTGGAAGAAAACTGTCTGCCAGCAAATAGGGGGAGATGACAGGTCAGGTGGAATAAAAGGATCATAGAGCTAGAAGAGACCCATCGATCAAACCCATTTCTGTGTAGCCCCATATCCTGAAGCCAATATAGTTAGGTTATGCATCTCTGCCATTTCAAACACTTTAACAACCCAGTCTTCATTTGATTTGGTGAAGTCGTCCTTTGGGAGACATCTTATTATCTGTAGCTCCAATATAGATAGTTAGGTCCATCGACCTTCAGTAAGAGGGCTCTGTATGTCCCATGATTGAATGTTTCCCCTTCCGTTGCTGTAAAAATGGAAATGGCTCTTATATGTTAGACGAATTTCAGCGATGGAGACAGAAACATCCTTCCCACCCAAAGCTTTCCTTTGGTCAGCTGGGTAGGAAATACCTGTCTAATTAGTGTTCTGGTGCTATTATTTCTCTTGTCCTTTCTTTTGGGAATGTTTACCTACCCTTGTTTATCTGTGGCCAGGTATGTAGCCAGCCCCCCCCCCCCCGAAATCTCAGGGTGATCCAGAAGAAGGCCTTACTGGTACATTATTTAAACTGTTATGTTTATTCATATCATGATCTGATCACCATACTCAATATATCCCATATGCATGGGGGTATTGGGGTAACGATACAAAAGGTTTGCTAGCGTAGGCCCTCTTTCACTCAGACTCAGCCCCCCCCCCCCCCAAAATCGAAATCCTGGCTATGGGCCTGTCTGTGGCTGCAATTGGACTGAGAGATATTGGGGGTTCTTCCCCTAATGCAAGCCATCTAAAAATTTGGTTTTTTGCCTCCCAAAACAACGAAGGGGAGGGACTCATGAGAGGATGTTTCTGCTTCCATCACTGAAAAAAGATATCTGACAAGTAAAACCAATATTCTCTTCTTGCTGGATAAGAACCACACAGCCCTGTATGTGTTACTGAACCGAAAGAGCAGAAGAATGAACCACACCAGTATAAAAGCCACCAGGCTCAAAAAAGTTATTTATTTATTTATTTGTATGCTTATATAACCGCAATATCTCAGCCTACAACGGCGACTCATTGCGGTTAACAGTACTTAAAAACAACAATAATCAAACAATTTAAAAGCATAAAAAACATATACAGTACACAGTATCGGGCCACCAATACCGACCAATGCATCTCTTAGTTAAAATCATAATCCGAATTCATCGTCAATAATTACCAGTCCTTGTCATCAACTTCATCGCACCGGATTACCCGAATGCTTGTTCAAACAACCATGTCTTAAGTTTTTTTCGAAATACCAACAGCGAGGGAGCTGATCTTATCTCTATAGGGAGGGCATTCCAAAGCCGAGGGGCCACCACAGAGAAGGCCCTGTCTCTCGTTCCCGCCAGCCGCACTTCTGAAGCCGGAGGGACAGAGAGCAGGGACTCTCCAGAAGATCTTAGGGTCCTGGTGGGCTGATAGGCTGAGATACGTTCGGATAGATATGTTGGGCCAGAACCGTTTAGGGCTTTAAAGGCCAATGCCAGCACTTTGAATTGGGTCCGGTAGCTAATCGGCAGCCAGTGGAGCTGGTACAGCAGAGGAGTTGTATGCTTCCTGCGCCCTGCTCCTGTTAGTACCATGGCTGCCGCCCGTTGGACTAGTTGGAGCTTCCGAGCCGTCTTCAAAGGCAACCCCACGTAGAGAGCGTTGCAGTAGTCAAGGCGGGATGTAACCAGAGCGTGGACTACCGTTATGACTGCTTTCCATTTGGTAGCAAAAAATGCAGTTGCATATGTTGTCGAACATGATACCCCCCTTTATAGTTTCCCAAGGGTATTGGAATTAAAACATAATTTTTAGTTCTTTCTAAATTCTTTTCTGGGTTTTCACAATTGTGGAGAAGGATACCGACAGCAGACCAGTGACCGCAGCTCCTCCACAAAGATTATATTCTTTCAAACCATTAATAAAATGTATCCTTTCTTTCAACTTTCTGCCTGCTTTATATTCTTTAGTAGTATTTTTATCCCTATATGTGTAATACTATAATTTATATAATACTATATGTGTAATACCATGGTGGCGCAATGGGTTAAACCCTTGTACTGCTGAACTGCTGACCTGAAGGTTAGCAGTTTGAATCCACGGGATGGGGTGTGCTCCCACTGTCAGCCCTAGCTCCTGCCAACCGAAAATACAAATACTCACATACAAATGTGAGTAGATAAATAAGCACTTCTTTGGTGGGAAATGCATAAGACGCTCCAAGCAGTCATGCCGGTCACGCAACCAGGAGCACAGGCTCCTCGGCTTGAAAATAGAGAACAGCACCTCCCACAGAGCCAGGGATGAGAACCACCTCTAAAAGCCGGAAATGAAAAGAGAAGCCTTTGCTTGTGTTTAGGTGTCTCATTGTATTGTAACAAGGCATTGAATGATTGCCTGTATATAACTGTAATCTGCTCTGAGTACCCACTGGAAGAAGGATGGAATATAAATAAAGTGTATTGTCAAAGGCAATACAAAAGGCAAGTCAAAAAAGAAGCACCATTAAAGCCTTGGAAGACCATGCAAAAAGAATCTGCGAACCCTACCTCCTCCAAGATGAACTGAACTACCTAAACTGGGCTCTACAGGTCAATGGATACTCCACCTCAGAAATCAGAAGAGCTGCAAGACCAAGAACAAGCCACAAGATTAAAGACAAAAATCCACCCAGAGGAAAAGTGTTCTTGCCATACATCAAGGGAACCACTGACCGCATAGGGAAGCTGATGAGGAAACACAGCATACAAACTATCTACAGAAAATCCAACAAATACTACGTTCAGCAAAGGACAAGAGGGATCCTCTCACTTCTACTGGAGTCTACCGTGTACCATGCAGCTGTGGACAAGTCTACATAGAGACCACCAAACTCAGCATTGCCCAAACACGAATCAAGGAACATGAAAGGCACTGCAGACTACTTCACCAGAGAAGTCAGCCATAGCAGAGCACCTGATGAACCAACCTGGACACAGCATTTTATTTGAGAACACAGAAATGCTGGACCACTCTCACAACCACCATGTCAGACTACACAGAGAAGCCACTGAAATACACAAGCATGTGGACAATTTCAACAGAAAGGAGGAAACCATGAAAATGAACAAAATCTGGCTACCAGTATTAAAAAACTCTAAAATTACAACAGCACAACAACAGAGAGGAAACAAACAAGGACATCTAATCACCTCTCAACAAAAGTTTGCTCCAGGTACTGCCAGGCCATTATATGCTAATCAAGGTGGTCAGTTGAAACATTCACACCTAGCTCCAGCAGACAAGAGTCCTTTGTCCCACCCTGGTCATTCCACAGATATATAAACCCATTTTCCTAGTTCCAACAGACCTCACTACCTCTGAGGATGCTTGCCATAGATGCAGGCGAAACGTCAGGAGAGAATGCCTCTAGACCATGGCCATATAGCCTGAAAAAACCTACAACAACCCACTAAATAAAGTGTATTATTATTACTATTTAATATATGTGATGTATTCCAAATCAGCCTCAGAGATGGCTTCACCTCAGAGGTCTCAGAGGTCTTCACCTTTCAACCACCCTGCAGAGATATTACCTGGGCAAAAGAGGTTGGGCTAATTCCCCCCAGCTATCCCTGGTAAAGGTGATAAACAAGATTCATTGTGTGTGCATGTAGAACGATATACAGTTCCTGTACCTGATCTGATAAAGTCTGCCGATTTTTGTTCAGCAAAGTACTCCACTTGGGCTGAGAGATTGCTGACCGTGGAAACCGAAGCTTGGAATATGTACATTTATGGACTCCTTTATTTCAAATCCGAGGCTTGATTGAAGAGATAATCACATTTTGTTCCTGATACGTCTCACCTTTGTTTTCCCAGGGCATTTTCCCCAACAACCAGAACTGGACAATTATGCCACTTATTAGCATTTCTAAATATGGGCACAGATCTTCTGGAGCTCACCCTCTCTCATGGTAGATGCTTCCTGCAGCTGATTGGCCCTCTTTACCTTATCCCTCATCTCCTCCCTGCCAGAGGGAATCCCCACCTAGAGCCATCAAAGTCATCCATCCAGTCAGGGCTCAGATCCAAACCAGTCCCTCTCTTAGTGAATCAGGAGAAGGAGAGGTAGGTTTGAATGACTGTCAAATGTATAAAACCATGTGTCTCTGTATCCATGGTTACGCTGTATCTTCTAAAGCATCTGCTTGTACACACATCCTTTCTGGCCAGATCGAATAAGCCTCTGTGGCTTGTCATCACCCTGGTCTATTGTGGTTTAGCCTGAATGCTTGCCGGGCATGGATCCCCTCATCCATGGTCCTAGCTCTAAATGCAACTAGAGATACTTCGCTTTTTATTTTCAGCTGTTTCAGTGTCTTCTTATTTCTAGCTTTCAATAATTTCCCTCTGTTAAAGTGTTGAGTGACCCAGGGCGCCAGTATATTTCCCAAAAGGTCATCCTAAAATCTGTTGTTTTCAGTCTTTGGAAAATGCCACTTTCATGGTTTTGTTGACGAAAAAGGGACATTAGCACATAATGAGTCCTCTCAGCTTCTTACCAGAACTTGGAAAAGGTAGTTGTGGTCTCCGTCTCTCAAAAGTATTTTTTCTGAGATTTGCTCTAGTTAGTAGCCCTTCCATAATTTAGTTCTCAGTATTATTTTTGCAGTGACAGCACCTTCCTGCCCTGCCTTGCCCTTTTCTATGTCCCCACTTGTATTGCCTATATTGGGAGTCTCAAAAGCAGCCACCCTTCTTTTTAGCACTTCAAAACATCTCTTTTTTAACTTTAGATATGGCATTTGAGATATTTCCATTTTTTCTGCCATTTTTAGCAATCCCTGAAGTTCCCAGATGTTGTTATTATTTACATAAAATGGCTGCTGGAGGATGCAGAAGGAAGGATAGGACATTTCAAAAAGGGTCTGGGGAAGATTTATTCCCTCTGAGTTAATTCAACTGTATGACCTCCTCGCCTAGTGTATCACAAACTGTACATGTTGGGTCATCGCAGAGGAGTACAGAAAAGGTATTGAAATGGTCACAGAAATACATGGCCTTGATTGCCTCATCACACGCCACACATGTTGGGTCATCGCAGAAACATAGACGAATGGATTTGGAACTGCCACAGAGATTCGGGATATCCGCTGCAAAGAAAAGTAAAGAGTCAATATGGCTGATAGTTCTTCATTTCTTATTTCCCTTTTGAAATATGTCCCATAAAATGCCCCAGAGGAATTCCCAAACAGACAGCTTGCTCTCAAACCTCCTAGTGCAGTGCTTCTCAACCTTCCTGATGCCGCGACCCTTTAATACAGTTCCTCATGTCGTGGTGACCCCCAACCACAACATTATTTTCGTTGCTACTTCATAACTGTAATTTTGCTCCTGTTTTGAAACGTAATGTAAATATCTGATATACAGGATGTATTTTCATTCACTGGATCAAATTTGGCACAAATATCTGATACACCGACATTTGAATGCTGGTGGGGTTGGGGGAGGGTTGATTTTGTCATTTAGGTGATGTAGTTGCTGGGATTTATAGTTCACCTACAATCAAAGAGAATTCTGAATTCCACTAATGATGGAATTGAGCCGAACTTGGCACACAGAACTCCTGCGTCCAACAGAAAATACTGGAAGGGTTTGGTGGACATTGACCTTGAGTTTTGGAGTTGTAGTTCACCTACATCTAGAGAGCACTGTGGACTCAAACAATGATGGATCTGGACCAAACTTGGCATGGATCCTCAATATGCCCAAATGTGAACACTGGTGGAGTTTGGGGAAAATAGACCTTGACATTTGGGAGTTGTAGTTGCTGGGATTTCTAGTTCACCTACAATCAAAGAGCATTCTGAACCCCACCAAAAATAGAATTGGCCAAACGTCCCACACAGTACCCCTATGACCAACAGAGAATACTGTGTTTTCTGATGGCTTCAGTGACCTTTCCGACCCCCAGGTTGAGAAACACTGTGGGTGAGGGAGAACACTAGGGACAAAACATATTTCTAGGTTCTTGTGGGTTTTTTTGGGCTATATGGCCATGTTCTAGAGGCATTTTTCCTGACGTTTCGCCTGCATCTATGGCAAGCATCCTCAGAGGTAGTGAGGATCCTCACTACCTCTGAGGATGCTTGCCATTAATGCAGGCGAAACATCAGGAAAAAATGCCTTTAGAACATGGCCATATATCCCGAAAAAACCTACAACAACCCAGTGATTCCGGCCATGAAAGCCTTCGACAATACATTGTTAAAACATATTTCAAAAGTAGCAGCCTTCTAGACATTTGGGATCAAAATAAATGTTACCTTTTTCCCTATGCGCGGCTGTCTTCTGCAGTCGCTCCCAGCTGCTTTGATGATCCTGTTATGAAGAAAGAAGACAAGAAGGGTAAATCCTGGTTGTGCAGTAAATCATGGAATTGACATTTCTTCAACCATTGCTTGCCCTTTGGCTTAAACAATTGATTTTAAATTGGAAATGACTGGTTTTAGTGTTTATGTATATTTATAGTTTATTTTATGTTCTGGCACGGAATGTCTGCCATATATATGTTGTGCTCCACTCTGAGTCCCCTTTGAGCGAGAAGGGTGAAATATGTTTTAAATAAATAAATAAATCTTCAGTATTTCACAGAAAAAATGGGGACTCAGGGGGTCAAGCATCATTAGGGAGTGTCAAGATGGCAAAAGCTAGAAACCAAAATGAACAGACAACAGGTTTGTGCAATCCAGGTAAACCGTATCCATTTCGGTGTACCATGTTTCAGTAGGAGTCCCAATCCATTTTTTTGGGAGCCTCCCGAATTTGGTAGGACAGAAATCTGTTTTCGATCTGGGAAGCTGAAATATTTGTTTTTTATCCGGCCCATTATTGGGGGGGGGGGGGACGACTTCCCAGGCTCCTCTTCCCATTATTAGGCATTGTTTGTCCTTATATCTACATTAAGACCTGGAATTAAAGCATCAGAGTAAAGATACCATTTTTCTGTGATCCTTTCTCTTCTGTCTGCAGATGAGACCTGGGTTTAATGTTTTGTTAAAGCTGTTTCTATTCTAGAGACAGGAACTGCAGGTGCACAGACTGCGCAGCTCTCTCCCTGCAGGAGGCAGTTTTCCAAGACATTTTATGGGGGCTTCCCATTTCCCAGGGAAGGAAGAGGGATAGACCTGGAGGTATCCTATCCTGGGCTTCCTTAAAACAGTCCTCCCTTCTCTCTTGATTTGGAGGCCCTGGAAAGGAGAACCGGTCTCTTAACCCCTCGCACTTCAATCTCCTTTGTGCTTCCAAATCAAGAGAGAAGGGAGGGCTTAAGAAACCTTCTAGTGGCTGCCTCCCTCCTGCACTGTATGTATAACCGAAAGAAACAAAAACCAGCTGTTTTTTGACAGGCACTGTTTTGTTGCAGCTGGTAAAAAAATGGCTGTGGGGCCCATGCTGTTATGGGCTTCTGAACAAGCCGAAGGCAAACATCCAAAATGAATCTGTGCACAAGCCTAACAGACAACCGAGGAGAGGCTGCAGTAGTTTGCTTTTGTCTAAATCCATTGAGAAAGCCCCTTCCACTTTTTTCTCCACAACTGAGTTGAGTGTAAATTGGGTTGTTGTAGGTTTTTGGGCTATATGGCCATGTTCCAGAAGCATTCTCTCCTGACGTTTCGCTTGCATCTATGGTAAGCATCCTCAGAGGTTGTGAGGTCTGTAAATTATTTTGGGGTGTAAACTATTTTTACAGTTTGAACTGAATTTCCAGTAGTTGACATAAACTGAGGTCAAAGGGGAAAATGGGAAAAGGAGACAGAAAGCAGAGAATTCACTGGGATGACCCTGTCATTTGGGACAATTAGAAAGTAAGTCATTGCCATATCAGAAACTTTCGCAAGGACAACTTGCCCAGCAGTGGCGTATACAGAGACCACACATGCCACCCACCTTCCTTTTTTTATTATATATATATATATATATATATATATATTCATATTATATACAATCTAACAGTAAATAAACATCAAAAACTTCTTTGATCATATTTCTCATCATTATTTTTAAATTTCCATTACAACTTGTGCTACATATAACTCTATCACACACCTTTTATCCAGTTATACATATTGTATTTCTTTATAATTATTATTATACCATTTTCCCCCTCTTCCCCTTACCCTTAGTTTGTGCCCCCTCCACCAGGACCAACCAACTCATGTTTTTTCACCATTCCAAAATATCATTGTTTCTCTTGCTGGCTTATACCCCTTTTCCTCATTAAACACATACTCGATAAATTTTCCCCATATTTTCCAAAAGTCTGTTTGTTTACATATTCCCCTTTTAATTTTAATATTGGAAGTTAGCTTATCATTAATCGTTATATTCCAAATTTCCCTATACCATTCTTCTAATTGAATTTCTTTTTTTTCCTTCCAATTTTTTGCTATTAACAATTTAGCTGCTGTTATCAAATTAGAAACCAATTCCTTTTCTTCTTGTACGGGAATTATATTATCATGTATAAGTAATAAAGCTAATTTTGGTGTAATCTCAGTCTCTATTTTTATTATTGCTCTTATTTCTTTGAATATGCTTTCCCAAAATTTTTGTATAATGTTACATGACCACCACATATGAAGATACGTCCCTATTTCCTGACAACCTCTCCAACACTGATTTGAATATTTTTATCAATCTGATTTAATTTAATAGGAGTTAGATACCAGCTCCATATCATTTTGTAGTAATTTTCTTTAATTCTGATAGACATATTTTTTAGTATTCTCATATTCCATGTTTGCCCATTCTTGATTATTCATTTTCCCCCTAAGTCTGTTTCCCATACTTCCTTCAAATAATCTTGTTCCTGTTCATTCATTAATAACAGTTTATAGATATCACTTACTGTGCCTTTTAATGTTATATTCTCTTCTTTAGTCTCCCTTTGAGTTATCATCTTTTCTATTTTTGTGTATTCCCTACCTCATTATACTTTTTCCTTATATCACTTGACCATTTACCCAATTGTAGATACTTATACCAATCTAAGTCTCTAATTCCTCTTTTATTTTTTCCATATTTACCATTTTCAGATCCCAGTCTTTTACTTTCATTAAACCTCTTCCATTAAGTTCTACTTTGAGTTCTTTTTTAAAATTTTCTGGGAAGTTTTCTGTCATTAAAACTGGCATGATAGGAGAAATTCCTGGCATTAGGGTTTTTTTTTATATCTCCCCCAAATCTCTAAAATATTTTTAGAAAGGGATTGTTTAAATTTATAGCATTTCTTTTTACCCTTTTCTCTATTACCCCTATAAACATGTATTCTAATTTCAGTTCTAATTTTTTATCATCTTCTTCTAACCACTCCAAGCTCTTCTGTTTTGCTAAACTTTCTACTATATATCTAATTTGATTTGATTGATAATATAACTTGAGGTTTGGTAATCCAAGACCTCCCTCTTTCTGTGACTTATACCATAAACTTTTATTTATTCTAGCTTTTTTGTTCCCACCCACCTTCCCACACACACAATTCCCATTATGAAATATGTCATAAAGGAAAATTTCAGCAGGCTATGGAAATACTGGAGCCCCCGGTGGCACAGTGGGTTAAAGTGCTGAGCTGCTGAGCTTGTTGACCGAAAGGTCGCAGGTTCGATTCCGGGGAGCGGTGTGAGCTTCCGCTGTCAGCCCCAGCTTCTGCCAACCTAGCAGTTCAAAAACATGCAAATGTGAGTAGATCAATAGGTACCGCTCCGGCGGGAAGGTAACGCGGCTTCATGCAGTCATGCCAGCCACTTGACCTTCGAGGTGTCTATGGACAATGCCGGCTCTTTGACTTAGAAATGGAGATGAACACCAACCCCCAGAGTCAGACATGACTGGACTTAATGTCAGGGGACAACCTTTACTATGTAAATACTAACACCTTCCTTCTCCCTCCCAATCCTCATTCACTATGTATATGCAAATAGTTATTCCAATTTTTTTTAAAAAAATTGCAACTTGAAACTCTGGTCCCAAGTATTTCAGATAAGGGAGACTTAACCAGTAGTAACATGAATAGAAAGACAAACAGAGGTTCACAGTTCCATGATGTGCAGCCATGGGTATTGGGCCACAATGAGACAAATGTACTTACCATTTTTCTGATGGGCCAAAGCTTGGATAAACCTTCAAGGAAGGCAGAAAGATTTCTGTAGCATGTTTGACACCATCTATGTAGTTCTTTCCATGTAGGTATACCTCGGAGGAGTTTCCACATCAGATAGAAATCTAAGGCTATGACAGTACTTATTGCCAGGGTGAAAAGGATTTCACAAAGAATAGGACAATCAATACACAACATTGGCTCCTCCATATTTGGTACCAAATCTATGAAGATGCTCCAACCAAGTCACTGGGTTCTTGGGCAGTATTGGTTGGAGATGCCTGTGGAATGTCTTGGGAGGGTTCCAGCATGTATCACAAATGTCTCCATGCATTCTCTGAGCAACCAGATACCAGAATGAATCTTCAGGACCTGAGGCTTCCATCACATTATTTCAATAGGCTTTTCCCTCCACAGCTTTTAATGCTAGTTCACGATTGGCCTCCCCAGTCTAGGGTTGTCAGGTGTTTTTAGGGTTTTTACTATAAAGTGGATCTTTCCAAACATTTCATGTTGGTGACAATGACACATTTTTTAGACAAGGATCATTTCATGACACAGTCATTCTGTTTTAGATATATAATTTACTAGCCATCCCCTACCACGCGTTGCTGTGGCCCACTCTGGTGGTCATGAGGGTTCTGTATGGGAGGTTTGACCCAATTCTATCGTTGGTGGGGTTCGGAATGCTCCTTGATTGTAGGTGAACTATAAATCCCAGTAACTACAACTCCTAAATGTCAAGGTCTATTTCCCCAAAACTCCATCTGTGTTTATATTTGGGCATACTGAATATTCGTGCCAAGTTCCATCATTGTTTGAGTCCACAGTGCTCTCTAGATGTAAGTGAACTACAACTCCAAAAGTCAAGGTCCACCCAACCCTTCTAGCGTTTTCCGTTGGTCAGGGAAGTC
>NW_026847660.1:38824480-38883571 GCF_025583915.1 Anolis sagrei ordinatus
AACCACTGGGCGAATTGACACCAAATTTGGACACAAGACACCTACTAACCCAAGGAGTGACCATCACTCAAATAAAATTGATTTTGTCATTTGGGAGTTGTAGCTGCTGGGATTTATAGGTCACCTACAATCACAGACTGAAGTGATCCCCCCCCCCCCCGGCAAACTGGTGAGGTCAAGAATTTCCTGAGTTCCACATTCAACAATGAAAAATCCAATGCATTTGAGGGATACCCTCCATGGTGATGCAGTCCCTAAAAAGAAAAGACACTGAACAGACTGTGGCCAAGACGTGATCACAGTAGTGATGCAAACGATATGAATCTGAATCCCCGCTTGGGGAAAGAATTTTTAAAATATTTTAAAAATAAAAATAATAAAATGGCCTTTAATGCGAAATGAGGCTAAGTTTTTGCCATGATGGCTATAGGCAAAAATCACTCTGAATGGGAGAAAGGAGATGGAAGGACACAGGGACTGATGGGCAAAGAGAGATTAGTTTCTACTGCCACCTTCAGGCAAGAAGCTGAGCTGCAGCCTTGACATTTCTAAACTAGCAATTCTGGATTTGTAGGATGGAAATGGTGGAAGCTGTAGTGCTCCATTTCTGAGGGGCATCAGGTTGAGATGACAACTCTAAGCAATGTTTAAGAGGTTGCCTAGAGCACGGTTTCTGCCAATTGGTTCTGATAGCACTGCTCATTCCATGACATTGCTCTAAAGCAGTGGTATATCAGTCTCCTCCTGCCCCAGTTGGCTATATATTTTTTAATTTATGGGATAAAATCATGAATTGACAGCCAAAAGTTCATTGTTTCAGTGGTATTATGGGTCACTAGCACTGCTTAAGCTGCGTTATGGATAGCCCGAGTGGTCCCTTACCAGGCAATGGTTGCTACAGATCTGCCAAGCTGGTGTCCTTTTAGTTTCTCCACGAGGGCTGTGGAACTATTTCTTTGCCCAGCAAAGTCTGGTTGTATTCCTCTAGCAAAGCTGTGGAACTGTAACTTTACTCGCCAGCAAAGCTGTAGAGGTTTTCCTTTTCCGCAGCAAAGCTGGCTGTAGATCTATATATTTGGCTCCGACAGAGCTGCAAGAAGCGAAGCTTTTTACAGGAGGGGTAGAGAAAAGGCCACATGTTCTACTGTAGGGCTCCAAACTGTGAGACTAAACTAAAAGTCCCCCTTTCCCTCCAAAACCTGGGGAAAGGGGCAGATCTAAAGGCTCTAATGATGATTGATAGGTTGTTGGCCCTTTGATTGCAACCTGGGGAAAGCTACCCAATTGCAAAAAAAGCATAGCTTGAATAGATTCATGCAAACTAAAAGTGCAAGAAAAGAAATTCAAATCTCCTGGCACAGCCGTGCCAGCACAATAATGCTTTAGAGAACAGATTGTTTAAACTATCAACCAATAAGAAACGTACCTGTATGCGAAATACATTTGGAAGTAAATCAACTATGGGTTGCTGTAAGTTTTTTGGGCTGTATGGTTATGTTCCAGAAGCATTCTCTCATGATGTTTTGCTTGCATCTATGGCAGGCATCCTCAGAGGTTGTGAGGTTAAATCAACTATGTCACTTTTAACAAAGACTACTTATTTTTGGTCTCTTGAAAGCATGACTTAAAACCAATATATTTTATGGGAGAGTAGATGTTTTTTGGACAACTGAAATAACGCTTCTGAAGATCTGCAGTATATATTGTGCAGTAACATATCTTTGTTCCTAACAGTTCAGAGAGGTAACCAGGTATATCAGTCTAACAGCTGAGAAGCCTAATTTGCCTTGCATGAATACCAATTTGAAGAAGATTCACTCAAATGAGTATTTAACTCTTCTCAGGAAGGTTATGCTTTTCCAAAAGGTTATGATTATTCCAAATAGTGTGAATGCCAATTAATCTCCAAAAGGGTCACACTTCCAAAAGGCTATGGAGATTCCTAGTTTTCCAAAACTTTCTGAGTTTGGATCCAACCGTAAATTTGTAGTGTTTCATTTGCTTGGCTATTAAATACATGCAAAACAAACTTTTGATGTTGCAGTTAAAAGTAATCATTATGTATTTGTAAACTTATCCCAAGATAGCCCTTCCCCTTCCCAATAAGCAGCTATGCTTTGCAAAATGTTGATCCCATTTTTGGCAAAATAAAGAAAAGGAACGACAAAGGGCGCTCTTCTCCAGAACTCAAAGTGGATGTGTGTGTCAACAAAGGCCATGAATGAAAAGAATGCCACAAAGAACAAAGTCCAAAAGTATTTTATGAAAATTTAGCTTAAAAATTAATTAAAAATCTGTACAAAGCTAAAAACATTAAATTATCCAAAAACAACATTACAAAGGCAGCATCGCAAAGTTTAAAAAGGCACTTGGAAAGCTGAACGTACCCATTTTTGTTTTGTTTCGGAAACTTGGTCAGAAAGAGCTTGTGTCTACTGAGTTCTACACAGAGCTAAGAAAAATAATTTTTGGACTACAGTTCCCAGCTGAAAGAATCAAGAAGGTATAATCCATTTTTTTTTCCATATTTGGCTTCTAGCACAAAAATATCAGTGCTCACAACTATTCACAACCGAGAGCCTGGCTTTTTGAAAAGGGAAGGCCAAAGTGGCCAAAGGGCCAATTCAGATCTTTTGGTAGAGATTTCTGAGTAATTTGCAGCATGTTGACAAGAGGTTTTTTTTGCTTTTTGGCTCCCAGTAGTTTAACAACAAGAAACAATTTCTGAAACTCCTCACACACACCCCAACTCAAGGTTTATCTACACCAGGGGTCCTCAAACTTTTTAAACAGAAGGCCAGGTCACAGTCCCTCCAACTTTTGGAGGACCAGGTTATAATTTGAAAAAAAAACACCCCATGAATGAATTCCTATGCACACTGCACATACCTTATTTGTAGTGCAAAAACCACTTTTAAACAATACAATAATTAAAATGAAGAACTTGTGCTGGTCAATGACCGAAATAAATGATTTGATTTGAAATGAAGAACAATTTTAACAAATATAAATGTATTAGTATTTCAATGGGAAGTGTGGGCCTGCTTTTGGCTGATGAGACAGGATTGTTGTTGTTGTTGTGTGCTTTCAAGTCATTTCAGACTTAGGTTGACCCTGAGTGAGGGCCGGGTAAATGACCTTGGAGGGCCGTAACCAGCCCCTGGGCCTTAGTCTGAGGACCCTTGATCTACACTATAGAATTCATGCAGTTTGACATCGTTTTAACTGCAATGGCTCAATGTTATGGTATTATGGGAATGACAATTTTATAAGGCTTTTAGCCTTCTCTGCTGAGTGCCAAGACTTTACCAAATTAAAAATTCCAGTATTCCGTCAGAAAAAATTAAAAATTAACTCAGTATTTTTGATTACAAATGTGTGAGTCAAGCACTGAAAGTGTTAGTAGGCCAAAGCCTGTTATAGTTAGGTTTTTTTTGTCGTGTCAAGAGCGACCTGAGAAACTGCAAGTTGCTTCTGGTGTGAGAGAATTGGCCGTCTGCAAGGACATTGACCAGGGGATGCCAAGATGATTTTTTGATGTTTTATCATCCTTGTGGGAGGCTTCTCTCATGTCCCCGCATGAGGAGCTGGAGCTGATAGAGGGAGCTCACCTGCCTCTCCCCGGATTTGAAACTGTGACCTGTCAGTCTTCAGTCCTGCCGGCACAGGGGTTTGACCCACTGCGCCACCGGGGGCTCTGTTATAGTTATAGTTAGTGGGCCAAAGCTAGCGTCACCCTGAGGAGAGTGAGTAGGCCAAAACCTGTTAGTGTTAGTTAGTCTTAGTGAGAGAACACCTCACTCTGTGTGAGGAGGCTTATCTGTGAGGTAGGCCTCGCAGTATGAGGAAGGCCTGATATGAGAAGCATTCCACAGCACTGAGCCATGGTAGTTACAAGTGGTGTCAAACTGCATTGATTCTAACAGTGTAGATCAGTGGTTCCCAACCTTTTTTTGACCAGGGACCACACTCCAACATTAGTACCAAAAGGATTACAAATCAGGTTTTGGTCAACCTTAGATTCTGTTTGGTTATTTGGAGTGCTGATTCAGAAGATTGCATTGGATAGACCACATCAGTTCTGGTTTCTGATACAGAACATATGCCGTCCAGTAGTCGCCATCTGCTCACTCACAGAAAACCATATTTGGTAGTCTAGAGCTGATGTAGTCTATTCAATGCAATTTTCTGACTGAGCAACCCAAATAACATCAGGAACAAGCCTAAAAATGAAGACACCAAGGTGTTTCCAGGCACCACATGGAACGGCTCCGCTCGCGAAGGGAGACGAAACAGCAGATAGGAGGGCTTGTCATCACGCCTTCCATGGGTAGTCAGCCTCTCCCCTCCCTACATTTCCCCAGGACTATAAGAGGGTTTTGTGAGACCAGTCACTCTCGTTGCAATGGTATAGTAACAGTGAGGGCATGGACCATATTTTAGTTCTTGGGGACCACTGATGGTTCATGGACCACAGGTTGGAAGCCACTGGTGTAGATGCACCCGCTACTTAAAAACAAAGAAAGCTGGTCTGGTGAAATGGAATACATCAGAAATAATTTTACATGTGTGAAAGGAAATTGTTGAACTGACAACAACTGCTTAAGGACATCCTGGTCCTTAGTCTACAAAAGCCAGCACCCCATGGCATTAAACTGCATATGGCTCCAGTTGGTGGATCTCAAAGTTCTTAAAAAAAAAAAAAGCAGAGTAGATCCACCAAGCTCAACATCTGCCAACCTTTTTCTGCTATGGAAATAGATAAGGACCTAAATTTGTTCTAGGGGAATGCATGCACTGTATGTGTATATTATATACGGGAATAGGTGGGTTGTTAACTGTGTAAACCACTAAACTCTAGGATGTATTGAGGTAACAATAACAGAGATCAGGTAAAACCAGAAGTAAGCACTTTGTTTCTCTTGTACCAGACCCGTTCGTGAAGGTTTGATTTCAAGCCTGTTCATTGCACTCTTCTAGAAATGAAGCACCACAGGAGAGTGAGAGAGAAAAGAAAGAACCGTGAGTTGGCTCAGAGGTACTCATGCCCAGCCTCTCCAATCTGGGGAGAAATTAAAAATCCTACATGGCAGGTGTTGAAAGTGGAACGTCTCAAACCTTGGTGGGCAAAACTAAAAGCACCAGAAGGGCAAGGAGTCCCGAGCTACAAAATGTGTTGAACTATGCATTGTGGAAACACCTGCCAGTTCCAGCTTGCTTCAATCTTTGTGGGTGCAAAGAATTAAGATGCCCTCTCGTCCGGAGATGATTGTGGGGATCGTACCCCTTCACTCGAGCCTCTCTGTGAATAAAAAAACACAGTGAGTTAAAAGCAATTCTTTTCTCAACCTTTACACAAACAACCGGTTGGGTGGATAGTTTTCCCCAAAGACTGTTCATGCTCTCCAGAGAAGTCATGCCCAAATGCTCCTTCAGAATCCATGCAGCATACATAACTTTAGTCAACCAAGACACTTCTGAACATGAAGCAGTGGAGTTGTGCATGCAAGAGAAGTGGGAACATCTTTCAGACTTCTATAGTAAGCTGCAGCAGCTCTTAATTTCCTATTCCAAGCTCTTGCAATGCCTTCTGAGATTTGCCCCAGAGCAGAAGTCAAACTGTACATCAACAGTGATGGATGGACTGGTACACACTGACGGAAGCAGAGATGGTACACTGAAGACACAAATGTAGGAGGGGAAGAGACAAAACATCAAGCAGGGAAGGATGGGGCAGAATCCAGGAAAAGACAGATGCGAAAGAAGAACAAACAAGGTGAAGAGTCAGCATTTCAGTCTTGGGATTAGTAACCTTGGTCAGCTTTGTCGCCTTTTAATTTTGGCTCCTGCCACCAGTCAGATAAGAACCCTTCTTCATAGTCACCAATACCCTCAAATTCAGCATCTGTTGGCAAGGATACGTTAGTTGTCTCTGTGCCATCCTCCACTTCTCCCTTAAGTAGGAAAGGGAAAAAAAAAGATGAATTGGTTTCTCTGCTAGTTGAAGAAAATTGCTCCAGAGTCCGCTACACTGTTATTCCCAGATCCTTTGAAGGATAAGAGAATGCCAGAATAGCTAATTGTAAAATGCTATAAGCAATTACAGAGCAGAATAATATTCTCATAGCCATCACATTTCACATATTAAAAAAATGAATAAAATCAGCTGTCTCCTGGGACCATTAACTTCTGCTACTCATTTTGGAGTACTTTATTTGTTTGTTTATTTACAACATTTATATCCTTCCCTTATCACTCCAAAGGGGACTCAGAGCAGCTTACAAGTTATATGTACGTACAATATATTATTTATTTACTTCATTTATATACCACTTTTCTCTGCCCTCAGTCGACTCAAAGCGGTTAACAACAGCAAAATTCAATGCAAAACATCATAAAACGATTATGGGACAGTTAAAACAATAGCATCATCAACAATTAAACATCAATATAACAATCATCAGTAAAATCAGAATCTAATCTGATCTATTATATTATTAGCATAGCACAATATTAGTATTATATATTACTATATTGTACTATACCACTATACTGCAATATTATTAGTAATATTACATGCAATATATAATTATTATTAGCATTATATTGTATTATTAGTAGTATTATATTGTATTACAATATTATGATATTAATAAAAGATCAAGAAATTTATTTCAATATGAGCAAAAGTTAATAAGAGACAGCAAGAGTAAACACCCCTAAATACAAGGATTATAACTACATGAGCATGTTTACCTGACATACCAGCCTCCCCAAACTATTTGAGTGGTACCCAGTGGTGGCTACTAGATTACATTAGTTGAACATAGATGCAGCACTCTAGATAGCCCCTTTCCAAGTTTAGATTAAAACCCAGATCAGACTCACCACCATCACCAATGTAGAAGCCATCACTGGCTACTGGTGGATTGCAACTTCATATATCTGGCTACAGTCATACAACCTGGTAGGCCCCAGATTGGGGAATGTGACTATGCACTAACAGCTAACTGTCCTTCCAGTCTAGACCTTTATACAGATTGATATGTAGCCGAAATGTATGATATTTTATTTTCTGATCTGGGAAAGGTAATTAGATGGGGAAGATGCCTAGGACAGCTCTCCAAACTGGGGTGATCACTAGTGTAAAGCTAGTTCTAGTGTGACATGAATGTGCAACAGAACACATGATAATCTTAAGTGTATACTTATGGAAAAGTTAACACTAGTTAGTACTTAGAGAAATAAGAACACAACATTCTTCCCTTTCCTATATCCTGTCCTTTTCTTCCTCCCCACTCTTTCCTTGCAGCAATGTTTTAAGTGCCGTTGGACTCTAAAAGTAAATGAGTTTTGAACTGTTTCAAAGCAGGGCTGATTGGTACCAATAACCAATTCTTGGTCTACCTTGTTTTTAGGCATTTCTCTTCCTTTGACTTGGATTAGAACAGTGGTTCTCAAACTGTGGGTCCCCGGGTGTTTTGGCCTACAATTCCCAGAAATCCCAGCCAGTTAACCAGCTGTTATGATTTATGGGAGTTGAAGGCCAAACACATCTGGGAACAACAACAACAACAAACTTTATTTATATCCTGCCCCATCTCCCGATGGGGTCCAACCTCCTTAATTGAGGGCAGAATGGGTAACTTCTGGCCTTTCAGATGTTACTAAAATGTGTAACTACCATTATACACCATGGCTATGCTGGATAGGGCTAGTAACAGATATAGTTTGACAACATTAATGACCTGTACACACATGAACTTGGATGTTTAGGAAGGAGTGTGAGAATAGAAACAATAAGTCATCCCACAAGAAGATAGGAAAGGATTTAGCCTCTGATCTCCCCAGTACAACACTTGCAAACCCCCACATAACACTGACTTTGATCTCCTGAGTCCTCACCTCATCATCTGGTTGCAGATACTGCTTGGCAAATTCCAAGAGCTTCTTCTGTGCAGATGTCTGATTGTGGTAGCGCAAAGCTTCCTGAAAGTCAAGAAAGAAAGAGTCAATCATAGGAAATAAGGGAGCAGCTAATGGCATTTTCTTAGCTGGAGCCAACAGTGAACCTAAAAGAAAGTGGGACATTCTGTGCCAAGGACATATAGCAGGCATCTGACTCCCAGAAGCCCTTTCCAGCTTGTTTAATGCTAAGGTATTATGGGGGTTGGAGTCCAAACATCTGAAGGCTTCCATCCTCAAAAAGCTCACCATGGAAACACTTTTTCTACCTGCTTGACGTGATACTGCACCTGCCAGGTGGAGCCTGGAAGGGCAAGGAGAAAAAGCTGGCATTTGATAAAATACAACTGGCCCTCCACATTTATGGGATAAACATTTGTGAAAATGACCACCGAGTTGCACTTGAGGACCTAAAGATTCCTTGAGAGAACACTTGTGTAGGCATTTGTAGGTCCTCCAGCATGATTCTATGGTCACCTTCCAGCAGAAAGGTAGTACAATTATGGAGAGAAGTCAAAAGAGTATGGGACACTCTGGCACCAGCCACTACAATCAGTTGATAAAATATGGCTCTTTTCACATAGAACATCACAGGATTTTGATGCCATGTGTAGGAATGGGTTGACTTATGGCAACTCTTTGAATTTCACAAGGTTTTCTTAAGCAAGGAGGATTAAGAGGTGGTTTTGCCTCTGAAATAATGCCTACAGCACCTGGTATTTGTTGACAGTCTCCTGTCCTAGAACTACATAGGGCTGACTCTGCTTAGCATCAAAGATCAGACAGAATCTGACGACTTTAGGATATTTTGATAACTGCCATAGCTTTGTTCTAGGGAATTCTGGAATTTGTATTTGCATGAAGTATTTAGAATTATCTGTGCCTTATCAAAGTACAAATCCCAGGACCAAAGAATAGACCCATGACAGTTGAAGTGGGATGAAACTGCTATAATTCTAGAGTGGGAAAGGAGCTCAGAGACACTGTACTCTCTAAGAAAGAAAGATTGCTCCTGTAGAGAAGCATGACTTGCCAAAGACCAGAGTTGGTTCCTGAATGGGGATCTAAACCATATTCTTTCAGCATTCTAGTCCATTATTCTAATCACTGCTCCATTGGCTCTCCTCTTACTTACTGGTTATAAGAGAAGAAGAAAAAACATGGTCGTGTTGAAGGCCCTACTATTTTGCCTTTGCCCTTCCCCCACTGGAAAACTTGTAGAGTAGATCTGTGAAATGTGCAGATCTCTAGATGTTGTTGGACTCCAACACCCAGCAATCCCTGTCAGCAGCGATGAATACTGGAAGCTGAAGTTTACTAATATTGAGGGGGTAGGGCACATAATTCCCAGTCCTGGTTTCAGGTTTTTGGGGGTTGCTACCTTTTAATACAGGTATGTTGAATTGATATAATGTGGCACAATTTTGATTTATTTGTATAATCTTCTAGTACATCAGGGTAGCAGACTTTTTGGAAAGGGCATGACATTTTAGAGGACATAACCTTTTGGGAAACCAGAAATCTCCAAAGCCTTTTGGAAGCATGCCCCTTTTGGAGATTAATTGGCATTCACACTATTTGGAATAATCATAACCTTTTTGTAAAGTATGATCTTCATGAGAAGATTTAAATACTCTTTGAATGAATCTTCTCCTTAGTGGTATATATCCACTAGTATTCATGCAAAGCAAATTAGGTTTCTCAGTTGTTAGACTGATATACCTGGTTATCTCTCTGAACTATATTATAATATTATAATATAATACAATATAATACTAGTAATAATAATTCAATATTATAATTATAATTATATATTTAATTACATGTAATATTACTAATAATATTATAATATAATGGTATAATGCAATATAGTAATATATACTGGTATTTTACTATGCTAATAATATAATATATTGTATGAAAATATATATTGTAAGCCGCTCTGAGTCCCCTTCGGGGTGAGAAGGGCGACATATAAATGCCGTAAATAAATAAATAAATAAATAAATAAAACTGTTAGGAACAAAGATATGCCAATGCACAAAATATATAGCAGATTTTCAGAAGTGTTATTTCAGTTGCCCAAAAACAACTATTGTCACATAAAATATATTGCTTTTAAATCATGTTCTCAAGAGACCAAAAATAGGTAGTCTTTGTTAAAAGTAATATAGTTGATTTACTTACAGACTTCATGTATTCAGCATACAGGTATGTTTCTTACTGATTGAGAGTTTAAACAATCTGTTTTCTAAAGCATTCTGTTTTACTCTCTTCTTTGTTGCATACAGACTCTCTTCAGTCTAAAACATTACTGAACATGGACTCAATACAGACTGACTACACACTGCAGCATACTGACACTGACTTTACTTCTAAACCACTGGTTCCCAATCTGTGGGTTGCCAGATGTTTTGGCCTTCAACTCCCAGAAATCCTAACATCTGGTAAACTGCCTGGGATTTCTGGGAGTTGTAGGCCAAAACACCTGGGGACCCACAGATCAAGAACCAGTGTTCTAAACTATACTATACTGCTTCTGATGCAAAGTGACTTCTAAAATGGAGTCTCAGTCTGAATGGTCACATGGTCTGTAGTCCCTACCACAACATCAAACAACATAGAGTTAAGGGAAAACTGCATATCAAAATATACATACAATCTGAATTATATACATAATGAATAACTAGTATAGGAGGCTTGTAGAAGTTGGCTATTTCCAACAAACTTTTGAAGAACTTGAATGCTGGAAATAAATTGTATGTTTGGTCACAAGGAACACCTTAATCCTTATGTCTACACATTCTGATCTCACCGGCCGTGGGTTGAAGTCATCTTCTTCCAAATGCCAACGCTCACGGTAGAAGCGGTAATAGACCAGGTTCTGTTGCATGACCTCATCCCCAGGGTCAAAAAGCATGTAGCTGGCTACACTTCGCACTGCGTTTTTGATATCGTTCACTGCGCAAATAATGAGACATCAAGTTAGTGGAATAGGCATCTTAAAATGCAGCACTGGGGGGTGAGAAGGAAGAGAAAGACTAAGAGAAAGAGAGCCTCTAGGCCAGGCATGGGCAAACTTCGGCCCTCAAAGTGTTTTGGACTTCAACTCCCACAATTCCTAACAGCCTCAGGCCCCTTCCTTTCCCCCCACAGCCGCTTAAGCTGTGGGGGGAAAAGCTGGAGATCCGAAGTTTGCCCATACCTGCTCTAGCCCAACAATTCCCAAATGTTGACCATCCTGCTGTTTCGCACGTCAACTCCCAGTATCCTCGGCCAGCTTGGCCAACAGTCAGGAATTCTGGAAGTCCAAAACATCTGGATGACCAAAGTCTGGAAAACACTGCTCTAAGGTGATTTGTGGTCCTTTGTTTTGGTTGATGTGCAATTCCCATTAGCTCACACAACTGCTTATCATGGCTTGGGCTGATGGAAGCTGCACTCCAGCAGCATGTGGACTGCCACAAGTCCCTCCTAGTGAATTGGCAATGTACTGATCTTTCCTGCAACTCCCTAGGACATCTTAACCTCCAAACTCACTTTTAGATCCTGTCTTAACTCTAACACATTTTAATCAAGATGTGCTAAAAAGAATCCCTGATTCTTGTCTGTATGCATTCACCCCTGACAAAAAGGGGTAAATGCATACAAACAAGTCAGTGAGAACCAACCATGCTTAGCAAGCAGGGAATGCTGACTGTTGGGGGAAAACCTCAGTAGGGAGAAGTGGTAAGAGGAAAGGAATGGCAGTATTTTGGAAATTCCCATGAATGTCCACCATACTGCAACATTTGTTACAGTTCAACTTGTATCTAAAGACTAAAGGTTGGGAACAAACAGGAAGGGGTATCAGACAAATTAGGTGTTGTCTTGATCTTGGGTCAAAGGGTTTTGTGACTTATAACAAACTCTTCCACTGTCTGTCAACAACATGAATTCCCCAACCCCCCAAAAATGAATTTCCCGAGACTTACATTTGTAATATGCAAATTGAAGGTAATGATACATGGTGGCCACAAACTTCTCCACAAAGTAGCCGCCTACATTTGGTATCAGATCGGCCTCGCAATCCACTTTGCACTGCAGGACCTCAACAAAATGATCTGGACAGGGGGTTGGTGGGAGATGAAGGGAGAAGAAAGGAATCAAAGGAAATTAAGTGCGAGTCTTTGGGCAGCTGCTGGATGGTTAAGAAGATTCAGATCATCTGTTGCACAAATCTACTCATGCTGATAAGGGATGCAGGATCTATTACAATGGTTCTCAACCTGTGGGTCCCCAGATGTTTTAGCCTTCAACTCTCAGAAATTTTAACAACTGGTAAACTGGCTAGGATTTCTGGGTGTTGTAGGCCAAAACCCCTGGGTACCTACAGGTCGAGAACCACTGATCTATAAGATCAAGTGTTAAGTACTTTGGAATTCATTAAATTGTGCAGTGGACCTGCAGGCTCCAGATCCATGATTTCCACTGATTATGGATCATCACGTCCTATACATAAATTAGCGCCTATTACACAAGCATACTGAAGTGTCCTTATTAACGTTACTGTGTTTAATAATATAGGATGAAATCATCTGCTTTTTTATTTATTTTTGGTATCCATGACATGTGCTTGGATCTTAACTATGGATCTGGAGGGCACATTGTACCGCTGTACATTAGAACAGGTCTATGCCCAACTGACCTGACAGCAGACCACACTATATATATATATATATATATATAATGGTCTCTCTCACACACACAGTTATATTCCGCCCTTCTCACCCTGAAGGAGACTCAAGGTGGAACACAAAATACAAACGGCAAACATTCAATGCTAGGACATGAATTCATTATATGCATATATAAATATTAAAAACATTTATCTCAATATTAAAATACACTGTTTAAAAACATCTTGTTCATCTGCATCTAATCTAATTGGCCTGGTAAGGTTTCCTATGTTTTATTGCACTGACCCGAAAACTTGGTCCCACGGCCAAGGTTTTACCATCCTTCTGAAGGACAGGAGGAAGGGYGCTGATCTGATCTCACCAGGAAGGGAGTTCCATAGCTGGGGGGCAATCACTGAGAAGGCCCCTCTCTTGTCCCCACCAATRGACCTGTGACAATCGTGGGATGGAGAGCAGGGCCTCCTCAGAGGATCTTAATCACTATTTAAAGAGGGCCCCTGGTGATGCAGCGGGTTAAACCGCCGAGCTGCTGAACTTGCTGACTGAAAGGTTGGCGGTTTCAATCCGGGGAGTGAGGTGAGCTCCCATTGTTAGGCKCAGCTTCTGCCAACCTAGCAGTTCAAAAACATGCAAATGTGAGTAGATCAATAGGTACCACTTCTGCGAGAAAGTAAGGGTGCTCCATGCAGTCATGCAAACTACATGGCCTAGGAGGTGTCTACGGACAACGCCGGCTCTTGGGCTTAGAAATGGAAATGAGCAATACCCCACAGAGTCCGACATAACCAGACTAGTAAAGGTAAAGGGGAAACCTTTACCTTTACTATGTAAAAGTTGCATTGTTTTCTCTAATAAAAATATTTTTTTAAATTTGGAAACATTTTGCCACATGCTGCATATTTGACATTTGGAAGTATTTGCATCCTGACTTACAAAAGTTCCAAACTGAATTGGGAGGTGTTGTCATCCACTTTGTAATGATCAATTTATCCTCAGTTCCCTTAGTTTGTTGTGATGGTTGTATCATTGGCCTCCCACATTGCTCTTACCTGCAATGGCTGGATAGAAGTCCTTAAATTCACGGAGTTCGTAGCTGCCTTCGCAGCCAGCCAGGCAATTCTCATAGGCCTTGTAGTATTCGGAGAGTGCATGCTCCATGTCGGCAATGCTGCTGCGGAAATCGCCACTGTTATAAAGTTTCACTGATCTGACAAAAACTGTCTGCCAAGACACAGAGAAAAGATGCCAGGTCAGGCTGAAGAAAAGTCAACAACAGGCATGCTAGATGCAATCCAGTTATCCGCCTAGCTCGGTCTTCTTAAATGCCAATCAGATACTATGGAAAAATTTGTAAGAATGTATGGTCTTGTCAGAGGCATTCTCAGTGGCTACTCCTAGGCTCTGGCACCTCCTCTTTGCTGTCCATCTCTCACCAATATTTTGCCTTTCTTTTCTGACAGGCTTTTAGAACTGAAGGTTTTTAAGGAGACTGTTTTGTTATAAATAGTACTATTTTGAAATGGCTTCTCCTCCTGCACATTAAACCATTTGAAAGCAAAGATGTTACTATCTTAGTCACCTACGTAGACAGTTTTGGAGAAGTTTGGATTTCCACATAAAAGATACTCAATCTGTATAATAAAGGCAAGAAGCCATTCACGGACCATAGAATAGTAGAGTTGGAAGAGACCGCAAAGGCCATCCATTTCAACTCCCTACCAGGAAAACAAAACAAATCAGGAAAACAAATCAAAGCACTCCTGACAGATGGTCTTCCAGCTTCTGTTTAAAAACCTCCAGAGAAGGAGGCACCATCACACCCCAAGACAGCTCTTACCATCAGGGAGTTTTTCTTAATGTTTTGGTGAAATCTTTTTCTCTGTGATTTGAATTACTGTTTTCTCCCCTAGACTACAGAGTAGTAGAAAACAAACTTGCCCATTTCCTAATTCACCTGCTGCTAACACTTTCTCTTCATCCAGACCTTCCAAGCAAAGACTTGCAATGGAATACTCTACAGATGTTTTGGACTACAACTCCCATCAATTGGCAAAAAAAGGCAATGGGATTTTGGCCTTCATAAATAGGAGTATAGTGTCTAGGTCCAGGGAAGTCATGCTATCCCTCTATTCTACCTTGGTCAGACCACATTTGGAATACTGTGTCCATTTCCAGGCCCCACAATTGAAGGGAGATGTTGACAAGCTGGAATAAGTCCAGAGGAGGGCGACTAAAATGATCAAGGGTCTGGAGTACAAACTATGAGGAGCAGCTTAAAGACCCGATCATGTTTAGCCTGAAGAACAGAAGGCTGAGAGGAGACATGATGGCCATGTATAAATATGTGAGGGGAAGTCATAGGGAGGAGGGAGAAAGCTTGTTTTTTGCAGCCCTGGAGACTAGGACACGGAGCAATGGTTTCAAACTACAGGAAAGGAGATTCCACTTGAACATTAGGGAAAAAAATCTGACCGTGAGAGCTGTTCAGCAGTGGAACTCTCTGCTCCGGAATGTGGTGGAGGCTCCACATTCTTAAAAGAGGCTTTTAAGAAGAGGCTGGATGACCACCTGTCGAGGGTCCTTTGAATACGGTTTTCCTGTTTCTTGGCAGGGGGTTGGACTGGATGGCCCACGAGATCTCTTCCAACTCTGTGATTCTATGAATCCCAGTCAATTGTAAGTGGTTGTAGGAACCACTAATCCAAAATGTCTGAAGGACTAAAGTTCAGCTCCTTTTCCCCCCCAGTATCTCAAACACCTCTCCCTCCATTCACCTCATAGGGTTGTGCTTCCAAGTCTATAAGGTACTCGTCCACATCCACCATGGTCTTGTAATAATTCAGGTACTTTTGGGTCATCTCATGCTTCGGATTCTTCTGCAGGAATGTGTGAGCAGCCGATACGGCTTTTTCAATTTTATTTGCCTGAGAAAAACATGAAAAAACAGTTTAAGGTGATAGTGCTTAACCACTTTAGCCTTTCCAGCCACATTTAATATCAACATGCACCCACTTTAAAATGTTGTATATTTGTATGGTAATCATGCTTTTCTTGTGACCCATCTAAGATCAGAGTATGATGCAGTAATGGCTTCCATGCCTTTAGTAGAGATGTCGCTATGGGAGTCAAGCAGTTCATAAAAAAACAAAAATGAACAAGTAGATATAAAAATAACTCTGTGGTGTAGTGGTTTAAGCATTGGACTATAACTCTAGAGACCAGGGTTCAAATCTCCCAATCAGCAACCAAAATCCACTGGATGACCATGGGCAAGTCACACTGCGTCAACTTTAGAGGAAGTCAAAGGCTTATCTTGCCAAGAAAACCCCATAATACAGTGGTTCTCAACCTTCCTAATGCCATGACCCCTTAATACAGTTCCTCATGTTGTGGTGACCCCCAACCATAAAAATATTTTTGTTGCTACGTCATAACTGTAATTTTGCTACTGTCATGAATCGTAATGTTAATATCCAATATGAAGAATGTATTTTTATTCCCAGGACCAAATTTGACACAAATACCCGATAGGCCCAAATTTGAATATTGGGGATAGGCAGGTGGGTGGGGGGACGATAGGTGAGTGGGTGGGTGGGTGGGTTATTTTGTCGTTTGGAGTTGTAGTTGCTGGGATTTATAGTTCACCTAAAATCAAAGAACGTTCTGAACTCCGCAAACGATAGAGTTGAACCAAACTTGGCACACAGAGCTCCCATGACAAAATACTGGAAGGGTTTGGTGGACATTGACCTTGAGTTTTGGAGTTGTAGTTCACCTACATCCAAAGAACACTGTGGACTCAAACAATGATGGATCTGGATCAAAACTGGCATGAATGCTCAATAATGTGAACACTAGTGGAGTTTGGGGAAAAGAGACTTGACAATTCCTGGGATATATAGTTCACCTCCAATCAAAGTGAATTCTGAACGCCACCAATGATAAAATTGGGCCAAACTTCCCACACAGAACCCCCATGACCAGCAAAAATACTGAGTTTTCTTATGGTCTTTGGTGACCCCTCTGACACCCCCTCACTACCCCTCCAGGGGTCCCGACCCCCAGGTTGAGAAACACTGCCATAATAGGTTAGTTCTAGGATTGACCATGTGCTGAATGGTTTCTTTCCTTACCTATGTTCAACCACTGCCAACCTCCTCCATACACCAGGTTTATAAGATAAGGCAAGTTGATATGATATGTGGTTCACCAAGCTTATTTATTTATCGTGTTAGAATCGAATTGAGAATACAGTTATAATGGATAAAAAACCATTTTCCAAGTCATGAACTTAGCATTGTACTAAATTTTCTTTGACCAGAAGCAGGCCACTTTGAGTGACTCAGATGTCACTGTAAGAAGGTCCTCCACTGTGCACGTGGAAGGGCTCAGACTGCATTGTAGTAAGGTCCACCAAGCTAAATGCATACCAGAGACCTGGATAAATTGCCTGTTTTTGTTGCCGGCTCAGAAACAATCTTGCAGTATTTTCAATGGGAACATGTTTTATTATGGCAGTTTTTCATGTATACCCTCCAGGGCCCATCAAACATAGGCCATAATAAAATGTTTCATGATCCCATGAAACCTTAAAGACTGTGTTGTTTTGCTTCACGGCAACTGACATCACACAGTTATTTTTCTGAAAATCCCATAAGGTGGACTTTCCGGCAAGTGATAAGAGCCAAAATGCACAGTCAATGAGTCACAGTCTGTATAGTACCAGAGCAAGCCTGTCTGATCTGAGTATTCAACACTCCATTTTTACTAGTTATAATCTCTTCTTTTTCATCAACATCATCATCATCACAGGCCATGTACAAACTTGCTGATGACTTTCTCCATATAGTACCAACTTTTCATAGAGAGAGCTTCTTTTCTACTCTTAGACCCTTTCCACACAGATGAATAAAATCCCTCATTATCTGCTTTGAACGGGGATATATGGAAGTGTGGACTTAGATATTCCTGTTCAAAGCAGATATTGTGGGTTATTCTGCATTGATATTCTGGGTTATATGGCTGTGTGGAAGGGCCCTTACACTCTTCCCACCACTTGACTAATGTATACCAGCCCACACAGGACCATAAATCCACAATCACACAAGAACATTTCTCTGCTTTATTGTACCATGGAGATTTAGCATTAGTTTGGCTCTCTTTAGTTCAATCAATACTAAATTGAATTATGGAAATCAATTGGAAAGGAAGTGAAAACAACATATCATTTAGATGCAAGACATGGGGCCCTTCCACACAGTCATATAACCCAGAATATGAAGGAAGATAATCCATAATATCCGCTTTGAACTTGTTGTTGTTCATTCGTTCAGTCGTCTCCGACTCTTCGTGACCTCATGGACCAGCCACGCCAGAGCTCCCTGTCAGGCCATCACAACCCCCAGCTCCTTCAAGGTCAATCCAGTCACTTCAAGGATGCCATCCATCCATCTTGCCCTTGGTCGGCCCCTCTTCCTTTTGCCTTCCACTTTCCCCAGCATAATTGTCTTCTCTAGGCTTTCCTGTCTCCTCATGATGTGGCCAAAGTACTTCAACTTTGTCTCTAGTATCTTTCCTTCCAGTGAGCAGTCGGGCTTTATTTCCTGGAGGATGGACTGGTTGGATCTTCTCGCAGTCCAAGGCACTCTCAGCACTTTCCTCCAACACCACAGCTCAAAAGCATCGATCTTCCTTCGCTCAGCCTTCCCTAAGGTCCAGCTCTCACATCCGTAGGTTACTACAGGGAATACCATGGCTTTGACTAGGCGGATCTTTGTTGCCAGTCTTGAACTGGCATTTATTTATTTATTTATTTATTTATTTATTTATTTATTTATTTATGGTATTTCTATGTCGCCTTTCTCAGCCCGAAGGCGACTTACAATTGGGAGCAATTCGATGCCACAACAGTCATAAAATACAATTAAAAACATTTAGCACACATTATAAAAACTATATAAAAATCATTAAAAACATATAATCACCAGTGACTTCCTGTAAACTTATTTTCCAGAAGCATAGTCTAAGCCGTTTCATGTTCACTCTTCCATAGTTCCACATTTATCTATTATGCTGTATTTTCAAAAGCTTGTTTGAAGAGCTAGGTTTTTACTTTTTTTTGGAATGTCAGGAGGGAGGGGCCGATCTAATATTCCTGAGGAGGGAGTTCCAGAGCCGAGGAGCCACCACTGAGAAGGCTCTGTCTCTTGTCCCCACGCGCCATATAACCCAGTTCAATGTGGATTTTATACAGCTGTGTGGAAGGGGCCATAGAGGATGTTTCTAGATTAATTTCAACCTGGTTTCAGACCTGGCTATGAATGATTTATGCAGGGAACTGGACAGGGTTAGTTCTGCTGCACTCAATCTCTCAATGTTAACCCCTTTCCTGCTGTGTATTCTTTGTTTCCCAAATAAATCTTAGTCATATATTACAAATTAGAAATGTGCAAAAATAACCTGTTTACGATGAAGCAATTCCCAGAATTCTAATTTTTTAAAAAGCTGGTCATTACACTGAGAGTTTCTGAGTCAGCATTACAAATCTTCCAGCTTGAATTTTTAGTCATCAGCCCAATGCCAGCATTTCCTCTGCAGCCTATTCTAACATTTTGGAGAAACATTTGCCTCCAGTATTTGCATGCTCTCATCCACATGGTTTTCTAACCTCCCACTAGTGCCTGGTATTCTCATCATGGAGTCAAATGCCAGGTTGCTGATGTGGAAAGAGAGATTCACCACTGTGGGCACATCTCATATGGGCAAAGAAAGGAACAACTGTCTGCAGGGTGGAGGAGAACACAGAGAGTTTTCTATCAGCTGCATTCATTGGATTCTTCACTGAAGTTTTCCGTAGTGCTACAAAAAACTGTGGACTTCTGTCTGAAACATCATACCTTTTAGTCAATTCCACCTTACATTTGAAAAGAGAACATCCCTACATTATTAACCAAATATTTCGAATAAAGTCTTGAGTCTTGCTTTCTTTAAAATTGCTCTCTTTTATAGAAACTCTTTAAAAACTCTTGATGTCCTATCAGTCAAACAGCAGTTGGTGAACTGCAGTCATGCAGATATCATTGAACTACAACTCCCACGATTCCTCATCACTGGCTGTGTTGGCTGTGGGAATTACAGTCCAACAATAACTGGAAAGCTGCCTTTTGTCGACCCCTGAGTTATAGCCTTATTTTTCAAAGTCCAGCTGCAGCCACATGATTTTCATGCAAACACTGGCTCATCATCTCTGAGGAGAGATCAGGGATATGATTCAAGAAGGACCCCACCCAAACTTCCCTTTCCACGGGCTTCTCTCAAAGCTCCTTCTACGTGTTATTTTCGGAATAAGACACCAGCAAGACACACTGTTATTAAGAGCCCTGTTAAGATCTTGCAAACAGAGGGCAATGGCTTCCTTGGTTGAATCTATTTATCTTAATGTGATCCTCATCTTTTGGTACTGGATCCTACTTGGCCAAGCATACATGTTTTAAACTAATGAGCCATGTTTTCTTATGATATGTCCAAAGCACAATAATAGCCATGGTTTAGTAGTTTTGCCTTCGAGGCCTAAGTTGCTCGAAGACCCATTCATTTATCTTTTTAGCACACCATGGCAACCATAAAGATCTTTTCTAGCATCACATGAGTTTACTTTCTTCCTGTCCATTTTCTTCACTTTCCAGCTGTCCCTACCATACACAGAAACCACAAATACTAGCAACTGCTACATGGTATCTTCCTAAACACCTGAAAGTAGCGAGTGCAGCAGGCTTACAATGAACCTGAGTTTGTTCAACATGATTTAATCCCAGGGTAGGTTCAAACAGGGTGGACTAATCCTGGACCAGAACCATATTTGTATCTTATTACTGTAATATCTTTGTTTCCAAGAAATGTCTTTTGGTCCGGCAGCTAATAGATTATTACATTTTAAAGGCTGAATTGTTGTTATAATTGTTTTAACTGTATTTTGATATTTGTTATGGCATCAAATCGCTGCCGACTATGAACCGCCTTGAGTTGCCCCTGGCTGAGAAAAGGCAGTATACAAATGCGGTAAATAAATAAAATAAATAAGACGGTCAACCGGTTTGCATATCACTATTTTGAGTAGCGTTGCTGAGTACCATTATATTTCATTCTCACATGGACTGCTTATACAACATATCAAAATGAATTAAAACCTGATCACCTATGTGGATACATTCCTTAAATTATCTGACTCCAAATCCTAGCACACTGCAGATTATCCCTGGGGGACCTAGAATCGTCTTGAGTTATCATCTCTAGGAATTTGCAAGGTTGGCCAGGATGACTCTATGGCTCCTTCTACATCTATATAAATAAAAATTTAATATTCTTTTGTGGGATTAACATAACTCAAAAACCACTGGACAAATTGAGACCAAATTTGGACACAATACACCTATCAGGCCAACAAGTGACCATCATTCATAAAACACTGAAAAACACAGCAGAAGAGACTTAAAAAGCCAAAAAGAAAATGCATTACAACGCATGTGCAAAACCACATATACACAAACACACACATAGATAAGGTAAAGGTTGTTCCCTGACATTAAGTCCAGTCATGTCTGACTCTGGGGTGTGGTGTTCATCTCCATTTCTAAGCCGAAGAGCCGGCGTTGTCCATAGACACCTCCAAGGTCATGCGGCTGGCATGACTGCATGGAGTGCCGTTACCTTCCCGTCGGAGTGGTACCGAATGATCTACTCATACTTGCATGTTTTCGAACTGCTAGGTTGGCAGAAGCTGGGGCTGACAGCGGAAGCTCACGCCGCTCCCCGGAATTGAACCTGCGACCTTTCGGTCAACAAGCTCAGCAGCTCAGCACTTTAACCCACTGCGCCACCGGGGGCTCCTACACACATATATACGTATACACAAATATATACACTCACATATGCATATATACACACACAAAACACATATACAGACTGGACCACAGCAACGCGTGGCAGGGGACGGCTAGTAGCTGTATAAAATTCACATTGAACTGGAATATATGGCAGTGTGGACTCAGATAATCTATTGTGGATTAATATTGTGGATTATCTGCCTTGATATTCTGGGTTATAGGGATGTGTGGAAGAGCCCTCAGTTAACATCTGGAGATGCCAGTGTCTGTCCAGCCATAGAAACCCACTGGGTGACCATGGCCAAGTCACACTTTCTCAGCCTCAAAAGAAGGAAAGGACAAACCCATTCTGAACAAATTCTGCTTAGAAAAACTTTGTGGTTATCATCAATCTGAAATGATTTGTAGGTACACCACAGCACTGCTTTAAACAAAGGGCAGGCAAACACAGGTTTGCCAGAAGGTAAATATCAAAGGGAGATGAGCAAGAGAAGAAGGGGATGAAAGAAGCAAGGTAAGGCAGACTGGGAGGGGGGGGGGGTGTTAAGATGATAATAATGGAAAGTGATCCAGAGTGGTATAATGGTTTGGGGATTGGAGACCAGTGTTTGAATATTTGCTTGTCCATAAAAATGTCCTGGGTGACCTTTGGCAAGTCACATACTCTCAGCCTTGGAGGATTACAAGGAAAGACCCACTCTGAGCAAATCTTGCCAAGAAAACCACTTTATAGATTTGCCTTAGGCTCATCATAAATTGAAAATATTCTAAAGGCAGAAAACAACAGCATCAAGCAATAGCTCAGCAAGCTACTCTGAGCTTATCCTGTGTCTGGATACATAGAAGAGAACATATCTGCGCATACTGTAGTGCCTACCACTCATGTATTTTATAGAATAGCACTAAATATGAAAACGGGAACATGCCCATGTATCTGAGAGTTATAAAGCCTAAAAGAATAGCCTTTCTGGCTGTCAAGATAGCTATGAGCTCCATGAATGGAAAGACTTATTTGTGGGCAATGGCAATGATACATCAACAACAACAACCACAAGAACAAACAGAAGTGTGTGCCTTGTATTGTCTAGAGGCTGAAACTAGATTGCCCTTATTAAGCAAAAGGAATTTGTGAATCAAAAGGTTTTATTACCTCATAGGTAGCTACATTCATTTTGAGTTGTGGAAAATTTGGATGGGAGGTACACTGCTTTTACCATCCTTGTGGGAGGCTTCTCTCATGTCCCCATATAAGGAGCTGGAGCTGACAGAGGGAGCTCATCCATGTTCTCCCCAGATTTGAACCTCCGACCTGTCGCTCTTCAGTCCTGCCAGCACAAGGATTTAACCCATTGCGCCAACAGAGTGCTCATGCAAAGAGGCCCATCTCACCTCCTTCCTGCATGGCATATTGCTTCTTGTGGGATTTTATTTATTTGCAGAACCTCCTGCCTCTTGTCACCACTGATCTTGAGCCATCCCGAGCCCCTGATCATGTGATCATGTGAAGAGGGCTACATAAAATCAACCCATTTGCACAAAGAACTCCCTAATTCATTCATTCTGTCTCTAGCATCACTTTCATGAAGAGCTGAAGCATCAAACAGCCTCAAAACTCCACAAAAGAAGGCAGCCTGCCAGGGATAGAAGAGCCTGGGGAAATTGAGAAGCAAATTCCACTTTCTCACAACTGTGGCTGATGCCTGGGACGTGGCACTGAATGTCTTTAGTACAGGAGGACTGGGGGGAAGCTACCTCATCGAGAAGGAGGAGTGGAAAAGACCAGAAGCTGCTGGCAAAGGCATTGCTTGCTCATTTAAAACCTCTCCTGAAGGCCTACATTTAAAGGGCCTGGATTGAGCGAATGTGTATCCCAGGCATAGCCAAAGGAAATGAGGAAGGTGGGAGGGAAGAAAGGAAGGAGAAACAGGGAGAGAGGGAAGGAGGGAGGAAAGAGGGAAAGAAGGACTAAAAGGTGAAAGGGAAGGAAGGAGGGAGAAAGCGGGAGTTAAGGAAAGAAGGGAAGAAGAATGGGAAGAGAGAAGGGAGGGAAGGAAAGAAGGAAGAAAGAACTAAAGGGTGGAAAGGAAGGAGGGAGGGAAGGAAAGACAGAAGGAAAGAAAGATAGGATGGTGAGAGAGAGGAAGGTCTGAGAAAAAAAGCCTAGGCCTGGGTTGACTATACCTGCTACATAGATTTTTAGATTGTAAGTCGCTCGGAGCACCTTGGTAGAGAGCGACTAATTAAGAAATAACTATATATATATATATATATATATATATATATATATATATATATACACACACACACACACACACACACACACACACACACACACGCATATGTGTGTGTGTGAGTGTGTGTGTGTGTGTATATATATATATATATATAGAGAGAGAGAGAGAGAGAGAGAGAGAGTGCGAGCGCGAGCAGGTATATATGGTTTTCCTCTGACATTAAGTCCAGTCAAGTCCAACTCTGAGGGGTGGTGCTCATCTCCATATCTAAGCTAAAGAGCTGCCATTGTCCGTAGACACCTCCAAGATCATGTAGCTGGCATGGCTGCATGGAGCCCCATTACCTTCCCGCTGGAGCAGTACCTATTGATTTACTCACATTTGCATGTTTTCGAACTGCTACGTTGGCAGAAGCTGGGGCTAATAGTGGAAGCTCATGCCGTTCCCCAGATTTGAACCTGTGACCTTTCGGTCTGCAAGTTCAGCATCTCAGCGCTTTAACCCACTGCACCACGGGGGGCTCCTACCTGCTATATACTCATGTACAAGTCTAAAAATTTTAGTTTAAAGACTCACAACTCATTTTAAGCATTGTACTTTAATTGTTATCATAAAAGAAACCATCCCCTTCTCTGAGTACAGTGGCAAAAGGCAAGAGCTTAGCATGTCCAGGGAGACACATCAACCTACTTTCTCCACTATGGTGCCACTTCTTGTCTTTTTGAATGTTTTGGCAAGGAATGTTTTGGCAAGGAAGTGACAGCTGAAGTAGCAGTATTTTTTCCCTTCTCGATTTATGCCCCTCATTTTACCCATAGATTATACCAAAATCCATATTTGTGCCCTTAAAACCTGCCCTCGACTTATCTATGAGGTCAACTTATCCATGAGTATATACCAGGCATGAGCAAACTTGGGCCCTATGGGTGTTTTGGACTTCAACTCCAGTAGGCTGTTAGGAATTGTGGGAGTTGAAGTCCAAAACACCTAGTATGTCTGGTATATGTCATGAACAACTTTTCAATAACTTTAAAGTATAGGTTCTTTTTATTGCAATTTCCAGTGTGATGAGGGTATATCAGATTACAGAACAACATTTAGGCAAAGAATGACATTGGACATACAGACATACAGATTCTATGCAACTATATTGGATGTACAAAAACTTACAGTTCCATCAGACTAACAAAGACAAAGGGGAGTTGCATTTTCACTCAACATTCACACACATGAACATGCATTCATCCTCATGCACCCAAATATTATTATATCCTTTTCTCCCTCCTTGGAGAAGCACCTGTTAGGCCAGACCCTGCAGCCTGCCAACATATAGTTCCAAAAACTGCCATTAACTTCATAACTTCAAAACTCCAAAATGCATCCTTTCTCTAAGCACTATGCCAAGGATCGGATCTGTGTTTTCCATACAGCAGAACCTGACTCCCTGCACAAAATCCAAGACTCCAAAAGCACACTTCTTCCTCTTCCCTTGAGAAAGAAGCCCCAAAGTGACCAGACTGCTCCCGTGCAAATCTGCCACTCTCCAAATACACCAGCTCTCTCCTTCCCATGCAGAGCATGGCGGGTGAACCAGACTCCTCAGGTCTGTCACACTTTGAGCATTATTAGACTGAGTCTTTTATAGGAATATTCTGCTGATGTAGTCCCAAAGTTTTAAATGAATGATAGACATCTTCCATCCTGGCTCCATCTCAGTTTCCTGGCCAGATGTTGACTTTTCTTGATTGGTGTTGACAAACACAAGTCTTGAGTTGACTTCCTTCTTAACGTACGGAATGTAGTTGCACTCCTTCTAAAACTAGGGCTCCCAGTGTTTCATTAGAGTCAAAGTGGTGTCAACCTGCCTTAAAACTACAACTCCCATGGCTTATAGCAATTAAAGTGGTGTCATAGTGCTTTCCTTCTACAGTGCAGCTGCACCTCTTGTAGCACGAGGGCTCCCAGGATTCTATAGCATTTAAAGTGGTGCCAAAGTGTCTTAAAACTACAACTCCCAAGGTTCCATAGCAGTTAAATCTGTGCCAAACTGCCTTAATTCTACAGTGTAGTTGCACCCCTTGCAAAACTAGGTCTCCGAGGGTTCCATTGCTGTTAAAGTGCTGCCAACCTGCCTGAAAACTACAACTCCCAGGGTTCGAAAGCAGTCAAAGCAGTGCCAACCTGCCTTTACTCTAGAGTGTAGTTACACCCTTGTAAAACTAGAGTTCCTGGGGTTCTACTGCTCTTAAAGTGGTGCCAAACCACCCTAAAACTACAACTCCCAGGGTTCCATAACAGATAAAACGGTGTCAAACTGCCTAGACTCTACAGTGTAGTTACACCCCTTGTAAAACTAGGACTTGCGAGGTTCCATAGCAGTCAAAGTGGTGCCAAACTGCCTAAACTTTCCAGTGTAGTTGCATCCCTTTTAGAACTACAACTCCCAGGGTTCCATAGCAGATAAAACGTGCCAAACTGCCTAGACTCTACAATGTAGCTGCAGCTCTTGTAAAACTAGGGCTCCCGAGGTTCCATTGGAGTCAAAGTGGTGCTGAACTGCCTTAACTTTCCAGTGTAGTTGCGTCCCTTGTAAAACTACAACTCCCAGGGTTTCATAGCAGACAAAACGCTGTCAAACTGCCTAGACTCTACAGTGTAGTTGCATCTCTTATAAAACTAGGGTTCCCGAGGTTCCATTGGACTCAAAGTGGAGCCAAACTGCCTTAACTTTCCAGTGTAGTTGCATTCCTTGGAAAACTACAACTCCCAGAGTTTCATAGCCAATAAAACGGTGTCAAACTGCCTAGCCTCTACAGTGTAGTTGCATCTCTTATAAAACTACGGCTCCTGAGGTTCCATTGGAGTCAAAGTGGTGCCAAACTGCCTTAATTTTCCAGTGTAGTTTCGTCCCTTGTAAAACTACAACTCCCAGGGTCTCATAGCAGTTAAATCGGTGCCAAATTCCCTTAACTCTACAGTGTAGTTGCATCCCTTGTAAAACTAAGGCTCCTGAGGTTCCAAAGCAGTTAAAGTGGCGCCAACCTGCCTGAAAACTACAACTCCCAGTGTCCCATAGTTTTGTACAGATTAAACTGCACCCCTGTTGGAAACTCTAACTTTCCTGATGTTACAGCAGTTAAAGTGGTGCCCCATTGGTTTCCTTTTACAGCGCCCCTTGCAAAACTACAACTCCCGGGTGCGACGCGAGCGAGAGCCTGACCTTGAAGAGCGCGTAGTGGAGGTACTGGTAGGGGGCTCGGCGCTGAAAGTCCTTCAGGGTCTCCGGCGGCGGGGAGCTGAGCTGGAAGGCGGGCAGGCCCCGCTTGCAGGCGCGGAGGCAGGAGGCGCGCCGGAGGAGCCGCCCGAAGAGCTCCATCTCCCGCAGCCACTCGGCGTCCAGCTCAGCGCCGGCCTCCTCCTCCTCCTCCTCCGACCCGGCTGCGCCTTCTCCTGCTCCTTCCCCTTCTGCTACTCGGGCGGGGGCGCATTCCTTGTGGCAGTGGGCCTCGCTGTCGCGGAGCAGGCGGTGGAGGCGGAGGCTGGCCTCCAGGTAGCGGGCGCTCTCCTTCCAGTTCTCGCCTTCGTACTGCTCCAGGGCGTAGGAGTAGGCGCTCTGCAGCGGCATCAGCTCCGCTTCGGGGAAGCCGCGGAAGCTGTACTTCTCGTACTGCGCCCTCGCCGCACGCAGCACCAGCCCCACCGCCGTCAGCGCCAGCAGCAGGAGGCCCCGGCTTCTCCGCTCCATGCCCGCCCTGCGCTCCCGGCCACAGGCCCATCGGGAGGCTCCGGGCAGCAAGGCGAGGCGAGGAGGGAAAGCGCCGCCTCCGAACGGGAGCTCGGCCTCCGCGGGGCCCTAGCGCCGAATTATACCTTCTGTATAATTTTTCTATTCCCTATATCAGTGGTTCTCAACCTTCCTAATGCCACGACCCCTTGATCCGCTTCCTCATGTGATGGTGACCCCCAACCATAAAATTAGTTTCATTGCTACTTCATAATTGTCATTTTGCTGCTGTTATGAATAGTAATGTAAATATCTGATATGCAGGATGGATTTTATTCAATGGACCAAATTTGGTACAAATACCCAATACACCCAAATTTGAATACTGGTGGGATTGGGGGAGGGTATTGATTTTGTCCTGTGGGAGTTGTAGTTGCTGGGATTTATAGTTCACCTACAATCAAAGAGCATTCTGAACTCCACCAACGATGGAATTGAATCAAACTTGGCACACAGAACTCCAACAGAAAATACTGAAAGGGTTTGGTGGGCATTGACCTTGAGTTTTGGGAGTTGTAGTTCACCTACATCAAGAGATCACTGTGGACTCAAACAATGATGGATCTGGACCAAACATGGCACGAATTCTCAATATGCCCAAATGTATATACTGGTGGAGTTTGGGGGAAATAGACCTTGATATTTGGGAGTTGTAGTTGCTGGGATTTATAATCAAAGAGCATTCTGAACCCTACCAATGATTGAATTGGGCCAGACTTCCCACACAGAACCTCCATGACCAACAGAAAATACTGTGTTTTATGGTGGTCTTTGGTGACCTCTTTGACACCCCCTGGTGACCCCTCCAGGGGTCCTGACCCCCAGGTTGAGAAACACTGTCCTATATCATAGAATCATAGGAAGGTTGAATGAAAAGTAATGCCTCCACCTTCGCAACTCCTCAACAGATGGCAGTACTGGTATGAAGCAGGTACTGGCTTGTTCAGTAGACTCTCCTCTATAATTACATTTTGGCGGGAAGCCTTAGCATTGCTTACTTACTTACTCCCTCGTTGTCCGAGTAGGATAATCCTCCAGGGTGGGTCCTTAGGTGACTGTGGAGCCCTATTCTTGATCTGCATCTTCTCCCGCAATGAGGGCATTGGTTTCCAGGTGGGAGGCGGTCCCGGTCGGGGTTGGTTTGAGGCGCCTTCCTCTTCGCACGTTTCTTTCTTTCTTTCACCCTCCATTCATGCCTCGTCAAATTCTGCAGCACTACTGGTCACAGCTGACCTCCAGCTCAAGGGCCAGGGCTTCCCAGTTCTCAGTGTCTATGCCAGAGTTTTTAAGGTTGGCTTTGACCCACCTTTAAATATCTTTTTCTGTCCACCAACATTCCATTTTCCATTCTTGAGTTCAGAGTAGAGCAACTGCTTTGGGAGACAGTGGTCAGGCATTCGGACAACGTGGTCGGTCCAGCGGAGCTGATGGCTGAGGACCATCACTTCAATGCTGGTGATCTTTGCTTCTTCCAGCATGCTGACATTTGTCTGCTTGTCTTCCCAAGAGATTTGCAGGATTTTCCGGAAGCAACACTGATGGAATCGTTCCAGGAGTTGCATGTGACATCTGTAGACAGTCCACGCCTCGCAGGCATATAGCAGGGTTGGGAGGACAATAGCTTTATAAACAAGCACCGTGGTATCCCTATGGATGTCCCGGTCCTCAAACACTCTCTGCTTCATTCGGAAAAATGCTGCACTTGCAGAGCTCAGGCAGTGTTGAATTTTGGTGTCAATTTTGACTTTGCATTGAACGGCTGTGTCGTTAAAGTGCGAAGTATGGAACCCTGTGCAGACAGTCCGTCAATGTGTGATCGAGTTGACCCCCCTCCCCCAGAACTCTGTAAAAGATAGTTCAAAATCAGGAAATTCATAGTTTTGCCAAGGACACCAGGCTGGAATGATCCCATAATCCCCTATCTCTCCCCCATGTGGAAACCTAAGGCTTCTTCCATAGCCCCACATGGCAACGCCCTTGTAACCCAAACTAGCATTTGACCAATTTGGCTATTATTTATTAATTGGATTCCTTTTTTATGAATGAAACTCCTGTTTTATGAGTGGAGAAAATCCAAAACACCCTATATATATCATTGATAGAAGCATTTTGGTATACAATTTAAGTTTTATCCGAAATGATTGGAACCAAAAGTATTTTGGAATTTTCCCCACATTTTGGAATACACACACACACACACACACATACAGGCAGTCCTGGAGTTACAAGCATCTGACTTGCAAATGACTCCTAGTTAAGAACAGGAAGTGAGAAATATTCAAAAACCCAGAACCTCAAGCCATGGCTGATATTGAATGAGAGATTCCCAACTGGACACACAGAATGGGCGACTTGGAGGCGCTGAACAGACTGTGCTCTGGCACCACGAGATGCAGAACCAACCTTAAGAAATGGGGCCACAAAGTGGAGTCCACAACATGCAAGTGTGGAGAAGAGCAAACCACAGACCACCTACTACAATGCAGCCTGAGCCCTGCGACATGCACAATGGAGGACCTTCTTAAAGCGACACCAGAGGCACTCTGAGTGGCCAGATACTGATCAAAGGGCATTTAATATAATGCCAAGTTTTTAAACGTTGTGCTTTTTAAATACATTTCAACTGTACCCTTGGTTTGCTACTGATACTATAAATAAAAATAAAGCAAGCACTGAAATACAGTAAGTATCATCTGCCAGTCTGGCTAACTTTTCTATGATGGAGACCATTTTTGACCTTTGCATAAGGCACCAAAATGTTTGAGCCATCCTCAGTTTTGCAGAAAGAGTTAAGGGACTGAGATATTCCAAATCTCTTCTCCAAATCGACCTTGGACTGCTGCCTCTGTCTTTTGTCTTCGAGAGCAAACTAAAGATGCTTTGTCTTGCATTAAAGCATTCCTGGACTAAAGACCTTGATATTTAGAAAGATATTGCAGTACTCAATTCCAGAAAGTGTATTCAGTGTGAATCTCTCCTTTCAATCAGACCTGAAAATGAGGTCAGGGAGTTTGTGTGGTCTGGGTGAAAACCGTAATTCCGGATCTGTTGTACAGAGCTGCTTTCAGCTGTTCCTTATTTTAAAGTCTGTATTATATTTTAATCAATTTCCCACCCTCTCAGCACCATGACCTTGTAAAATGTATTCCATCAGTTCACTTACTCTTTCAAATATGGTCTGGCCACCATTAAAGGGCAAATCAAATACTGTATTCTCTGTGCTACCACCAAAGCAGAAAACTTATTTTAAAGTACTTTTTAAGAAACCCTAAACTGTTCATTACTATAGATCTGGTTGGCCTGCAAGCCAGAAGGTATAGTGCTTTTGGTGGCATTAAATGTCTACAATTTAGACTTATTCTTGAATCCATAATAGTTTTTATTCCAAATACTAAAATCCCCCAAACCACAAAATTGTCCACATGGGTGACTGAGATAATGATACCTTTGCTTTCTAATGGTTCAATTATATAAACTTTGTTTCATGTACAAAATTACTAAAAACGTGTTAAATTACCTCCAGGATATGTGTATAAGGTGTATGTAAAACATCATTGAATTTCATGTTTAGACTTGGAGCCCATCTAAGAGGTGTTTCATTATATACTGTACAAATACACTATTCCAATATCTAAAAAATCTGAAATCCAAAACAGCTGGTGCCAAGCATTTTGGCTAAGGGATAGTGGGTTAAACCGCCAGCTACATAAAATCTTGCCAACAGGAATGTTGGCAGTTCAAGCCGTGGATCCGGGTGAGCTTATGCCATCAGCCCTAGCTTCTGCCTACCTAGCAGTTCGAAAACAGCAATGTGAATAGATAAATAGTGTGCCGTCGCGCCTGGGGGCTATAGATCTTAGTGAAAGAAACATGGACATGGCATCTTTTCCCCAGGGGATTGCTTCTTGCCCTCCTTTAGAGAACTGGAACTCTCAAGGATCAAGACACTATAGATAACTCAAAATAGTCTTTATTGTTCACAATGAGTTATCTTCCTTAGGCATAAACTTGATATTCAAAGGGGTAAAGAAAATATACGTTACAATCTCTGAAGTCTTGGGTCCAAGGAGTTTTCCATCTGAGAAGCTTTCCAAGTTCCCTCTTTCTCAATGGCTGTGAAAGCCTGAACATTCACAACCCAAGTCCAATGGCCTATATTTGAAGGCACAAAGTCTTCCTCTTGATGCCAAAGGACTGGTTTGAAGGCGCTTAAGATTCCACAATGTTGTCCAGGTGAGCTGGATATGAAGAATGAATCTTACGAGTACAAACTTAAGAATTGGTGATAAGAGATGACTTGACTGAGGGCTTTAGAGCCAAGCCTTTCTCACGTCCATCTGCTGAGTTGTCTGATGGTAGAATGAAAAGAAAACTCTGCCCTCTTCCTTGGGAAGGGGTGGAGCCAAACAACTGAGCTGGGGGAGCAATTCAACCGGTGCAAAATAACATTGATTGACAGTTATAGATAACCAAACAATTTAACTATACATTAACATATAAGTGGGGCCAGACGCGCCATCAAAAATAGGTATCTACTATTTGGCAGGTGCCCCTGAAGACATGCCAGCAATTTGATCAGGAAGGTGTCCATGGACAACAGGCTCCTCAGCACGGAAAAATGGAATAACAGCACCTCCCCATGGCTGAGTTGAGCACAGCCTCAAGATGCCGGAGATGAAAAAGAAGGAAGCTTTGCTTCTGTCTATGTACTGTCTGTCTATGTTGTCAATTGTTTAATGGCATTGAATGTTTGACATATATGTATTCTGTAATTCGCTCTGAGTCCCCTCAGGAAGATATAGAGGAATATAAAGGCCTCCCCGTTTCCATTTTCGACGTCTGGAGGTGATGCTCAACTCCGACCATGGAGAGGTGCTCTTGTATCATTTTTCCATGCCAAGGAGCCTGTTGTCCATAGACTTTCTCCAACTGTTACCAGCATGTCTGTATGGGCGCCCTTTAACCTCCCCGCTGAGACAGTACCTATTGATCTACTCACATTACATGCCTTCAAACTGCTGGGTAGACAGAAGCTAGACTGACAGCTGGGAGCTCATCCCGACTCGCAGCTTCAACCTGCTAACCCTTCAGTCAGCAGATTTCCTGCAGATAGTGGTTTTAACTACCGCTCTACCGCAGCCCAGGTATCAAAGAAATATGGTAATTATGCCAATTCTCTCTTGGAATCTGTAGGTTCTCAGGCATAATAAACTTCCAGTAAAAAAAGGACCATAGAAGACCTATAGATTCTTAAAGAGATTACTTCTCTAAGCATTTGGTTATCCAGTGTAATTCTGTGGTCAGCTTCTAATGAAGGTTGATCATAAGAGTTACAGTATGCTAGAGGACCTAAGAATCCCTAGAGGATAACAATTGTATTGTCGAAGGCTTTCATGGTTGGAATCACTGGGTCGCTGAAGGCCTTTTGGGCTATAGGACCATGTTCTAGAAGCATTCTCTCCTGACGTTTCACCTGCATCTATGGCAAGCATCCCCAGAGGTTGTGAGGTCTGTTGGAAACTAGGAAAATTGGGTTTATATATCTGTGGAATGTCTTTCAGAAAGGAAGAAACCACAAAAATGAACAAAATTTAGCTACCAGTATTTAAAAAAACTCTAAAATTATAACTGTAAATAAAGAACAAAACTCAAACGCAGGGGAACTCCAGACACAAAATAATCAGGGACAGCTAATCACCTCTCAACAAAAGATTCCCACAGGCACTAACAAGCCACTCCTAAAAACTGCCACGCCATCAAATGCTAATCAAGATGGCCAACTGAATGTCCCACCCTGGACATTCCACAGATATATAAACCCAGTTTTTTCCAATTTTCCAACAGACCTCACAACCTCTGAGGATGTTGCCATAGATGCAGGTGAAACGTCAGGAGAGAATGCTTCTAGAATATGGTCCTATAACCTGAAAGGCCTACAGCGACCCAGATAAAAATAGTGTTTTTTAAAATAAAAAATATGTTTGGGTTTTTTTTCATTTTCATGGGGGGTCGTGTGCTCCAAATTCCCACAAAAGTGGAAAGCCTGCTGTACTTGCATTCAGAGGATTTTGAATTAAGAAGCTGTGCTGGCCAGATCCCAAGGAACAAGGAAACCCTAATGGAAAAGGTGATTGCCAAAAGCACAAACACTCTATTCAGCTTGCCCTCTCTTCCAGTGTAGCCTGAAGTAGTTTTCCGCCCTTGAAGGGAGCTACTCCATCTATCTTCATCTTCAGTTATTGTATACATATGCCATTAGGAATATGTGCTATTTCAATTGAGGTATGGCATAATTTTTCTTAAGAGATTGTGTTTCTTAATTGAGTAAAACAGCTTAGGCATTTTAGACACTATGCTTTAACCAAAATATAGAAATGGTCCTTGGGAGAGGGGATGTGTGACACACTTGAGATTTTTTCTGTCTCTTCCACTTAACCATGGTGTAATGGAACCGAGCAAGGTCAACAACAGGACTTTTCATTTTGTTATTGATGCCATTTGACCCCTTTGACCAGCTTTTTTGTGCCCTCTGATTTTAATCATACAGTAACAGAAACTGGAAAGAGAATGGAGTTTCCCAACAATGTATTGCTATGAGTTATACCAGATGTAATATAAAGTACTGGATCTTATGATAGCTTGATCTTGTTTGTGCAGTTATGATGTTACAAAAAGAGATCTTCAAACTAGTCTACTGTAATGGACTCTATATTTGTACACTTTTGAATAGTTCCCGAACTACAGGTAGTGCAAATGTGGTGGAAAGACTGATGTCTGGTGTGTATGTCAGAGGCCACCTGTCAATGGTCCAACTTGGCCTTCAAGTTGCTTCTAAGCTGTTTAGACATCATAAGCCCTCTGTAGTTTGGAGTCAGTTTTCTGAATGACTACCTTCTCCCATATGAACCTTCAAGGAATTTGAAATCCTCCCTGTGGACCCTGGCACATGTTCCAACAGTTTGAGAGGCCATACAAGAAGGACTTTCCCTGTAGCAACATCTCAGTTGTAGAGTTCCCTTCCAACAAATGTCATTGTCTTTTGAGCTTCTTATCAGACAGCCAGGGCTAAAGTGTTGTGGAGTTGTGGCTATGTTGAACTCTGTGGTCTCGCACTGATATGGCATTCGGGACTATGTGGTGGGGGTGGGATGGGTGTGTTGTTTTGTGGTAAGTACGAGGGAAGGCATGTAATTTCATTGTGCAATAACACAATGACAAATAAAGCTGTTCTATTCTATTCTATTCTATTCTATTCTATTCTAGGGGACGGGCAATGGTGCAGCTAGTTAGTAGCCAGCTGTATTAGATCACTACTGACCAAGAGTTTATGAGTTCAAAGCCAGCCCGGGTTGGAGTAAGCTCCACACAATTAATAGTCAAGTTTGCTGTCGACCTATGCAGCCCGAAAGACAGTTGCATCTGTCAAGTAGGAAATGTAGGTACCGCTTAGGGCAGGGAGGCTAATTTAACTAATTTACGACACCATAAACCCTTCCAGCAGCATGCAGAAGAATGAGGAAGTACTCCATCAAAGGACTCGGTGTCACAAGTGGATGGTGAAGCGGCAGCTCCCCCTGTGGCCAGAATTGAGCATGAAGCTGGAAAAGCTGGAATGTTAAATTGCCTCTGTGTCTGTCTATATATGTTACATATCTAAATGGCGTTGAATGTTTGCTAGGTATAAGTGCATTGTAATCCGCCCTGAGTCCCCTGCGGGGTGATAAGGGCAAAATATAAATACTGCAAATAAATAAATAAATAAATATTCTATGGTCTTCAGGCTTTACAACCAGGGGCAGCTTTTGGAGTTACTTTAATTACATGAGTGTTTTAATTCCGGCTTTTTAAAAAGTGTGTGTTTGTTTTCTTGTTTTTTTAAAAGCTTTATCTGTTTTTATTTGTTGTATCACACTTTGGAGGTCCTGGTGTTTTGAGAGGCAAGGAACAAGCATTTTAATAATTAAAATAATTATTTAATTAAAAATAGTTCATTCGCCCTATACTACGCTGTTATGCACTATCCCATACCTGGTCCTTTTATAGCCTGATCAAGCCCATCTTAGTATTTCAGGCTATTGGTTTTTGTTGTGTATTGTCTGAGTGAGTTTTAAGGTTGCGGTTTTTATACCCCAATGTTTAATTTAATTGTATTTTATCTGATTCTTAAGTTTTTTCCATGCTTTATTTTAATCATATTTTGTTTTTAATGGGATTCCTTTGGCTTTGATGTTTTTGCTTTGATGTTCTGTGTACATTTTGTCACATGTATAAGCCGCCCATGCAGCAGATGCCTTCAGGGAGATGGAGGTGGGGTATAAAAATTAAGTTGTTGTTGTTGTTGTTGGTTTTCAAAACTCCATTGCTGCCAGAGCCAGAAAAAAACTACATAATTTGTTAATTTGGATCAACACATCTAACCAAGTTTTTTCCAGACTTCCTTTTGAGGCTGTAGATATGAGAACTGTTAAAATGAATGACTACACTTCAAAAATTGATCATTCCCCAAAACTCTTCATTTTGATTCAACAGTGTGTGATTAGCTATTCACAGCAGTCAGCTGGAGTGCCAACTATCTCATTCCCATTGCATGGTACACAGATGGACATGCACAAGGCTCTGCCTGTTCTTTCCTGGGCAATTTGTTAGAAAACCTGGCTAGAATCCAGAAGTCTACCTTTTTTGGAATTTGTGAACAACTGAGATGCTGAGAGTATATTTTTATTGACACAAACATAGATGGAAAAACAACATGCATATAAATAGATGCCTTGGACTCTGTGCCACTTCTTTCTTCTACTTATCTCTGCTGTCACTCTTAGGTAGAAGATCTCTCAGACATCTCCACTTCTATGCTCCAAAATCTACGGTTCTTATGCCGGCCATGTTATCTGTTAGAGAGTAGATAGTTAGTGGAAAGCAGTTTGTCACAGATTGGTTAAAACTGCGTGGCAATGTCATATCATGGCTGGGTGGACAAAACATGGGCTTCCAGATTTTATTGAGCAACAACTTACTTTAGTTTCAGCCAGCATAAACAATAGTGAACAGTGTTGGGAGTGGCAGCTCTACTACATCTAGAGGTGCTTCAAGTCACCTGTTGATTACGGTCAGCAGATCCATGAATTTTACAAAGTTCTCTTAACCAAGGAGTACTCAGAAGCGGTTTTCCCAGTTCCTTTCTCTAAGGTTGAATTTACACTGATTGATATTCCAGGGTTGAGCCGACATGCCCTACACCAGATTGGGTATGGGTCACACAGAGAGTCCCCCAGCCTCTGCAGAGGCGGGAGTGAGTCCCCACCATCCAGTGGTGCCAAAATCCACATAAAGGTGGTCTTGCCCTGCGTTATGGACCTTATGGTCCAGCTTTCACCTACGGATGTGAAAGCTGGACTATAAGGAAGACTGAGCGAAGGAAGATAGATGTTTTTGGATTGTGGTGCTTCAGGAAAATTCTGAGAGTGCCTTGGACCGCAAGAAGATCCAACCAGTCCATACATCAGGAAATAAAGCCCAACTGCTCACTGGAGAGAAGGATATGTCAGGGGTGATTTGAATGCAATATTCCTGCTTCTTGGCAGGGGGTTGGACTGGATGGCCCATGAGGTCTCTTCCAACTCTTTGATTCTATGATTCTATATTAGAGGCAAAGATGAAGTACTTTCATATCATGAAAAAACAGGAAAGCTTGGAGAAGACAATGATGCTTGGGAAAATGGAAGGAAAAAGGAAGAGAGGCAGACTAAGGGCAAGATGGATGGATGGTATCCTTGAAGTGACTGGCTTGACTCTGAAGGAGCTGGGAGTGGTGATGGCCGACAGTAAGCTCTGGTGTGGGCTGGTCCATGAAGTCGTGAAGGGTCGGAAGCGACTGAACGAATAAACAACAAGCCCTGCGTTACCCCAGATCAGCTCCATACACTGTTTGGCCATCATGGATCTCGCTCTACATCAACCTAAGTGGTTAGTGTAGATGTGGCCTAAAATAAAGCCTGCAGCTTTTGAAGACAGCTGACCCTGCTTGGCTTCCATGATCAAATGATAACTAGTGCTTTTAGGATATTTAGGTACCATGCTTCAAGTTCCCTGCAAGAGCAGTCTAGTGCTTTAGTTCAGCGGAGTGCACTAGAGCTCTTTAGTTACTTGATGCACTCCCTCTTTGCTATGGCGCAGCTAATTAGTAGCCAGCTGCATTAAATCACTTCTGATGGAGAGATCATGAGTTTGAAGCCAGCCTGGGTTGGAGTGAGGTTCCGACCAATAATAATCTAGCTTGCTGTTGATCTATGCAGCCTGAAAGACAGTTGTATCTGTCAAGTAGGAAATTTAGGCACCGCTTTATGCGGGGAAGCTAATTTAACTAATTTACGACACCATAAAACCTTCCAGCCGCATGAGTAAGAATGAGGAAGTACTTCATCAAGGACTCGGTGTCACTAGTGGACGGTGAAGTGGCAGCTCCTGTGGCCGGAATCGAGCATACCCTCATGAAGCCAGAAAGCTGGAATGTTAAATTGCCTCTGTGCCTGTCTATATATGTGTATGTCTATGGCATTGAATGTTTGACATGTATATATGCATTGTAATCCGCCCTGAGTCCCCGGCAGGGTGAGAAGGGCAGCATATAAAAACTCATACATTTGTTTTGTTTACTTGTTTTGGACAGATTCCCTCAAGAGGACTTTAGTCCAAACTGTTTTGCCCTTGAATAATCATAGCTGTAGCATCCCAATCTTATCTCTTTTTCCTTTTAGATAGTTCCTGCAATAAACTGCTTTTATTTAAAACTGTCATTACCACTTAATCGAAGCACTAGCTTCCACCATACCTAACCCATTTCATCCATCAAAAGGTCTTAAAAGTTGTATTAAGTAGACCTTCCTCCACCAATGCATCTTATCATTGTTGTAGCCACCTAAATCCAAGGTCAGTATTAATATGAGGCCATGAAATTATTCCCACCATGCATTGCGTGAAGGGATGAGCCAATTCCCCAACCCAGAAGACAGCCATATTTTCACTAGAGCTGGGGTCCTCAAACTTTTTAAACAGAGTGCCAGGTCACAGTGTTGAGGCTCAGCGTCTTGGCAGTGAAACTACTACCGGTTGTAGGAGAAGGAGGAGTGATGCTGAGTCAGAGCTGGATCAGTGTCAGCTGAAGCGTATTCGAGATATTATTTTGGCACCTAGCGACACGGAAGATTTTGCAGGGTTTGGACCCGAGGATTTGGAGGAATTGGATTACCGGGGAGTAAAGCGGGTTGCCAGTAAGTCTGATAGTGATGAAGAAACTATTAGTAAACKGCTTAAAGATACAGCTGACAATTCCAGTTCAGATGAACTGGAAGCCAGTAATGGGAAAATGGAGGAGGAATTGGACTGGACTCGGGTTAGGGAAATTCAGGACATATGTACACAGCCCACGTCTAGTGACGAGTTGGAGGGATTCCAAAATACATGGCAGGAAGGTACATCTTGGCAGGATCCTGGTTTGGATCAACGCTGGCAGASATGGAGGAGTAACGAGCCAGGAGCTGAAGGAAATGACCCAGATGCCAGTGATGAGGATCAATCTGGTGATAGCGATTGCTAATAAAATGGGGGCTCTGGGATGTGTAGCTTTGCAGAGGACAAAGCGTTGCATCGGGTGTCTTGTTCTGCCTAACCTATTTGGGTCCCGGGAATCCAGCTATCTTGTCTTCGTGTACCTTGACTTCGGATGGGAACTATGTGAGTGTCTTCGCCTTGCCCCTGATTTTGGAACRTCTCTGGACCACGTCATCTGCCTGCCGGACTTTGTTTGTTGCCTGTCTCCGTTATCGACCAAGGACTGTTTTACTCCGCTTTTGCCACAGTTTGTTTTTGCTCCAGCTTTCCTTTTTCCTGAGACTGAGTCCTGGGATAATCCGGTTTATCTCTGTTATTGTTTACCTGCACGAAGGTCCTTTTGTTTTGCTAAGTAGCATTGCTGTTTAAGTGCTGCTAGCTTGTTAAAGACTCATTAAAGACTTTTGTTAACCCTTAATCTGCTGCGTTGGGCAATCTTTGGGACCTGAGTCACAACACACAGTCCCTCAAACTGTTGGAGGGCTGGATTATAATTTGAAAAAATTATAATGAATTCCTATGAACACTGCACATATCTTATTTGTGGTGCAAAAAACACTTAAAAACAATACAATAATTAAAATAAATAACAATTTTAACAAATATAAACTTATTAGCATTTCAATGGGAAGTGTGGGCCTGCTTTTGGCTGATGAAATAGGATTGTTGTTGTGGTTGTTGCTGTGTGCTTTTAAGTCGTTTCAGACTTAGACTGATCCTGAGCGAGGGCTGGGTAAATGACCTTCGAGGGTGACCTTAGTTTGAGGACCCCTACACTAGAACATTGGATATGTCTGTGAAACCTCTTACTCATGAAGAAGGCTACATTCAAGATCTGAGGAAAAAAAATCTCTATTATGTAATGGCATCTTAGAGTAAGAAACTTCAGATGCTCTTGGATTCCACTTCCCATCATCCATGAACCTAACTCTTGCTTAATATGTTTTTAGAGTCCAGCAGTAGAAAAACTTGGCGTTCTCCACCGTGATCTAGACAAGCCTTCTGTCTAAGCAATTGTTTCTTCAATATGATGGCACTATATGTAAGAGGAGGTGGAATGTGAAGAAACGGTTGTACAGACAAGTCCCCATGTTATGAACAAGGGGTGCTTCTTAATTTGCATGTAAGTCAGAACAGATACATTTTTAAGTGTAACTCTAATTTCTCTCTCTCACACACACACCTCTGAATCGCATAGGTCGGGGTAATCACCATCATCCCTGCGGTATTTATTTTGCTCGTGGAGTCCCCGTTTAGATTATTTCACCTCACTTCCTGTCCCTGGGAGAATTAGATTTTGAAAAATTTGGCTTATTATGGAAACAAGGATTGATAATAAAGCTTTGGTAGAGACATTTTTTCCCATGGCAACTTTTTCAGGAGTAAATTTCCCTTCCGAGGGGTAGATTTCTCTCACATCCTGTTGTCTCACCCCCGTTCTTAACTGTGAGTCATTTGTAAGTTGTTTGTAAGTCGGATGTTTGTAACTGAGGGACTGCCTGCACTTCCATTTAATACGTGGCTTACACGCTGTGCTATCTGGTTTGTCAATGGGTTAGCAGACAAGGTCAATTTCTGCACAAACCTACCATCACTGCTTCGCGTCTCCTGTTCCCGTCTTGGAAGAGCCCTCGCTTCCCTGCTTAACTCATTGCTCTCATGGTAGTTGACAGATCTTGAGAAGCTGGTACCAATGAGAGCCATCAGAAGCAGGCAGACAAGCACCTTGGTATGCATCTCTGGGAGAAAAGATTAAGCACAGATGACATTGTTTGCCCAATATCACACCCCATCTCCTCACTGTCCCCTCTGCAAATGCACAGATCTCTAACAGACCCTGGATGGCTCTTTGTAAGGAGGGCTTTGATTATGTTTCTTGCTCTGGTGAAGGGTGTTGGACTGGATGGCCTTAAGGCAGCATTTCTCAACCTAAGAATCGGGACCCCTGGGAAGGGTCGTGAGGGGATGTCAGAAGGGTCACCAAAACCACCAGAAAACACAGTATTTTCTGTTGGTCATGGGGGTTCTGTGTGGGAATTTTGGGGCAGTTCTGTTGTTGTTGGGGTTCAAAATGCTCTTTGATTGTAGGTGAACTATAAATCCCAGCAACTACAATTCCCAAATGTCAAGCTCTATTTTCCCCAAACTCCATCTATGCTTATATTTGGGCATATGGAGTATTCGTGCCAAGTTTGGTCTAGATCCTTCATTGTTTGAGTCCATAGTGCTCTCTGGTTGTAGGTGAACTACAACTTCAAGACTCGAGGTCAATGCCCACCAAACTCTTCTAGTGTTTCTGTTGGTCATTGGAGTCCTGCATGCCAGGTTTTGTTCAATTCCATCATTGGTGGAGTTCAGAATGCTCTTGAGTATAGGTTAACTTAAAATCGCAGCAACTACAACTCTCAAATAACAAAATCAATTTTTTGAGTGTTAAGTCATTCCTTGGGTTAGTAGGTGTCTTATGGCCAAATTTGATGGCAATTAGTCCAGCAGTTTTTGAGTTATGATGTCACTCAAAACGAACAGAGCGCATATATATATAATTTATTATATTTCAACCCTGTGCTATCTCACCCCAAAGGGGATTCAGAGCGGCTTATATAATTGAACTGGATTATATGAGTCTATACTGCTATGAAGTTACTGGACTGACCTTGAGGGAGCTGGGGGTGGTAACGGCCGACAGGGAGCTCTGGCGTAGGCTGGTCCATGAGGTCACGAAGAGTCGGAGACGACTGAACGAATGAACAACAACAACAACATACTGCTATATAATCTAGTTCATTGCAGTTATTCTGCATTCTGAAACTGCATTATATTGCAGTGTATTATATATATATATATATATATATATATACACACACACACACACACACACACACACACACACACACATATACATATACATACACACACACACACACACACACACACAACATTTATATACCACCCCTCTCAGCCCACAGGCGACTCGGAACGGTTTACAGTCAATATCAAAGACATAAAATACAATTTTAAAACAATCAATTGAAATATAAAACCAAGTAAAACAATCAATATCAATAAAAACATATATCAATTTGAGTCTCCTAGTTAAAAGCATTATCCAATAGCATCGAGTCGTTCCGTTTTACTCCATGTCTGTTATATTGTGTCTGCAAATGCTTGTTCAAAGAGCCACATTTTAACCTGCTTTCGAAATGTTAAAAGGGAAGGGGCCGATCTAATATCCCTAGGGAGGGCGTTCCATAGTCGAGGGGCCACCACTGAGAAGGCACTGTCTCTCGTCCCTGCCAACAGTACTTGTGACGAAGGTAGGATCGAGAGCAGGGCCTCTCCAGACGATCTTAAAGTCCTGGGGGGTTCATAAGGAGATATGCGTTCAGACAGGTAAGTTGGGCCAAAACCATTTAGGGCTTTATAGGCTAAAGCCAGCACTTTGAATTGTGCCCGGTAGCAGACTGGCACTGGCAGCCAGTGGAGCTGGCACAACAGAGGAGTTGTGTGCTCCCTGTGTGCCGCTCCTGTTAGCAACATGGCTGCTGCTCGCTAGACCATCTGGAGCTTCCGGACTGTCTTCAAAGGCAACCCCACATAAATGGGACCTTAGTTAACTAAGTAGCTGGCTTAATGATATTTCTATTGAATTTGGGGTGAAGGTTTCGGTCAGATATTATCTGAGGTGCATCTACACTGCAGAATTGATATTCATAAGGTTTTCTCATTTGTTCTTTAAGATACATTATGATTGTTTCCTCTAACCCTTAGAAGTTTAGTATGGTACAAGGAAGAAGAGAAAAAGCCATGTTTCTTGCCAGAAACTGTTCATATAGATGTGATCAACAAACCAAATGTAATATTTATTGATTTCACCTATTTATCCAACTGTATTTTTGTTTGCTTGCAAAGGAATCTTGTAACACCTTAGAAACAAGCAGATAATGATGTTACTAGCACATGTTTTTGTAAACCCTCAGCTGTGGAACGCCCTCCCCACGGACATCAGATTGGCTCCCTCATTGATGGTATTCCGGAGAAAGGTGAAAACCTGGTTGTTTGGACAGGCGTTTGAATAAGCAGTGCAATGAATTTCAGGAAATGGAACTACGACTGACGAGTTTGGATCATGATTCTAGTTATGAGACGCCACTTGAATGCTTATTACTGTTAAATTGTTTAATTAGCTTCTGTGTTAACTGTTTTTAAGTACCTTGTTGATGCTGCATTGAATTTTTGCCTTGATTGTTCGCTTTGTTTTTGCTTGATTGTTGTAAACCGCTGTGAGTCGCCTTAGGGCTGAGAATGGTGGTATACAAATGAAATAAGTAAATAAATAGATAAATAAACTTAGAGTGCATATACACTGTAGAATTAATGCAGTTTGACACCACGTTAATTGCCATGGCACAACGCTGTGGATTCATGGGAGTTGTCATTTTACAAGGTCTCTGCAAATGAGAGTTGGTGCCTCAGCAAACGGCAACTGTCATGAATCCATGGCAATTTAAGTGATATTAAGCAGTGTTAGTTCTACACTGAAGATCCACCGTTAGTTAAGTATATTTAACTAAATTTTCTAGACCTTACCCTCCAGCCCAAACCCTAAACTTGATAGAAACATAATTTAAATATTCTTAAATCATTCGTAGAATGTATTTCCTTTTCCCCATGGAGATGATGACTAGTAAAATAGGTTGGGGAGAGAGTTACTATTGTGGCAACAGTGCCAAAATTGTGTCGATGAATGCATTTACACTGTAAAATCAATGCAAGGAGCCCCTGGTGGCACAGTGGGTTAAACTCTTGTGCCAAACGGTCAACGGTTCAAATCCAGGGAGCGGGGTGAGCTCCCATCTGTCAGCTCTAGGTCCTCATGCGGGGACACGAGGGAAGTCTCCCACAGGATGGTAAAACATCCGGGCGTCCCCTGAGCAACGCCCTTGCAGATGGCCAATTCTCTCACACCAGAAGTGACTTGCAGTTTCCCAAGCTGCTCCTGACACATACACACATGCAAAAAAAATCAGTGAAATCTGGTATCACTGTAATTGTCATAGCTCAATGCTGTGGAATCATGGCATTATAAGTTAGTGAGGCATTAACACTCTTTGGCAGGGAAAGCTAAAGATCTTGTAAAACTCAATGCCATGGAACCATGCAGTGAAAGTGGTGTTGAACTGCATTCATTCTCCAGTGTAGATATATCCCAAAATGGAAATAATGAGAAACCCCTGAAGAACATGGACAAAGAAAAGGAAGGCATCCTCCTCTTACCTGCAAGATTAATCTTATCAAATATCTGCACCAGATTTGAAGTTCTCTGCTACTCCTGACACAGCAGGCTACTCTTTTAAAGATTGATTCAAATTTGCTCCTCCCCTTGAGGAACTCTTTGCTTCAGAGATCTTTATACAAATTGCTGAAGCCTGTCTAACTGGAAAATGATAACACTATGTAACAACATTTGGAAAAAACAATAAGTTCCTGGTTTGAAAATGTTATTTCCTGTTCAGTTGTGTGGCACTAACTTTGATAGTAGTTGTTCTACTTCAGAAACTTTGTTTTTGTGGCTGCCACAAACTATGTTGAATTGGTTGAGACTCGAGACTTAAAGATTATAAACCTATAGCAAATTGTGTTGCAGGATATCCCGTGAAAACAAAGTTTTTGCAGTTTAATAATTTTTCCCCATGTTTTTATGATAGTACCAATTAGGAAATGACATTAATAACCCAGGAACAAAAATCATGCTACATAGTGTAATCATTCCACTGTGTAAAGCAGTGGTTCCCAACCTGTGGTCTGTGGACCACCAGTGGTCCACAAGAACTAAAATAGGGTCTGCAGCCTCACCATTACTGCACCGTTGTAATTATAGCAACTGGTCTTGCGAAACCGTCTTATAGTGCCGAGGCTTATTAAATATGGTTTCTGTGGGCAAGCAGATGGCGATTACTGGATGCCCTATGTTCTGTATCAGAAACTAGAACTGATGTGGTCTATCCAGGGCAATTTTCTGAATTGGCACCCCAAATAACCAAACCAAAAGTTGACCAAAAACTAATTTGTAACCCTTTTGGTACTAATGTTGGAGAATGGTCTCTGGTCAAAGTGGACCCTGATCAAAGTGGTCCCTGGTCAAGTGGTCCCTGGTCAAAGTGGTCCCTGGTCAAGTGGTCCTTGCTCAAAGTGGTCCCTAGTCAAAGTGATCCTTGGTCAAAGTGGTCCCTGGTCAAGTAGTCCCTGGTCAAGTGGTCCCTGGTCAAGTGGTCCTTGCTCAAAATGGTCCCTGGTCAAAGTGGTCCCTGGTCAAGTAGTCCCTGGTTAAGTGGTCCCTGGTCAAGTAGTCCCTGGTCAAGTGGTCCCTGGTCAAAAAAAGTAAAGTCTTGTAGCACAAAAGAGGAGGACATCATAGAATTAGTTGTGGTCCATGGTCAAATATAAGAAATATATAAATATAAGAAGAGCCCACTGGATAACTTTGATAGATGATCCATTTAGTCCCGTATTCTAATTCTTAGAATTGCCACCCAAATGCCTCTGGGAAGTCCATAATCAGGACAGAATGACAATGGTCTTTTCCCATTTTACTCCTAGCAGCCTGCAATTCAGAGCCATTGTGGTCCTCCTGATGATATTGGAATGCAGCTCTCATTCTTCTCCACAGTTGACTATGCTGGCTTAATAAAACAGGAGTTGAAGTCCAGCAACATCTACAGCTTGCACTGAAGTTACATAGCTGTAGGTTTCAGAGAATCCGAGCTCATGGAGGCTGCTTAGTTACTACTCCATACCTATTCATGCTTCAACCTGTCTCTGGAATTTTTCACTAGCTGTATCTTTAGCTGCCAAGAGCCCTGGATGCTCATCCCTTGTTGTATATCAGTTAAAGTATCTATATAAATAAAAATGTAATGTTCGTTTGTGGGATTAACATAACTCAAAAACCACTGGGCGAATTGACACCAAATTTGGACAGCCTACACCCAACAACCAAAGGTATGTCTTTCACTAAAAAAATTGATTTTGTCATTTGGGAGTTGTAGTTGCTGGGAGTTATAGTTCACCTACAATCAAAGAGCATTCTGAACTCCACCAATGATGGAATTGAACCAAACATGACATACAGGACTCCCATGACCAACAGAAAACACTAGAAGGGTTTGGTGGGCATTGACCTCGAGTTTGGGAGTTGTAGTTCACCTACATCCAGAGAGCACTGTGGACTCAAACAATGATGGATCTGGACCAAACTTGGCACAAATATTCCATATGCCCAAATATGGCATGTTAGTGGAGCTAGAGATGTCTAGATAGAACACCACTCTATACCTCTCCAGGTCTTCCAGTGTGATTCTGGATCAGCTTCAGTGGAAATTGACCACACAGGTAGATTTAGAAATTCATAGGTCTCATATACACTGCCATATAAAATCCAGATTATATGCTTGGAACTGGATTGCCATATAATACACTGCCATATGGAGCCCCCGGTGGCGCAGTGAGTTAAACCCCTGTGCCGGCAGGACTGAAGACCGATAGGTTGCAGGTTCGAATCCGGGGAGAGGCCGATGAGCTCCCTCTATCAGCTCCAGCTCCTCATGCGGGGACATGAGAGAAGCCTCCCACAAGGATGATAAAAACATTAAATCATCCGGGCGTCCCCTGGGCAACGTCCTTGCAGACGCCCAATTCTCTCACACCAGAAGCGACTTGCAGTTTCTCAGGTTGCTCCTGACACGAAAAACAAAACAAACAAACAAAAAACAACAACAACACTGCCATATAATCCAATTCAAAGCATATAATTTTAATTTTATATGGCAGTGTAGATGGGGTTGCAGGGAGATGTTCTCTCAGGTCAAAAGCAAATAGCAATTTTTACATGCGGGGTTGTTTATTCTTTTTCTTTTCATGGGAGTTCTGTGCCCCTAACACCAGTGAATATGGAAGGATGGCTGCATTTGAAAAGCGAATTGCAGCTTTGGAGGCTTCTGAAAGAAGCAATATACCCTTTACCCAAAAGAAAGGGCTTCCAGGTAGGCTTGAACTCCAAAAACAGACTGTAAAGGCCCAGAATGTCCTTTGATAGAAGATAGCAGTTCTATCAAGGTGAATGCCAGGGCTATGTATCCAAGCATGCATTTGAAAATGGCACTTTTGGATCTGATGTGCTTTAAGCGGATTGGATGGCATGGGCAGTTAACATAAAGAGCACTGAAACGCAAGCTTTGTCAGTGTTACTTGCAGTTCTTCTTGGTTGAGGAATATCAAATATTAAAGCTACCCGGGGGGAGCAGTGAAGCCTGAAGGCTGGGAAGGACAGTGGGAAATTCTAATGTGATTCAGGGCTGAGTCAGGACATTGGGGAGCAGTTTGAAACAGAACAACCTCGTAAAACTTAGAGAGCTGGAAATATATAGTTAGACCTGTGGGACATGCCAGATCTAATCTCACATAGATTTCTCCTCCTTGGTCCTCCCCCCAAATTGACATTAAACAAATCACAGTACAGTTTCAAAAGAGCATTGTGTGATGTGGGACAATCTAAGTGGCGAATAGTTGGGTGGATTTGCTTTGAGAAGTTCTCTCTTAATAATCTCTTCTAGTCAGTTCCTGGGGGACCAAGGAAAGCTTAGTGGGAAAAATCTTCACACAAAACTTGGGCACTCCACTTAGCTTTCTCCATCTTTCAACACAGCCTAGGATACTTTGTACTGCCTCCCACCCATTAGTTACCATATATACTCGAGTATAAGTCGAGATTTTCAGCCCCTTTTAAGGCTGAAAAAGCCCACTTTGGGTTGTAGGTGAGTCAAAGTTATTTATTATTTTACTGGGATTATTATTATTATTACATTTATTATTTTACTCTATTATTATTACATTTATGATTTTTCTCTATTATGGTTGTTACATTTATTATTTTACTCTATTTATTATGATTATTACACTTATTATTTTAGTTTATATTATTGCTGGTACATTTATCAATTTACTATTATTACTGTTATTACATTTCCATTATTTTACTCTATCATTATTATACTTATTATTTTACTCTCTTTATTATTACTGGAAGGATATGTTAGCACTTTTACATTGAAGGAGGTTAGAATAATGCTTTAATCAGAGTTGGACAGTCTTATCTTAAATTATAGTTTTATATAAATATTCAAAAACATTTAACCTATTGATGCCTCAATTAATGTAATTTTATTGATATATTTTTATTTTGAAATTTACCAGTAGCTTCTGCATTTTCCACCCTCGGCTTATACTCGAGTCAATACGATTTCCCAGTTTTTTTTGTGGTAAAATTAGGTGCCTCGGCTTACATTTGGGTCGACTTATACTCGAGTATATATGGTAAATCTATCCGTATAGGGAAAGGAATTGGGCAATTGACTAACTCAAAGACTAACTAATAGATTCATCCCAGCTGTTCAATGAATTGCTTGTCAGAGCCTGGAAAAGCTTATCTTGCGGGCTATAGTTGCCAGCATCCTCCAATTAGCATGGACACTACGTACAATGGACACCTGGAATATTGTGTCCAATTCTGGGCACCACAATTCAAGAGAGATATTGACAAGCTGGGATGTGTCCAGAGGAGGGCGACTAAAATGATCAAGGGTCTGGAGAACAAGCCCTATGAGGAGCGGCTTAAGGAGCTGGGCATGTTTAGCCTGAAGAAGAGAAGGCTGAGAGGAGATATGATAGCCATGTATAAATATGTGAGAGGAAGCCACAGGGAGGAGGGAGCAAGCTTGTTTTCTGCTTCCTTGGAGACTAGGATGCAGAACAATGGCTTCAAACTACAAGGAGATTCCATCTGAACATGAGGAAGAACTTCCTGACTGTGAGAGCCGTTCAGCAGTGGAACTCTCTGCCCCGGAGTGTGGTGGAGGCTCCTTCTTTGGAAGCTTTTAACCAGAGGCTGGATGGCCATCTGTCAGGGGTGATTTGAATGCAATATTCCTGCTTCTTGGCAGGGGGTTGGACTGGATGGCCCATGAGGTCTCTTCCAACTCTGATTCTATGATTCTATGAGGGATTCTGGGCAGTGCAGCTGAAAAAAGGAATTTTGCCAAGAAGTGGAATAACTGATTCCTAAATTTTGAAAATAGACTTCAAGGTGGTGTATTCTCTCTCTCTGTGTTGTGTGTACTGAGATCAATAGCAGTATTGTTACAGTGAGTTTTTTGTATGGCACTACAGTACTATGGGCTTGGTATACCTACAGCAGGATTTTAAAATGCTTAGCTCTTGTTTTGAAACAGAATCCTGTGGTTTTGTATTTGAGCCATCTTTTCCCATTTATTTTGGTCATTTTAAACAGTTTTAATCCATTTAGGGAATGGAAAAAGGCTTTTGGGGCGTGGGAGGCAGGTTGAAAATACTTTTGGTGGTGAGTGAGGTGGGGGAAATGAAGGAAAGAGGAGGAAAATCTTGGAGGGGGAGAAAGGGGGGGGGAGGGCAGTGCAGAGTCCCCCAGCATGCTTCCTGGAGTCTCAAGGGCTCCACAGAGCATACTTTGAGAACCACTGGTCTGGAGAATGATAATTTGCATTCATTGGGATATATTTACAATGTCAATGGAGAATCAAAACAAATGGAGCATTTGGGACAGGGTTAGTCCTGTGTCCAATTTTAGAGAGGACAGTTTTCTGTTAGAATCACACCATAGGAACTATCTCTCTACGAATCTCTGCATCCTCCAGTATAAGTATATGATATTCTGGTACTGGAAGTCATTTATTTTAACAGTGTTTTGAATTATCCATGGTTTCCAGTAAAGGCAGTTCATCCAGGAATATACCTGTCAAAATAATGGTGCTAGTCACGGAGGAGAAGGAGGGGCAGAGAATCTAGGGCTCTTATCCTATGAGAAATGTTTGGGATCATCTGTTTATTTGGAGGGTAGAGAGCTTATTGTTAACTCCGACAGCAATGACTCTGAGGTTTGGGAAGGATACTTTCCTTGTTCCTTAACCAGATGGCTTGTATTTCCTTAAGTACTATTTTAAATCAGATGAGATTGGATGTGTTTGGATTGAGGTTGGTAGGAATCCCCTTTATTTAAAGTTCTATCTATCACCAGCTATTCTGAGTCTAACATAGTCAAAAATGTGTGACTGTAGCTGTCAGTGTTCATTAAGCATAGTGTCACTTGTAATTTTAGCATAGACACAGCACACATTCTGCTCTGGTAGTTGTTTTTGAAGTTTCACATTAGTAAACCATACTAGAACCGAAGAGATCAACCTTCTACCTTTCCCACTTTGACAATCACTCACATAAAGATACCAACAGCACATTTTTATTGGCAAAAGCATGCATAAAAATTTGCTAAGGAAATGGACAAAATGCTTGTAAAATGCTGCTCTTGAATATCCACAGATGTCTCATCCACCACGCATTTGCTCCTGTGGCTGGATTCATTCCTGGGGAGCAGATCACTTAGGCGTCTACACCCGAATCTTCAAGGCTTCTTCGTCCAAAATCTATCCAGGTGGGAAAATGAGAGTTGAAGTCTTGGGCATTGCTTTCCTTGCCAGCCAGCTCTTCTGTTGGAGGGAATAGACACTGTGGTTAACTGCAGGCAGAGGTAGGTCATAGACTGATAAAATTAAAGCTGTTCTCTTCTATACTTTGTATTCTGCTCAATCCTCAAGAAGGATGGTCTCAATGCTGGATCAACCATATTTCCCACTGTCAGGATAATAGGCATTGTTTCTGAGCTCCTTTGCCATTCCCCTTTTTTGGAAGGTGGAAGCATACATTTTATGGATTTTCCTTAAATTGCAAATTAACCTCCATACCTGAGATGTAATGGAGGATAGTGTTCCACCACCCCAATGAAATGCTAGTCCATTACACCGTCTCATAGAATGGAGGGATAACACCCTGTTATCCTGAAAATTAGACTTTCCCTGAAAATAAGACCCAGTAAAGGTTTTGCTGAATTGCTAAATATAAATCCTCCCCTAAAATTAAGACCTAGCAAAGTTTTTCTTTGGTAGCATGCTCCCCCTGGTGGCAGGAAGCTGCAATACTGTCCCTGCTGTACAAGTGGTCCAGGAAGTGATTATCTCCCACATCAGTGTGTTAGAGCCAGGTATTTTCCAGCCCTTATTTTTTGTGGCTCTGTGTGTGAGGGTCAATATATTTATTATATACTGACAACTACTGTACAATATGTAACAAAAGTTCATTTTTTGTTCAGTAATACATGCAGATTCATCTTCATGGGAAAACAAGACATCCCCTGAAAATAAGACCTAATGCATCTTTGGGAGCAAAAATTAACATGACACTGTCTTATTTTGGGGGGGAAAGGGTATCTTATACTTGGACCAATCTTGCATCTGTAGACGGTTCTGTCCTGAAGCTATGAATTTTGGTCTGGGGAGGAAAACTTTTATAGCCTTCTTTATGTAGAGTATTTTCATTTCTGATCCATGGCGTCATTGCTCCATGTTGCAGGTTAAACCTTTAAAAAGATGTATCTCTTGTATTCTAGCTAACATAAGACTTACGTTAATTAAGCTACTCACTGAGGACCCAGAAACAAAGTTGAAATCCTAACATATACATTTTCTAGGGATGTTATTGTTTAGAATGTAGTCCTTACTCATATCTTCCAGACAGCTTAACAATTTTGAGCTATAAAGACACAGTTATCTGTTCAGTTAGAAAGATGACAATCTTAAGGTGACAGTACAAAAGCATTTTTAGAGAGTGGGAAATAATTTGTAATTGCTTCCATTCTATTCATTTTACTATGTCTCTTCCAAATCAAAATCTGAAATCAGAAACACTTAAGTGTCCTGTAGCTTTGAAACACACGTCCTCCATGCTCATCACTGGTTGCCAGTTGCCTGACTATCCCCAATTCACAGAGCTTTTATAAGAAAATAAAAGGAATGGGTGGATGAATGTGTGAATATTCATATCTTTAACACAACAAGGAAGGAATGGATCAGATAAGGCTTAAGCCAATATTGAATTTAACACCATGTCTCCCTGTCATTGTATTTGCGAAACCAGATAGACCCTTGATTTAGGAATAAACATATTAATTTTATTTCATAGGCAAGCTCCAACTTGGTAACGTCTGGGAGCAATGGGAGTTATAATTCAATGCATCTGGAGGCCAGTGACAGCCAATAACATCCATGCTATCAGGATGGCAATCTCACCCAGACCAGGCCAGTTCAGTCCCCTCTCTGCTCTCCTTCTGCCAGCAGGTATGTGGTATTTTTTTGTGGAATTGAGTTTACTTTTATCCATCGTTTCTTTGTGTTAAGATCAAGAACATATCCTTGGTGGATACTATTGGGAAGTCAGACTTGGCCATGGTAGTCCATGCTCTGGATGCATCCCAAATAGACTACTGCAACATGCTGTACATGGGGCTGCCTTTGAAGACTGTTAGGAAGCTACAAATAGTTCAAAGGGGGCAGATTGCTCACCAGAGCAGCATAAATGTCAGCTCCACTGGCTGCAAATCTGATACTGAGCACAATTGGAAGTGCTGGCTTTAGCCTACAAAGCTCTAAATGGTTCTGGGCCAGCTTATCTCTCTGATCGTATCTCCTTCTCTGAACCACCACGGAGTTTAAGATCATCTGGGGAGGCCCTTCTCTCGGTCCTGCTTCCCTCGCAGGTGTGATTGGCAGAGATGAGAGACAGGGCCTTCTCAGTGGTGGGCCCTCAACTATGTAACTCCCTCCCCAGCAGTGTTAGGTCAGCCTCTCTTTTCTGACCTTCCTCAAGAGAGTGAAAATATGACTTTGTGATCAAGCCTTTAGAGAACTTGTGAAATAGATAGACTTGGAACAATGTGAAATGACCATTGGAACGGCCTGGATTATGCTCGTGGATTACGCGTTTAACTCTGAATGTATTGTTTTTAATTGTTCTAATGTACTTTTAAATTCTATTTTAATATTTACTTAAGTGTACATTGTGCTTTAGGTATCGAATTGTTGCTTGTGTGCAAAGCCACCTTGAGTCCCCTCCGGGGTGAGAAAGGCGGGGTAGAAATGTCATAAATAAATAAGTAAATATTATGAATATATAGGGGAAAATCTCTCTATATTTAACTCTGGATGTTAGAGAGGTTATCCAAAGTTCTGGGCTAAGTCTGGGAACTCTTAGGCAGAATTAGTCCAGCCCTACATTAAGATTGAGTGGAAAGGCTGTACGAGGAAACAGTGAAAGGAACATGTACAACTTCTCCAACCTGCATAGAGATGAGGCAGAAACTGGGAGATCAGATGCTTCTGGTCCATAGACAGAGGTCCAGACCAGCTTCGCCGCACCAGCTCCCCACTGCTTCTCCTTTGCATTCTGTCCAGGCCTGGTATTACAGCCTTTGCTTGCATGCTTAGCTCATCATCCAGTTGGTAGGATGTGGACACAGATCTTGAGAGACTGGTGCCTATGAGGGCAACCAGCAGAAGGCTGACAGACAGTTTGGTATACATATCTGGAAGGAGATTAGAAGGAGGTTAGAAGGTTTGTCCAGCCTCCCAAGTCTCATGTAGCATAAAAATAAATAATGTTGGACCATAATTCCCAGAATTTATTGGTTATCTTGACCTCTGGGCAAGCAGACAGGGAAACTGTGGGAACTTCAGCCCCCAAAGTAGTGTTTCCAAGCCCTTCAGGTCTCTCTGTCTGGGTCCTTCCAGACAGGCCCTATATCCCAGGGTTTCTGCTTTAAACTGGATTATATGAGTTGGCACTGCCATATAATCGGGATAAACAGAAATCCTGGGATCAGATCCTGGGATACAGGGCCTGCCTGAAAGCCCCCCCCCCCCCCCGAATGCATATATTTCATCAATACTTTTCTTGATGTATTGATAATGCCTTTAGTTCCTATTGATTTTTGCATTCATTCCATTTCTATACAACCAAAGAGCCATTTATTTCAGGCAGTTCACAGGATTGATGTTAATACTTAAAAAAAAACATCGGAACACAATAAAACAACAGGAATTGCCTTTTAAAAGAAAAGTAACCATCATTTTAAAAAACTGTGATCACGGCACTGAGAGGACCACAATATAATATCACCTTAGGCCCTTGGCAGGGTTTTTGTGTTGTTTTGTTTTTGGATAGCTGAAGGATCCTTCTCAGTTAGAGTTTTCTGCTGCATTCGGAAATCCTAATAAAAGATTATTTGCCTGCGAAAGTCATATTGCCCTGTATAATGTGTTTGGAAGGATGAATGCCATTTCCCCTGGAGCTTGGGAAAATTACATTTTTGGGCAGTAATGCAAATTATATTCTTAAAAATTTCAGACTTGACACATTTTTTAAAAAAACCAATAATCTTTGTTTCCTTCATCATTATTTGTGAATAGGTTATCTGCAAACCAAGAGCGTCCACATTTCCAAGAGAAACGAAAAACAGAATACGGCAGGCATCCTCAGAGGTTGTGAGGTCACCCATTTGGTGTTGTCATTATTATTATTATTATTATTATTATTATTATTATTATTATTATTTTGTCGTGTCAGGAGCGACTTGAGAAACTGCAAGTCGCTTCTGGTGTGAGAGAATTGGCTGTCTGCAAGGACGTTGCCCAGGGGACGCCCAGATGATTTGATGTTTTTATCATCCTTGTGGGAGGCTTCTCTCATGTCCCCGCATGAGGAGCTGGAGCTGATAGAGGGAGCTCATCCACCTCTCCCTGGATTTGAACCTGCGACCTGTCGGTCTTCAGTCCTGCCGGCACAGGGGTTTAACCCACTGCACCACCAGGGGCTCCATATTTGTGAACCTATAGTGGTCTACAACAGTGTTTCTCAACCTGGGGGTCGGGACCCCTGTGGGGGTTGCAAGGGGGTGTCAGAGGGGTTGCGCAACGACCATCAGAAAACATAGTATTTTCTGTTGATCATGGGGTTCTGCGTGGGAAGTTTGGCTTCATTAAATTGTTGGTGGGGTTCAGAATGCTCTTGGATTGCAGTTGAACTATATATCCCAGCAACTACAACTCCCAAATGTCAAGGTCTATTTCTCCCAAACTCTGCCAGTGTTCACATTTTGGCATACTGAGTATTCATGCCAAGTTTGGTCCTGATCCATCATTGTTTGAGTCCACAGTGCTCTCTGGATGTAGGTGAACTACAACTCCAAAACTCAAGGTCAATGCCCACCAAACCCTTCCAGTATTTTCTGTTGGTCATGGGAGTTCTGTGTGCCAAGTTTGGTTCAATTCCATCGTTGGTGGAGTTCAAAATGCTCTTTGATTGTAGATGAACTATAAATCCCAGCAACTACAACTCCTAAATGACAAAATCAACCCCCCCAAAACCCCACCAGTATTCAAATGTGAGCATATCAGGTATTTGTGCCAAATTTGGCCCAGCAAATTAAAATACATCCTGCCTATCAGATATTTACATGGCAATTCATAACAGTATCAAAATTATAGTTATGAAGTAGCAACAAAAATAATTTTATGGTTGAGGGTCACCACAACATGAGGAACTGTATTAAGGGGTCATGGCATTAAGAAGGTTGAGAACCACTGGCCTAGCAGTTTCAAGGTCTGGCTTCTTACTGCCTGGGGTATTCCTTGAAACTTTGACCTTGAAACTGCTAGGCCATTAAATGCTAATCAAGGTGTCCAATTGCAACGTTCTCAGTCCCAACCATGCTTCAACAGATAGGTAGTGTCTTTCTTTTCTCCCATCACTTTGCCAGGTTTGTTGGAAACTAGGAAAATGGGGTTTATATTTTCCCAGTTTCCAACAGACCACACAACCTCTGAGGATACCTCTCATAGATGCAGGCCAAACATCAGGAGAGAATGCTCCTGGAATATAGCCATACAGTCCAGAAAACTCACAACGACCCAATGATTCCGGCCATGAAAGCCTGTTACAAAACAATCTTTCATTTGATTTGTTAACTACATCGGTTTCTGAACAATTTCTGACCAAGAGAGCAGATTTCCCCCTCTTCCTTATACCATCCTAAACTGCAAATGGATAGAAAAGAATTATATAATATATTTCAAAGAGCCAATTAATGAATAAACTCACATTCATCTGGAAAGAAAAAGGGAAAATCTAAAGGGGAGATGCTAAAGGATTCCTGGGAACACAAGTAAGAAAAAAATAGGTTTAGGTCACACTTGTAGATAAATCACCCCAACAGAAGGGTTCATCTCTTACCTGCAGGAGTTTCAGTGTGAATTCTCCTTTCTCTGCTTCTTCTGACACAACTAGCTGCCTTTTTAAAGTCAGAGATGGATTTGCTCCTCCTCCTCCTTTATTTCATTGGCTTAGGGTCAGCTTGAGCATTGCGCATCTTCCTTCCCTCTCCTTCTCCATATCTGTTTGGTCATGAGTTAACATTATTTCCAGTACAACTAAAAACTCAGCTAAACTATGCATTTCCCATGATCTAAAGAACATAACACAAATGATATGGCTTTCCAGATGTGAATGAGCTGCAACTCCTAGTTTTCTTCACCACTTACCATGATATGCTGGATTGAGTTGCTGGAAGGCGTAACTCAGCAACATCTGAAGAACCTTACAACTTCCCCTCTGCTACAAAGCAGATGAGATTTGTTGATTTGAGAGCAGTAGATGCTTATAGAAATAGTTCTCAAGCACTGGTCCTCTAGATGTTCTGGACTCAATCTCCCATAGGCCCCAGTCAACTTAGTTCAATAATTTTGAGAACTGAAGTCCAACACATCTGGAGGACCAACATTTGGGAAGCATTGCCTTACACCAGTGGTTCTCAACCTGTGGGTCCCCAGATGTTTTGGCCTTCAACTCCCAGAAATCTTAACAGCTGGTAAATTGGCTGGGATTTCTGGGAGTTGTATACCACAGGTTGAGAACCACTGCCTTAGACAGATCTGCCTGCAGATTTCCACATATCATATCTATATTGGTTTTTCCCAAATGATAGTTTCTTCTTCCTTTTTGCCTATAGCACCAAAAAAGGACAAAGAGGAAGAGAGGTGACATAGATAACTAAAAGCTGACTAACACTTCTGGAAAGACTCAACTGTTTTATTTAACAGAGAATCTTCTGGTTACTGGTTACTCTACCTACAAACCCATAAACAGCCATCATACTGGATTATTTGTGGTTTCCTCTTTATTAGGGTGCCAGGCCTCATCTTTCACATACCTAAACCTTCTCTTTTTTCATTGTGTTCTTTGAGAGCATCAGATTCTCCATCCCTTCCTTTAAAGCAGTGGTTCCCAACCTGTGGTCCATGGACCACCAGTGATCCCCAAGAACTAAAATATGGTCCACGGCCTCACAGTTACTATACAGTTGCAATGAGAGCGACCAGTCTCGCAAAACCCTATTATCTTCTGAGGTAACGGGGTGTTGGGAGGGGGAGAGGCTGACTACCCACAAAAGGTTGGACAACAAGCCTCCTGACTGCTGCTGCTCCTGCTTCTTCTCCTCCCCCTGAGTGGAGTCATTCCATGTGACGACTGGAAGCAGGGGTGCCTTGGTGTCTTCATTTTTAGGCCTGTTCCTGGGGTTGTTTGGGTGTTGATTCAGAAAATTGCATTGGACAGACCACATCTAGATCACATCTAGATTTTCTGTGGGCAAGCAGATGTTACTACTGGATGGCATATGTTCTGTATCAGAAACTAGAGCTGATGTGGTCTATCTAATGCAATTTTCTGAATCAGCACCCCAAATAACCAAACCAAATCTAAAGTTGACCAAAAACTGATTCATAACCCTTTTGGTACTAATGTTGAAGAGTGGTCCCTTGTCAAACTGGTCCCTTGTCAAAGTGGTCCCTGGTCAAGGGGTCCCTGGTCAAAGTGGTTCCTGGTCAAGTAGTCTCTCGTCCAAGTAGTCCCTCATCAAAGTGGTCCCTGGTCAAGTGGTACCTCATCAAAGTGGTCCCTGGTCAAGTAGTCTCTTGTCCAAGTGGTCCCTCATTAAAGTGGTCCCTGGTCCAAGTGTTCCCTCGTCCAAGTGGTCCCTCATCAAAGTGGTCCCTGGTCAAGTAGTCTCTCATCCAAGTGGTCCCTCATCAAGGTGGTCTCTGGTCAAGTGATCCCTCATCAAAGTGGTCCCTGGTCAAGTGGTCCCTCATCAAAGTGGTCCCTGGTCAAGTAGTCTCTCATCCAAGTGGTCCCTCATCAAAGTGGTCCCTGGTCAAGTAGTCTCTCATCCAAGTGGTCCCTCATCAAGGTGGTCTCTGGTCAAGTGATCCCTCATCAAAGTGGTCCCTGGTCAAGTAGTCTCTCATCCAATTGGTCCCTCATCAAAGTGGTCCCTGGTCAAGTGGTCCCTCATCAAAGTGGTCCCTGGTCAAGTAGTCTCTCATCCAAGTTATTCCTCATCAAAGTGGTCCCTGGTCAAGTGGTCCCTCAGCAAAGTGGTCCCTCATCCAAGTGGTCCCTGGTCATAAAAAGGTTGGGAACTACTGCTTTAAAGCACGAAAAGTATTTAAATTGACAGTTTCATCAAAGCCAACATTTTGGAAATGCATACAATCACATATTAAAAAATAACATCCCAAAGTTCTTTTAGTGGATTCCTTTATTCCACTGTTAGTAGATATACCAGTTTTCAACTATTTCATTTAAAATAGAGACTATTTGACAGCACTCAAAATATCAAGTATCAACATACTTTGCTTCAAAAACAGGAGATGTCAGCCTTCAGATACTGCTTTGAATATCCATCCAAAGAACACTTGAAAATATGAAGCAAAAGAATAATTTATCATCAACTTTAAAGAAACCACTTGGGGCTAAGAGCTCAGTTGAAGTCATACATGGCACAGAAGACAGCAGCCACATGTCTTCCCTACCATAATATGAATTTCATTGTCCATATATCATGGTTTGATATTTATCCTGCTGTTGTCCTTACTGTTATTTTTCCATATTTCTTTAAGGAAGCAAAA
>NW_026847660.1:38883671-38912536 GCF_025583915.1 Anolis sagrei ordinatus
ATGAAAGCCTGTTACAATACAATATTTCATTTGATTTGTTAACTACATCAATTTCTGAACAATTTCTGACCAAGAGAGCAGATTTCCCCCTCTTCCTTATACCATCCTAAACTGCAAATGGATAGAAAAGAATTATATAATATATTTCAAAGAGCCAATTAATGAATAAACTCACATTCATCTGGAAAGAAAAAGGGAAAATCTAAAGGGGAGATGCTGAAGGATTCCTGGGAACACAAGTAAGAAAAATAGGTTTAGGTCACACTTGTAGATAAATCACCCCAACACAAGGGTTCATCTCTTACCTGCAGGAGTTTCAGTGTGAATTCTCCTTTCTCTGCTTCTTCTGACACAACTAGCTGCCTTTTTAAAGTCAGAGATGGATTTGCTCCTCCTCCTCCTTTATTTCATTGGCTTAGGGTCAGCTTGAGCATTGCGCATCTTCCTTCCCTCTCCTTCTCCATATCTGTTTGGTCATGAGTTAACATTATTTCCAGTACAACTAAAAACTCAGCTAAACTATGCATTTCCCATGATCTAAAGAACATAACACTGAATGATGTGGCTTTCCAGATGTGAACGAGCTGCAACTCCTAGCTTTCCTCACCACTTACCATGATATGCTGGAAGGTGTAGCTCAACAACATCTGAAGAACCTCACAACTTCACCTCTACTCTAAAGCAGCTGAGATTTGTTGATTTGAGAGCAGTAGATGCTTATAGAAATAGTTCTCAAGCACTGGTCCTCTAGATGTTCTGGACTCACTCTCCCATAGGCCCCAGTCAACTTGGTTCAATAATTCTGAGAACTGAAGTCCAACACGTCTGGAGGACCAATATTTGGGAAGCATTGCCTTAGACCAGTGGTTCTCAACCTGTGGGTCCCCAGATGTTTTGGCCTTCAACTCCCAGAAATCCTAACAGCTGGTAAACTGGCTGGGATTTCTGGGAGTTGTAGACCATAGGTTGAGAACCACTGCCTTAGACAAATCTGCCTGCAGATTTCCACATATCATCTATATATTGGTTTTTCCCAAATGATGGTTTCTTCTTCCTTTTTGCCTATAGCACCAAAAAAGGACAAAGAGGAAGAGAGGTGACATAGATAACTAAAAGCTGACTAACACTTCTGGAAAGACTCAACTGTTTTATTTAACAGAGAATCTTCTGGTTACTGGTTACTCTACCTACAAACCCATAAACAGCCATCATACTGGATTATTTGTGGTTTCCTCTTTATTAGGGTGCCAGGCCTCATCTTTCACATACCTAAACCTTCTCTTTTTTCATTGTGTTCTTTGAGAGCATCAGATTCTCCATCCCTTCCTTTAAAGCAGTGGTTCCCAACCTGTGGTCCATGGACCACCAGTGATCCCCAAGAACTAAAATATGGTCCACGGCCTCACAGTTACTACACGGTTGCAATGAGAGCGACCAGTCTCGCAAAACCCTATTCTCTTCTGAGGTAACGGGGTGTTGGGAGGGGAGAGGCTGACTACCCACAAAAGGTTGGACAACAAGCCTCCTGACTGCTGCTGCTCCTGCTTCTTCTCCTCCCCCTGAGTGGAGTCATTCCATGTGACGACTGGAAGCAGGGGTGCCTTGGTGTCTTCATTTTTAGGCCTGTTTTCTGTTTTGGGTGTTGATTCAGAAAATTGCATTGGACAGACCACATCTAGATCACATCTAGATTTTCTGTGGGCAAGCAGATGTTGAGTACTGGATGGCATATATTCTGTATCAGAAACTAGAGCTGATGTGGTCTATCCAATGCAATTTTCTGAATCAGCACCCCAAATAACTAAACCGAATCTAAAGTTGATCAATAACTGATTCATAACCCTTTTGGTACTAATGTTGAAGAGTGGTCCCTTGTCAAATGGTCCCTGGTCAAGGTCCCTGGTCAAATTGTCCCTGTTGGTCTCAAAGTGGTCCCTGGTCAAGTGGTCCCTGGTCAAGTGGTCCCTGGTCAAAGTGGTCCCTGGTCAAAGTGGTCCCTGGTCAAAGTGGTCCCTGGTCAAGTGGTCCCTGGTCAAGGTGGTCCCAGGTCAAAGTGGTCCCTGGTCAAAGTGGTCCCTGTCAAGTGGTCCCTGTCAAATGGTTCCTGGTCAAAGTGGGCCCTGGTCAAAGTGGCCCTCATCCAAGTGGTCCCTCATCAAAGTGGTCCCTGGTCAAGTAGTCTCATCCAAGTGGTCCCTCATCAAAGTGGTCCCTGGTCAAGTGGTCCTCATCTAAGTGGTCCCTCATCAAAGTGGTCCCTGGTCAAGTGGTACCTCATCCAAGTGGTCCCTCATCAAAGTGGTCCCTGGTCAAGTGGTACCTCATCCAAGTGGTCCCTCATCAAAGTGGTCCCTGGTCAAGTAGTCTCTCATCCAAGTGGTCCCTCATCAAAGTGGTCCTTGGTCAAGTGGTCCCTGTTCAAGTGGTCCCTCATCAAAGTGGTCCCTGGTCAAGTAGTCTCGCGTCCAAGTGGTCCCTGGTCAAATGGTCCCTCATCCAAGTGGTCCCTCATCAAAGTTGTCCCTGGTCAAGTGGTCCCTGGTGAAGTGATTACTGGTCAAGTGGTCCCTCAGCAAAGTGGTCCCTGATCAAGTGCCCCTCGTCCAAGTGGTCCCTCGTCCAAGTGGTCCCTGGTCATAAAAAGGTTGGGAACTACTGCTTTAAAGCATGAGAAGTATTTAAATGGACAGTTCCATCAAAGCCAACATTTTGGAAATGCATACAATCACATATTAAAAAACAACACCCCAAAGTTCTTTTAGTGGATTGCTTTATTCCACAGTTAGTAGATATACCAGTTTTTAACTATTTCGTTTAAAATAGAGACTATTTGACAGCACTCAAAATATCAAGTATCAAAATACTTTGCTTCAAAAACAGGAAATGTCAGCCTTCAGATACTGCTTTGAATATCCATCCAAGGGCCACTTGAAAATATGAAGCAAAAGAATAATTTATCATCAACTTAAAAGAAACCACTTGGGGCTAAGAGCTCAGGTGAAGTCATACATGGTACAGAAGACAGCAGCCACATGTCTTCCCTACTATAATATGAATTTCATTGTCCATATATCATGGTTTGATATTTATCCTGCTGTTGTCCTTACTGTTATTTTTCCATATTTCTTTAAGGAAGCAAAATACTTCACTGCTAAATGGGGTTCAGTAAATAGAATAGATCATATGAAAGGAGTGCCTGCTGCCATAAGGGTTATTTAGGAAGCGAGTTACGGAAGTGGACCTCAGAATTTCTGTCATATAGCACAACAAATGTGTGTTTTATTTGCCTTTTCTGTATGAGAAGTATCTTTAGGTTCACAAACATTAGCTAATAACCCAGAGAACACGATCAACAGCCAAAATGACTTTTTAATAGATTTGAGAGCTGGACAAAACTTAACAAAATGAATTTTAGACTACTGCAATGCTCTGTACGTAGGGTTGCCCCTGAAGACGGGGGGGGGGGGGGGGGGGGGGGGCTTGAGGGGCTTCAGCCCCCCCCCGAAATTCTCATGGTGGTTCACGAAAAGGCCTTACTGGTGCATTATTTAAACTGTTATGTTTATTCATATCATGATCTGATCACCATACTCAATATATCCCATATGCATGGGGGTATTGGGGTAATGATACAAAAGGTTTGCTAGGGTAAACCCTCTTTCACTCAGACTCAGCCCCCCCTCCCGAAACTCAGCCCCCCCGAAACCCCCCCTGAAAATTTTTTAGCTACTGCAACACTCTCTACATGGGGTTGCCTCTGAAGACTGCTCGGAAGCTTCAAATGGTCCAACGATCGGCAGCCAGGATGCTAACAGGAGCGGCACTCAGGGAGCACACACTCCTCTGTTGCGCCAGCTCCACTGGCTGCCAATTTGCTACCGGGCACAATTCAAAGTGCTGGCTTTAGCCTTTAAAGCCCTAAACGGTTCTGGCCCGACCTACCTGTCCGAATGCATCTCCTCCTATGAACCAGTTAGGACATTAAGATCGTCTGGGGAGGCCCTGCTCTCGATCCCTCCGGCTTCACAAGCACGCCTGGCGGGGACGAGAGACAGGGCCTTCTCAGTGGTGGCCCCTCGGCTGTGGAACGCCCTTCCTGCAGATATTAGATCGACCCCCTCCTTGCTGGCATTCCGGAGGAAAGTAAAGACCTGGCTGTTTGAACAGGCATTCGACTAAGCAGTGTGATTGATTGACTGACTATCGGAACACGGAATATCGGATAACGAGTTTGGATTCTGATTTCATTGATGAGACCTGATGGATTTGTTATATTGATGTAGTGATGTATTGATATTGATGTTTAATGATTTGTGATGCTATTGCTTTTAAATGCTCAATGATTTTGTGTTGTGTATACCTAAATTGTTGTAAACCGCTCTGAGTCGCCTAAGGGCTGAGAAGAGCGGTATACAAATAAAGTAAATAAATAATAAATAAATAATTTCAACATTGAAAATATGCAAGTTACTACACTTAGGCAGAAAAACAAAATGCAGATATTATAGCATAGATGACACCTGTCCTGAAAGAGTCTTAGAGACTTAGCAGACCACAAGTTGAACAAGAGACAACAGTTTGATGCAGGCGCCTTAAAAAGCCAATGCAATTGTAGAGTGCATCAATAATGTCTATTGAGTGAAGTAGTAGTACAACTTTATTATGTTTTGGCAAGACGTCATTTGGAGTACTGTGTTGAGTTATAGGTACAACTGTTTTGTTTGTTTATTTTTAATGGAATACAACAAATTCAAGAGAGATATTGACAAGCTGGAATGTGTCCAGAGGAGGGCGACTAAAATGATCAAGGTCTGGAGAACAAGCCCTATGAGGAGCGGCTTAAGGAGCTGGGCATGTTTAGCCTGAAGAAGAGAAGGCTGAGAGGAGATATGATAGCCATGTATAAATATGTGAGAGGAAGCCACAGGGAGGAGGGAGCAAGCTTGTTTTCTGCTTCCTTGGAGACTAGGACACGGAACAATGGCTTCAAACTACAGGCTGGATGGCCATCTGTCAGGGGTGATTTGAATGCAACATTCCTGCTTCTTGGCAGGGGGTGGACTGGATGGCCCATGAGGTCTCTTCCAACTCTTTGATTCTATGATTCTAACTGTTTTGGTTTGCTCCTGACACGATAAATGAAATATGAGCACAACAATTCAAGAAGGATATTGACAAACTGGAACGTGTCTAGAGGAGAGTGACACAAGGGTAAAAAGGTCTGGAAACTATGAAGGTCAGCATAGGGAGCTGATTGAGAGGGAAGGTTGAGAGGGAACATAGACTCATAGAGTTGGAAAAGACCTTGTGGGCCATCCAGTCCAACCCCTTGCCAAGAAACAGGAAAATCGCATTCAAAGCACCCCCAACAGATGGCCATCCAACCTCAGGAAAATCGCATTCAAAGCACCCCCAACAAATGGCCATCCAACCTCTGCCTAAAAGCCTCCAAAGAAGGAGCCTTCGCAACACTTCAGGGCAGAGAGTTCCACTGCTGAACAGCTCTCACAGTTAATAAGTTCTTCCTAATATTCAGGTGGAATCTCCTTTCTTGTAGTTTGAAGCTATTGTTCTGCGTCCTAATCTCCAGGACAGCAGAAAACCAGCTTGCTTCCTCCTCCCTATAACTTCCCCTCATATCTTTATACATGACATCCATCATGTCTCCTCTCAGCCTTCTCTTTTGTAGGCTAAACATGCCCAGCTCTTAAAGCCACTCCTCATAGGGTTTGTTTTCCAGAGTCTTGATCTTTTGAGTCGCCCTCCTCTGGACACATTCCAGGTTGTCAACATCTCCCTTAAATTATGGTGCCCAGAATTCAACGCAGGTGTGGACTGAATACTGAATACATAATACTCATGTTTAAATATTTGAAAGTTTGGAATCTACACTGCCATATAATCCATTCCAAAGCAGATAAGCTGGATTTTATATGGCAGTGTAGAAGGGGCCTCAGTCTCCCAAATGGACAGGCTTGAATATTTTGGTGCTGGTGGTAAAAGTACCTGCTCCCTCCTACACAAATTAAAGAGAATGGTATCCAGAGACAGCCAAATTAATCTGGCACTTGGACCAGAAAATCCTTTCTTTCTAGCCCAAAAGGGAACAAATACATATGAAATTGAATATTTGATACTTTTAAATATCATCTGAATTTGCTGCTTGAGGTAGCTGCCTCACTTTCAAAAACAGACAGTCAGCAAATCTTGTGGCATCTGGTACGATTCAACACATATACATGAGCGCACAATATAAGTAGATAGGTAAAGGTTTTCCCCCTGACATTAAGTCCAGTTGTGTCCAACTCTGGGGGTTGGTGCTCATCTCCATTTCTAAGCCAAAGAGCTAGCGTTGTCCGTAGACACCTTCAAGGTCATGTGGCTGGCATGACTGCATGGAGTGCCATTACCTTCCCGCCGGAGTGGTACCAATTGATCTACTCACATTTGCATATTTTTTTAATTGCTAGGTTGGCAGAAGCTGGGGCTGACAGCAGGAGCTTGTCCTGCTCCCCAGATTCAAACCTGCAATGTTTCGGTAGGTAGAGTGGATGATATTTCTAAATTGAACATATTATCATCCGGAACATATTTTGACCTCCATATGTTGGGGTCTGCCTATTTTTGACATCCTGTTCAATGTTAGGGCCCAGAGATCTGGTCTTTAAACAAACTTTTTCTCATTTGGGAATAACTGAAATTTGAATGGCCAATGAAATGTTAATGAGGAAGTGATTATTCTCACACCTATCAGGATTGTTTAACATTCAGCACTTCCGTTAGGAATGCAAACAGTTTATTCTCTCGTTACTGGCATATCAAGATGACAAGAAGCACTTTCCTGGATGATTCCAGTCAAACATCTATATACACATGATTTATCACTTTATAGTTGGACATTTTGTGGAAGCAGAGCTCTCACTTTTTACTTTTCCCTGAATGAGAGTGTGAGTACTAGGCAGATATGCAACCTGTAGAGCAGTGGTTCTCAACCTTCCTAATGCCGCAACCCCTTAATGCAGTTGCTCATGTTGTGTTGACCCCCAACCATAAAATTATTTTCGTTGCTACTTCATAACTGTAATTTTGCTACTGTTATGAATCGTAATGGAAATATCTGATATGCAGGATGTATTTTCATTCACTGGACCAAATTTGGCACAAATACCCCATACACCCAAATTAAAATAATGGTGGGTTAGGGGGGATTGATTTTGTCATTTGGGAGTTGTAGTTGTTGGGATTTATAGTTCACCTGCAATCAAAGAGCATTCTGAACTCCACCAATGATGGAATGGAACTAGTCTTGGTACACAGAACTCCTATGGCCAACAGAAAATACTGGAAGGGTTTTGTTTGACTTTGAGATTTGAAGTTGTAGTTCACCTACATCCAGAGAGCACAGTGTCCTCAAACAATGATGGATCTGGACCAAACTTGGCATGAATACTCAATATGCTCAAATATCAACATTGGTGGAGTTTGGGGAAAATAGACTTGACATTTGGGAGTTGTAGTTGCTGGAAAGTATAGTTCACCTACAATCAAAGAACATTCTGAACCCCACCAATGATAGAATTGAGCCAAACTTCCTACACAAAGAACCCCCATGACCTACAGAATAAATAAAAATACTGTGTTTTCTGATGGCGACCCCACTGACAACCCCCCCCCCCCAGGGGTTCCGACCTCCAATAATAAATAGAGTAAAAAACACATGTAATAATAATCGAGTAAAATAATGTAAATGTAATAATAATAGTAAACAGAGCAAAATAATAAATGTAATAATGTAATGCTAATAACAGAATAACATAATAAATAACCTTGACTCGAGCATAAGCCAAGGGGAGCTTTTTCAGCCTAAAAAGGGGGCTGAAAAACTAGGCTTATACTCAAATATATACAGTAATCTCAGATTCATTGCATAATTGACATGGGACTCACCAACCACTATAGGTGTCAAACTGATAATTGTGTAGATACAGTGTTGGGTTTTTCAGAAGAGCTTATCCCTTGAGCATTCACTAGTAATATTCAACTGTGCAACCAACTGATTGATTTTGGAACTTGGAATAATGGACGAGGAGATCGGATTATGACTTTACTGATGAGACGTGATGGATTAGTTATATAGATGTATAGATGTTATATTGATGTACTGTTATATTGTTATATCGATGTAGTTGCTTTAGTTACTGTTTTAAATGCTAATGTTGTGCACCTTGTATATTGTCCTGGCTGTAAACCGCACTGAGTCGCCTATGGGCTGAGAGAGTGCGGTATACAAGTAAAGTAAATAAATAAAATAAATAAATAAACTGTTTTCTATTTTATTCTCAGAAATCACAATGGAAGAATGGTAGTCCTCAGACAACAGTTAAGATAAAGTGTCCCTAGGCTGTGCAACATCCACAAGAAATCATCCTTTATGGTGCAAGCAGTGTGTGTAGGGTGACCTCCTGTGTTCAAATAATGACCCTGCAATCATGTAATCTTCACATGTGTCAAACGCAAGGCATGTGGGCTGAATCCAGCCCGCCACATCATTTTATGTGGCCTGCGAGGCTTTCAATGCAAGTACAACATACAAGGGCTAACCAGAAAGTAAGGTTAAACTATTTTTTAAAAAATACAAAGAATGAATGTATTTTAATAGAATTTACATGGATTGTAGCATAGGTATTACATTATTTTTCCACATAATCACCATTCAGTTCAATACGTTTTGTCATCCATGAACGAGTTTTTGATGCTGTGTCATAAAAGTTTCCCTCTGCCCTTTTCAGCCAGTTTGTGATTTCAGTTTTCACCTCGTCGTCATTGGAAAAGTTTTTTCCACCAATTTAGTGAACAGATGATAGTCACTGTGTGCAAGATTGGTGCTGTGAGAGGGGTGGCTTATAACATCCCAACCAAATGAAGTCAACAACTCTTTTGTTGCATGTGCGATGTGTGGACATGCATTGCCATGAAAGAGAGAGAGACTCCCACCATCAGCATCCCATGATGTTTGTTTTGGATGGCTCTGCAAAGTTTCTTCGTGGTCTCACAATATAGAATCATAGAATCAAAGAGTTGGAAGAGACCTCATGGGCCATCCAGTCCAAACCCCTGCCAAGAAGCAGGAATACTGCATTCAAATCACTCCTGACAGATGGCCATCCAGCCTCTGCTCTTCTAAAGAAGGAGCCTCCACCACGCTCCGTACCCATTTTGTCACATGCTGTCTTGACATTGCACCCTCTTTATAAACAAACAGTTTCCCAATGAATCGCAGTAGTGTTCATGCCCTTAGCATTTAGGTAGTGTATTACAGTGCAAACTTCACACTTGGAAGGAAATGGTATGAGGATGCTCTATAACCTTCACCACAACACCAGTAGATGAGCTACTGATGACTGGCATTGCTTGTTTGCTTCCACTGGCTTCCCACTACATGGCAGTGATACCAAATTCCCCTGAGAAAATTCCCCCGCAAGAGCCACGTGCCTTGTAAACTTACTTTCCAGATGACTTGGAAAGCAAAGGTTTCCTCTTGACATTAAGTCTAGTCATGTCCAACTCGGGGGGGGGGGGGGGGCTCATCTCAATTTCTCAGCTGAAGAGCTGGCATTGTACAAATACACCTTCTAGGTCATGTGGCCAGTATGACTACATGGACCACCATTACCTTCCTGTCACGGCAGTTCCTATTAATCTACCTAATGATCCCCGCCTATCTTTGCGATAGCATCTCCCTCTATGAACCGGCACAAACTTAAAGATCTTCCGGGAAGGCCCTCCTTTTGCTCCCACCACCATCACAAGCATGATTGGTGGCGATGAGAGTGAGGACCTTCTCGGTGGTGGCCCACCGCCTCTGGAACGCCCTTCCTGGAGAAATAAGACAGGCCCCATCCCCTTTTTTCGTAAGAGCCTGAAGACCTGGTGGTTTAAACAAACCTTTGAGAACGACTAGTTCTAGCTCTGCCCCAGATACTGTAGAAATTGGCCATATCTTTTTCTACCAGTTATCCAGGTCACTTTCTTCTATTAGGCCCCGGAAATGTAAGGCCATAGACTCTACCTAATTTCCTGGGTCCTCTAAAATCGCACTAGCCCGGCCCGGCCTTTTAAACTGCCTTGAACAGGCAGGATTATTTTAAATATATGTGCTATTGTGTTTTTTAATGCTTATTTTGTCTTGTTAATTTTATGTTTATGCTGTTTTCTTTGTATGTATTGATTATGATTATGTTACTTGGAAACCGCTCTGAGTCCCCTTGGGGAGATAGGGGTGGTATATAAATAAAGTTTTGTTGTTGTTGTATCCATCTATGTGCTGGCACGGCTGTGCCAGGAGATTTGATTTTTTTCTTGTACTGTTAGTTTGTTTGAAATCATTTGGGCCATGCATTTTGCAATTGGGTAGCTTTCCCCTGGTTGCAGTCATAGGGCCAACAACCTATCAATCATCATTAGAGCCTTTAGATCCGCCCATTCCCCAGGTCTGGAGGAAAAAAGGGGACTTTTAGTTCAGTCTCACAGTTTGGAGCCTTACAGCAGGACGTGTGGGCTTTTCTCTGTCCCACCTGTAAAAAGCTTCAACTTTACTCCCCCAGCAAGGTTAAAGAAACAGATCTACAGCCAGCTTTTGCTGGGGGAAAAGGAAAACCTCTACAGCTTTTGCTGGAGAGTAAAGTTTCAGTTCCACACTTTTGCTGGGGGAATACAGCCAGCTTTGCTGGAAAATAAAGGAATGGTTCCACGGCCTTGGTGGGGAAAATCTACAGGACACCAGCTTGGCAGATCTACAGCAACCATTGCCTGGTAAGGGACCACTTGGGCTATCCATAACGCAGTTTGGAGCCGGTAGTTGGAGCCTCATGCCAGCAGGGTAAAGAAAGATTGCCCAAGGAGGGGTCAGAAGGTTTCCCTAAAGAAGATAGGAACAGTTTATCAAGCAGTTGCCTGTCCCTTGTTGGTAGATAGAGAAAGCTACTAGTTTTTAAAGATTATAAAGCATTTAATTCATTTGTTCGAAGATTTAAGCCTTAATAAAGAACTTTGTTGAACCTATTTTGAGCCTCTACAGAACTTTGTGTTGGGAAACCTATAGGACCCTTTAGCTGAGGCACCCCGGCGTCCCCTTGGGCATACAGAAAGCACGTCCTGTAAACAGACATTGTCATAGGCCCAGCTCGCGACAGCACAATCTACTCAAATTTGCTGCTAGGTTGGCAGAAGCTGGGACTAACAGTGGGAGCTCACCCCGTCCCCAGATATGAACCACCGACCTTTTGGTCAGCAAGTTCATCAGCTCAGCAGTTTAACCTGCTGCGCCACCAGGAGGCCCCAGTTACCTTTATACAGTCTTATAATTACAAATGGCCCTTTGAAGGCAACCATAAGGCTGATGTGGCCCACAGCGAAAATGAGTTTGACAACCCAACCTCGATAATCTGAAATCCAAAATATGCATATATACTAACAGGCTACTGGTTGGGAATGGTTGCATTTCATTTTTTTCTTTTTAAAATGACTTTTTTGTAGTCTGTAGGACCAATTTTGCCATTAGATGCATGACTTGTCTAACCCAGAAACAACAAAGCCAGAGGCAAGCCTGGAATATTCATTAAAGGGCGTGAGGTTTACTAAATGTTTTCTAACCTGGGCGAAGCCGATACTTCTGTTGATTCCTTATTTAAAAAATGCACTTGAAGGACAGGAACACATCCTCTATTGCTACACAACAGATGGCTGTTATTGTGTTACTTTAAAATCTATCATTCTGCTAAAGAAAAAGATCCCATTTTTCAAGTTGATAGATAATTACAAAAAGTCACTCCATCTTCGAAATTCAGTACACCAAAGCATATTTGGCCACAAACATATCAGGAAATTGTTGGCTTCCTTGCCTTCATAGCAAGAAAAGAAGAAAACTGCAATTGACTCCAGTACTAAATAGATAAGAGTGAGATTGATTTGCAGTCTCCTGAGGTTAATAATGCTTATTTAAAGGAAAAATCACAGAGAAGTCGTTCTGTTGACAATGGAAGTGCAGATCTCATAAATATTGTAAAATAGTGATGCAGCCCATTAGGGGAAAAAATCAATGACATCTTTATGTAGAAATTCTGTCAGTCTTCCCAGTCTGTGCCCTTGTCAAATATTTGAAGAGAACTTAATAGAAACACATGCTGCCTCTCTCCTCCATTTATTTAACATCTATCTGCATGTGTCTTCATAATCACCTAGGAAAACACAGGAAGTTACACTACATTACAGTTTCACTGACGTGTATGGCAAGAGTCAAACCTGTTCTATTACTATAAACGTCGGAAAATCCACCCAAGCAGGAAATAAGCAATTTAATGAGGATTTATATTTTGGAAGGTGTGTGTGTGTGTGTGTGAGCCTGTGCCTCGCTTTGAGGCTGAGTGACTGTGACTTTCAAGAAAAGGATGGACGGAGGAAGACAAATTAAATGGGGGAAAGAGACGAGGGAAGTGAATGAAAAAGAGAATTGGCAGGAAAAAAGGAAAGCAGAAATGGGGATGAAAATAGGGAAGGAAGGAAGGAAGGAAGGAAGGAAGGAAGGAAGGAAGGAAGGAAGGAAGGAAGGAAGGAGGGAGGGAGGAAGGGAGAGGAAGGGAAAGGAAAGAAAGAGGGAGGGAGAAAAGGCAAGGTATATGACTGAAAGCAAGGGAAGAAAGGAAGAAAAGATAGTATGTGAGAGAAAGGGAGGAAGGAAGAGCCCCAAAGAAAATTTATTTATTTATTTATTTATTTAAAACTTTTATATCCCGATCTTCTCTACCTCCGTAGAGGGACTCAGACCGGCTAACAGCAAGGATTAAATGCTAACAGTAGTCTAAAACATCAATACAATCTAAACAACATACATCAACAGTGAATAAAAATACATCTTTATATATATATAAATGCTCTGTGCGTAATGAGTACCTTAAAAACAAAAGAATCAATGAACGAAATCACACCAAACTTGGCAACAAAACGTCTCACAACACAAGGAGTGACCATCACTCAAACAATTATGATTTTGTCATTTGGGAGTTGTAGTTGCTGGGATTTATAGTTCACCTATAATCAAAGAGCATTCTGAACTCCACCAACATAATATAAAATACAATAAAAACATCATCATATTACACAAGCCAAGTCGTCAAATACAGTCCCAATTCATCGCCATCCTTCCATGTGGACAAGGGTTATTGACTCAATCATCGAATGCCATATTCCAAAGCCAGGTTTTTATTAGCTTTCTAAAGGTCAGGAGAGAAGGAGCAGATCTAATCTCTGGTGGGGGGGAATTCCAAAGCCGAGGGGCCACCACCGAGAAGGCCCTGTCCCTCGTTCCCACCAGATGCAATTGCGAAGGTGGTGGGACCGAGAGCAGGGCACCTCCGGAAGATCTTAGTAACCTTGATGGTTCATAGGGGAGAATCTGTTCGGAGTTGTGTTTTCTGGTGGTCATGGTTGACCTTCTGACACCCCCCGGTGACCTCCCCCCAGGGTCTTGACTTTCCAGGTTCAGAAATGTTGCCTAGGCCATCCAGTCCAACTCCCTTCACCAGGGCAAGAAAACATAATCAAAGTCCTCCTGACAAAGGGCCATCCAGCCATTCACACACACACATATATGTATATAACAGATGCAGTGTCAAAGATTTGAAAGGGACCCCTAAAGAAGGACTGCATGTTCCAGAGTAGGCAAACCAGACAATCTCCACATCAACACTGGCAAAGAAACAGCAAGAAATACTGTTTACCCACAAGCACGAAGACATTACATATATTAGAAACCAACACTTTCTGATTATTTTCCAGATCACCAGACTGCGCCACAGCAATGTATGGCAGGGGACTGCTAGTATGGTATAAAATACATATAAGCCAATTCACCAAGGTAAAATCACGTCCAACTCAGTCTACATCTTGTGGTCAATAAATTTGGTCAATTGCCAGATACAGCCATCATTCTGGGAATGCCTTGTTCCATAGCCAAGATTTCACTAGCTTCTTAAAGGTCAGGAGGGGGCAGATCTAATTTCATTCAGGAGAGAGTTCCAAAGCCGGGGGGCCACCACAGAGAAGGCCCTGTCTCTCGTTCCCACCAGACAGGACCAGGGCAATGCTGGGTGAATACACTTGTGTAATATAAAGACCACAATCTTCTCTCCTTAATACATCTTCTATATAAATAAAAATATAATGTTAATTTGTGGGGTTAACATAACTCAAAAACCACTAGACGAATTAACACCAAATTTGGACACAATACACATATCAGGCCAACCCATTTAGTGAGCAAACTCTTCAGGCAGCGCAGAACATTGTGTCCTCCATCTCTGAAGCCAAGAAAGAACAGTGGATCAAGCTGATCACAGAGGTCGACATGGGCAGGAGCAGCCAGAAGGCGTGGAGGTTGCTAAGACGGCTGAGCAGTGACCCCTCACAAACTAATACCCATGCCAACATAAAGGCAGATCAGATAGCACACCAACTCCTGAAGAATGGGAAACCCAACCTTGCCACCAAAGTAGGAAAGAAACCAATAGCCAGACAACAAGAGATTGAGAACAACAACCTCCATGAACCCTTTACATCTACTGAATTGGACATGGCTCTCAACAAATGTAAGAATGGCAAAGCAGCTGGCTTGGATGATCTACGGATGGAACAAATCAAGAACTTTGGTCCAAAAGCAAGGCGCTGGCTGCTGGAGCTGATGAACAACTGCACTGCATCCTGTCAGATCCCCAAAATCTGGAGGAAAGCAAGAGTCATCGCCATCTTGAAGCCAGGCAAAGACCGTAATGACCCAAAAAGCTACAGACCAATATCCCTGTTGTGCCACCTCTACAAAGTTCTGGAGAGACTTATTTTGCATAGAATTATGGAAAAATAGACCCCTGTCTGATCCCACAGCAAGCTGGCTTCAGGAAAGGCAAAAGCTGCACATCGCAAGTGCTGAACCTGACTCCGCACATAGAAGATGGCTTTGAAAGGCAGCAGATCACAGGAGCTGTCTTCATAGACTTGTCAGCAGCCTATGATACTGTGAACCACCGCCTCCTCCTGAGAAAAATGTATAATATCACAAAGGACTACCACCTCACCTGCCTCATAGGAAACCTGCTACAAAACAGGAGCTTTTTTGTTGAGTTCCAGGGCCAGAGAAGCAGATGGGAAACAGAAGAACGGCCTGCCTCAGGGGAGCGTGCTTGCTCCATCCATGTTCAACATCTACACAAATGACCAGCCACTGCCAGAAGGGACAGAGAGTTTCATCTATGCTGATGATCGTGCCATTACTGCTCAAGCAGGGAGCTTTGAGATGGTTGAACAGAAGCTCTCCGAAGCTCTAGGTGCTCTTACTACCTATTACAGGGAAAACCAACTGATCCCTAATCCATCTAAAACACAGACATGCGCCTTTCACCTTAAGAACAGACAAGCATCCCGAGCTCTGAGGATTACCTGGGAAGGAATCCCACTGGAGCATTGCAACACACCCAAATACCTGGGAGTCACTTTGGACCGTGCTCTGACCTACAAGAAGCACTGCCTGAACATCAAACAAAAAGTGGGCGCTAGAAACAACATCATACGAAAGCTGACTGGCACAACCTGGGGATCACAACCAGACACAGTGAAGACATCTACCCTTGCGCTATGCTACTCTGCTGAGTATGCATGCCCAGTGTGGAACACATCTCACCACACTAAAACAGTGGATGTGGCTCTTAATGAGACATGCCGCATTATCACAGGGTGTCTGCGCCCACACCACTGGAGAAATTACACTGCTTAGCCGGTATTGCACCACCTGACATCCGCCGGGAAGTAGCAGCCAATAGTGAAAGGACCAAGGCAGAGACATCTCCAGCTCATCCCCTGTTTGGGTATCAGCCAGCACGTCAACAACTCAAATCAAGAAATAGTTTTCTAAGATCTACAGAGACACTCGCTGGAACACCTCAGCAAGCGAGAGTCCAAAAGTGGCAGGCTCAAACCCAGCACCTCAATCCATGGGTGATACCAGATGAGAGACTCCCCCCTGGGCACACAGAAGACTGGGCGACTTGGAAGGCGCTGAACAGACTGCGCTCTGGCACCACGAGATGCAGAGCCAATCTTAAGAAATGGGGCTACAGGGTGGAATCCTCGGCATGCGAGTGCGGAGAAGAACAAACCACTGACCACTTGCTGCAATGCACCCTGAGCCCTGCCACATGCACAATGGAGGACCTTCTTGCGGCAACCCCAGAGGCACTCCAAGTGGCCAGATACTGGTCAAAGGACATTTAACCAAATACCAAATTTGCAAAATCTGTGTGTTTTTTTCCTTTTTCTTTTTTAATCTGTGTGTTTGTTTTGCTCTGTTAGAATTGTAATACAATGGTTGCTGATGACACGATAAATAAATAAATAGGCCAACAAGTGACTGCACTCATAAAAACATTGAAAAACGCAGTGGAAGAGACTTTAAAAGCCAAAAAATAAAAAATACATTCACATGTATATACATATACACACAAATATATACAGACACATACACACACACACAAAGCACATGTAAACAGACAGGGCCACAGCAACATGTGGCAGGGGATGGCTAGTTAAGAATATAATTGCAGACGACTTGCTTTGCTTTAGGAAACATAGGGCCCTTCCACACAGCCCTGTATCTCAGAATATCAGAAAATCTCACAATATCTGCTTTGAACTGGGTTATCTGAGCCCTGAGTCCCCTTTGGGGTAAGAAGGGCGGAATATAAATGGTATAAATAATAAATAAATAGTATTTCTTGTTTCTATGGAAAGTTCACCCACTGTATCTCTGGGGGATTGGGTCCCTTTGCAGATAGGAAAAAATGGCAGCAATGTGAACACAACATTAGTGTGTACATATTTGTATCACTGGCAATTAATAAAGAGTGTGAGAATCCAGAGTTGATTGAAATCATCAATCTGGAGCCTGCGGGTCCAGAGGGACCACTATATTGCTGTGAAAGCTGGACAGAGAAAAATTTGACCCTGTGGGTTGGGGAAGATCACATCATTACATTATTGTTAACTGCCATTGATTTTGACCAAGGGTGACTCTATGGATGAGGAACCTCCAAATAGTCCTGTCATTAAGAGCCCTGCTGAGGTTTTGTACTTAGGGCTGTGATTGAGTCTATCCACCTGGAAAGTGCTGCCTGTTTTGCTGTTGCCTTCTACACATCTTTTGCCAAATGTTATCTTCAAATGCCATGTCTCCTCATAGTGTCTCTAAAGTATGACTATCTCCATTTATTCTTCTTGGCTTCAAGGTAGAGGTTGAATCTGATTTGCTCTTGGACTCGTCTTTTTACCAGTCCACGGTATCTGAAGAACATTTCAAATTAGTGATTTTTCATGGTAACTTGTGGAGACCAATGCTATAGATTGAGAAAGGATGAGGAAAGAAGGGAGCACTGAGAATGGCGAAACCGTGGTTCAATTCTTTTTTCATGGCTGTTTCCAGAAAAACCATTTACAAGTGTCTTTTCAGGCTTACAAAAGTTGTGCTGAGCTGTTTTAACAGTTCTTCCTCATAGGATTTAGAGAAAACTAGCTGGTTCTTCTCTTCTGCCAACTGAGGCCATATTGGTTCTTTTCTTGCATGGCAGGGGGTTGGACTGGATGGCCCCTGTGGTCGCTTTCAACTCTGATTCTATGGAGGCTATAACTAGTGGGACTACTAAATTCTGCTCTATTGCTCTGGGAACGAACTACATTCAATTGTAGATAGTGCTGCACTTTCCCTGAAAAAGCTGGATTCTATTTTTAATGTGTCAAGAGGAACTTGAGAAACTGCTAGTCGCTTCTGTTGTGAGAATTGGCCATCAAAGTTGTCGCCCAGGGGATGCCCGGATGAAAAAGCTGTTTTGGGTATAGGAGCCCAAGTGGCTAAGAATGCTTTATTATAGGGTACAACTCATTCCTAGATCTAGTGACTTCATTAATGTATGGGATGCAAGGCATGGAGAAAGGGATTGCCCTGTTATAGCCACAGCTTTTAGGAATTATACTGAATGTTAAACAGCTGTATTTGATATATTCCACTCCAATGAACTATTTATACATTTTAAAGCCATCTCCCCTAATGTACCTTATGTAATGAACTGTAGAATGCCTTTCAGAGTCTTTCATTCCCACATAAACTATTTATTTCATTCCAATCACATACAACCAAAGAACTAGATAAACTATTTATCAGGCCCTTGGAAATTATTAAAATGCAATTGTTTCAACTGTCCAGAGATGGCATGTTTAGTACTGCGATACCAATTTCTTTAGCAGCTCTATTTTTAGTATTAGAAACATAGACCTGCAGTGGTGATTATGCAGAATCTCTTGTTATCAGATCTGATCCTAGGGACCAGACACCCCAAAGGCACCAATCTCTGAAAACAAGCTGGATTAGTCCTAGTTCTACTTGAACAACAAACCAACAAATACCAGGTGCTGTGGTTATATTTTAGCGAAAGGAGCTGCCAAATCCACCTGACTATTCCCCGCCTAAGAAAAGTAGTTTGAGGTGGCTTTGAAAACACATACACCCACTCCTTAATGCTGCAGGGGAAGGACTGTGGCATGGTATTTAGCAGCTATTGTCCTCAATGGTATGCAGTTACCATGTGTGCTGCACATCTATTAATGTCAGTGAGCTCTTTTCAAATGTAATAGGTACATTGGATCACTTACAGACTAATATCCCAGAACTCTTTCCAGATTTTGCTAGCGTGTAGTATGAATTCCTGTTCTTAGTCTTTCATGTACTCTTGGTTTATATCACAAAGCCTAGCCAAGATCACACAACCCAAATGCTGATTTAATTATGCTGTAAGCTGCCAACTCTGTAATTGCATCACAATGCTGAGGCTGTTAACAAGTTCATCCCCAGATAGTGGCATTAAGCCTGGTCTCTATCCCAGGAGGTAATTTATCTCCTGAAGCTTTGCTTCATTTTCAGCCTTACCTACTGAAAAGAGGCAGACGTTTTCCTGTGCTGGAGTTGGGCACCATTTAGGGCAGATGTGGCCGTATAGGTGTTTGGACCCGCAGAAGTCCTATGTCAGCTTGCCCAAAGCTCAGGAAGTCTGGGAGCTAAAGTCCAAAGTACTGGAGGGTCACAAGCTTGACATCACTGATTTATGGGGAATACGAACTACTTAGAAAGATAACATCATGTTTTACCCAGGTATCGAAAGCACAAGGAAACTGTTTCAGAAAATCATTTTTATTTAAATAAGTGTTTAAATACATTACACAGAACATCAGGACTCAAATCAAGAAATTGGTTGCTTCACAGGGTTGTTAGTTACTAAAGCAGTGCTTTGCAAAGACATCCTAATTAAAAACTGCTCCCTCAACTCTGAGCCTGCTACTGGTATATCTGGTTTCATCACCTCAGTGCCTGTCCCAAGGGGTCTTTGAACTCCACATCCCCCAACACTTTTGAGGGGAGATTCCTTCGGATATGCCAAGGTAAAATCAGACCCAGCCCCTGCCTTTTGATACTTGGTTGTCAACAGTTCATTTAGGACAGACACTGCTAGTTATTGTCCTGAATATTTGCAGCAAGAGGTGTTCTAAAAGTATAGACAAGTCCCCAGCAGAGCCAGAACATCCATGAGCCTTCTAACAGAAATGTCTTGTGCAGAATAAACTTCTGGCTTGACACCACAAGTGGCCCTGGTTTAAATGAGGGACAGCAAGACGACACAGCGTGGGCTCTTGTCAGTTTATTACATTGCTGAGTTACACTAGTCCAGACTAAAGGGAACCTGATGCGATTACATTATGCAAGATGGCTTGTTTTAAACTAGTGACGCGGGACACAAAGAATTTCTCATTGCAGGGATGTTTTCTCCCTGGAGACTTCGGTGACCCACGGGCACTTAAAACCCATGGACTTTCAGTTGGTCGTCTTTAGCCAATCCAATCTGTAGAAGGAAAAAAAAAGGATTTTAAACATTAGTAAAGATGTATTTTTATACTGATTTTCAATTAGTAGCCCGATAGTCAACAACTATGATCACACCAATACAAGATGAAGCCAAAAGTAAAGACTTTCTGTATATATTTCAGATTTCAATATTAATTGCCATGGTACATATTAATTGCCATGACCCTAATGTTATAGAACTTAGTTCTGCTCACAAATTTAAAAACCAGAGATTATTTAAATGAGTTAAAAGCAAGGATTTTAAGGGACATGCCTGTGTTTCTTACCTCAATGAGGAACTGGCATATGTTCTTCCGCTGGTCCCCCTGAAGTTGAATCACCTCTCCATACTCTGGATGCTCAATCACAGTGCCATTGCAGGCAAATTTCTACAAGTACAAGATCAATATTAATCTTTGATCAGGCCCTATTTACTTCTTTGTTTACTACACTGCTGAACTGTATGTCTAAACAGTAAACCCCTAGCTGAACATACTGAGATCTGTGTAATAGACTGGTTTCTGTACGCCAAAATACAAACAACCCTTTCCTCCATTATTATGCTTTCCTTACTGTAGCTTAAACGACTTTTGGAAAAGATGCAAATCCCTGTTCCTACTCACCTTCTTGAAGGCTTTCACCAGTTTCTTTTTATCATAATCATCAGCAATGCCTTGGACTGTGGTGAGGGTTTTTCTGCCGTTTCTCTGCTGGATCCTTATATGGATGTAGTCCTCAGTCCCAGCAGGAAGTAAGTCATCACCCTTACTTGCATCAGCAAAGGGGTCTGAAAAGTGAAAGGAAGCATAATGGCCATTAGCTACAGCATCCTGACATTCAAGACAAATTCATGTCAGGACATTTGGGAGTTACTCCCCTTTTTGAATTTTCTTCTTGAAAACGGTTGCTAAATGTATGGATATGGAGGGATGAGACTGCAATTCTTCTGACTAACATTTTACTTCACTATAAACTCTGCCTAACAAATTACAAGACCGATCTCAGTGCAGTCAGAGGGCCTTTCATACTGCTCCTTTATCCCAGGATCTAATCCCAGATTATGTTTATTCCAGGTTATCGCAGTGGGGACGCATATATTCTACTTTAATGCAGATAATTTTGGCTCAGATCCTGGGACAAAGGGCGGTGTGGAAAAGCCCTCATTTAACCAGCATTCATGGGGATTATATAGCCATTGTGGCTTAAGAGCAAGATGGAGATGCTATAAATATTGAAATGCGAATTGAGACAAAATAAACTTAACACATCAAGTTTTAAACTATGAATCTTAAACTCATGTCCTTGGTTTGATGTCTGTTCGGTTTATTTTAATATGTATTTTATAGAATCGTGGATCTTTTATAGTAATATGTTTCTTTGTTGATTTTTTGCAATGTTCATGTTTTTTAATTGTATTGTAACCCACTCAGAGCGACAGGGAGAGGTGGGCAAGAAATAAAATTATTATTAATGATAGCTTCTCTTGCATGTTATTACTTCAATTTTTGCCCATTGCTTGAGAATTCCAGTTAACAGAGAGATTACAGCATTAAACATAGCAAGGTATCCCAGCACCGAGGACTGCAAATCCCACCCTTCGGTACAAAAAACTAAGACTGGTGACAAATGGAATCCTTTTATTTATTGTCAAAAGCACTGCATAAATAAACAAGTTAAAAAAAACCCTGACAAAATAGAGGAAGCACAAGCAGCTAAATAATTTTAGACTAAAACAGGCAAAAGCTACCGCATCGTCTGTAGCTTTAAACAGTTCTTCCTCTGTGTATGAGTCAGGGCATTGTGGGCAAACATACAGATGCTGAGTTGTTTGTTATGCTCCACGGTCACACAATGTGGGAGGTTTCTTCTAGGCAGTACCATTTTGCCAGGTTGTCTTTTGATCTCCCAACACCACTTCAGAGTCTGTTCAGGGACTTCCAAGTTGCCCATTTTTGGTTTACCCCTGGAGGCAGACTCTCATGGGAGACCATCCAGTTGGGATTGCCTGATTTCGCTGCCCACAGGGATATTCTTGCTGTTGCTGGGGGAACATTAGGAGGAGTGGTGGCTCTTATGAAACTTTCCCTTGATTTAAAGGCCCTTCCACACCACCAGGCAGAAAATGTGGGATTTTATTCAGCTGCATGGAAGGGGCCTAAGTCTACAGGGAGGAGGCAGCTGAATAAGACAAGACCAGGGCTGATGTTCTAATTAAATTTGGGTCTGCACCCCACGCGCCATCAGTAAGTTTCCACAAGATGTCATTGCGTGCAGCTACTTTGTGCTTGGTGTGCGCAGAGTGTTTCCTAAATGTTAAATATTACCTATAAAACAGTTTGAGCCCAGATTCCTAAAATACAGCATCTCCATATATAAACCACCACATGTTCTGCAGTCTGTGGAGGAGGCCCTGCTCCCAGTCCCACCCCGTCTCAAGCATGGCTAGTGGGAATGAGAAGGGGGCCTTTTCCCCCTCCCACCTCTGGTACTCCTTCCCTAAAGAACTAAAACTGCCCCCCCCCCCGCCCTCTCCTGTAAAAAAAACACTCCTAAAAACCCATTTATGCACTTTAGCATATGGAGAAAAGGAGGATTAATACATTTTAATTATATATCCTCATTTAGATGCTGGAAATCTACCTCACCCCTGTTGGGACTCTTCCACACAGCCATATTATCCAGAATATCAAGACAGAAAATCCCACAATATTTCCTTTGAAATGGGTTTCTGAGTCCACACCACACATATTTTACTGTCCCCTGTCACGCATTGCTGTGGCCCAGTCTGTGTATATGTTTTGTGTGTGCATATGTGGTGTTGCGAAGAGTTGTAATTTGTGTTTTTTGGCTTTTTAAGTCTCTTCTGCTGTGTTTTTCAGTGTTTTGATGAGTGATGGTCATTTGTTGGCCTGATAGGTGTACTATGTCCAAATTTGGTGTCAATTTGTCCAGTGGTTTTTGAGTTATGTTAAGTCCACAAACATTACATTTTTATTTATATAGAGGACTAGCCGTTGCTGGGGCCCAGTCCCTGTATATGTGTTTTGTGTGTATATATATGTTTGCATATATATGTGGTTTTGCGCATCTGTTGTAATTTTTGTTTTTTGGCTTTTAAAGTATCTTCTGCTGTGTTTTCAGTGTTTTTTTTTCAGTGATGGTTACTCATTGGCCTGATAGGTGTATTGTGTCCAAATGTGCTATCAATTCATCCAGTTGTTTTTGAGTTATGTTAAGCCCATAAACGAACATTACATTTTTATTTATATAGACCAGCCGTCCGCTGTCACGCGTTGCAGTGACCCACATGGGGGTTTCTGTGTGGGAGGTTTTGGCCCAATTCGATCGTTGCTGGGGTTCAGAATGCTGTGTTTGTAGGTGAACTACACATCCCAGCAACTACAACTTCCAAATTTCAAGATTCTGTTTCCCCCAAACTCCACCAGTGTTCACATCTGGGCATATTGAGTACTCGTGTAGAGTTTGGTCCAGATCCATCATTGTTTGAGTCCACAGAGATCTCTGGATGTAGGTGAACTACAACTCCAAAACCAAAGGACACTCCCCCTCCAAACCCTTCCAGTATTTTCTGTTGGTCATGGGAGAACTGTGTGCCAAGTTTGGCCCAATTCCATCGTTGGTGGGGTTCAGAATGCTTTTTGATTGTAGGTGAACTATAAATCCCAGCAACTACAACTCCCAAATGACAAAATCATTTTTTTTTGAGTGAAGGGCATACATTGGGTTGTTAGGTGTCTTGTGTCCAAATCTGGTATCAATTCGTCCAGTGGTTTTTGAGTTCTGCTAATCCCACAAACTAACATTACATTTTAATTTATATAGATTAGTACCCATAAGATTGGGAAGCACTCACTGCTGCGCGCCCCCTCCCGCCTGCTTGCTGACCAGGGCCGCGAGGCTCCGCCTCCTTTCAGCTCACGTGACCTAGAGGCAGCCCCGCCCTCCGCGGGGATGACGCAACCGCCAACAATTAGGCGCTGCGTCAGCGATGAAGGAAGAAAGGGACCTCAAAACAAAATGGCGGAGCCGCCAAACAATGCGGGACAGCGATACAGAAACTGGACAGTTCCCAAGGCTTCTTTGTCGCGTAAAAGTCTCAATCACAAAGCCTAAGTTTCCCAACCGAGCTTCTGCCCAAGCAGCTCCCTCGCCGTCCTCTTAATCCCCTCAAAAACCAAAATGGCTTCTCGCCTCCCTTCGTAAAAAAGTTTCCTGTCAGCTTTCCCCTCAAGGCCTAAAATGGCTTCCGCCTCCGCCGCCATTTTGAGGCCAGCTCACTCTCTCTGACCTTAGATACAATTTTACCTCAGAGTAGCCTTATTCCCTCCGCCCTCAACGACCCCCCACGTTTTTTGACATCTAACAATCCCCTTTCCCGTTCTCCTCACCGAAGGAGTGGAGGTTCTGGATAGCGGACATACGACGCGTTTCTCTTCCCTTTTTTCCGGGTCGGAGGCAACAACAGCAGAGGAGGAGGAGGAGGAGGAAGAGGCGGCGGCGAGACGGTGTGGCGGCGGCGGCGGCGAGGAAGGCGGCTCTTCAACCTCTGCGAAGGGAGGCCAATGAGACGGGGGAAGAAAACAGGCAGCAGCAGCAGGAAGGGCGGAGTTACGCAACTGGCCGTTTATATAACTCGCTCGGCCTTTGTGACGTCAACGCGCACCGGGAGGCGAGCCACGGGATTGGCTAGCCGGAGAAGAGGGGGCGGGGAGAAGCATTGTTGCCGCCTGTCCGTCACATTTGCGCAGCGAGACCCATTTTTTTCCCTTTTCCTCCTTTCCCACTGCGCCTGCGCGTGCAGTGCGGGTAAACCGGGCAAGGCTGGCTTTCCTTATGATGTCAACCGCGCAAAGCAGCCGAGGAAGGGGATTGGTGCAAAAGAGCGCGAGTGGGCGGGGCGAAGCGTTCTGCGTCCTCTGCCGCTTCCTTACAAAGCCTCGAGGGCGGGGCGGAAGTCCTTTGGATGGAGAGCAAGTCTTGCATTAGGAAATGCGCAATGGCAGAGAGGCCTTTGTTAGCATGTAAAATGGCCCAAGGCCCTTCACACAGCCCTGTATCCCAGAATATCCAGGCAGTGTGGACTCGGATAACCCAATTCAAAGCAGATATTGTGGGATTTTCTGCCTTGATATTCTGGGAAGGGCCCTCAGAAAAATGGATCCATCTTTTAACCCCTCATAGTAGCTGTGGTGATTATTGGAAGGCGAAGGTCCCTTCCTCACAGCTGAATAAAATTTCACATCTGCTTTGAGCTGGAATATATGGCAGTGTGGACTCCTAACCCAATGCCCCTCCACACTGCTATATAATTCATAATAATATGGATTTTATATAGCTACATAGTAGGCCTGTTTGATCAAGAAAAAATTTGTTTCTAAAATCGATTTGTAATTGGGGTGTTTTTTTGTTTCGATATTTAAAATAATTACAAAACTTTCCAAAAAAAAGTTTCGGTATTTACGAAATTTCGTAAATATTAACAAAACATTTTGTAAAGATGGGGCCTTTTTTTTTTCAATATTTTTTAAATATTTTTTAAATTTAATTATTAAATAATTTAGTAGAATAGGGAGGAGAAATTAAGGGAAGGCAGGCACTCACTCTGGCGGGCCCTCTCGCTCGCCGCTCGCCCTCTCGCTTGCCGCTCGCCCTCTCACTCGCCCTCTCGCTCGCCGCTCGCCCTCTCGCTCGCCGCTCGCCCTCTCACTCGCCCTCTCGCTCGCCGCTCGCCCTCTCGCTCGCCGCTCGCCCTCTCACTCGCCCTCTCGCTCGCCGCTCGCCCTCTCTCTCCCCCTCTCGCTCGCTTGCTCAGCCGGCGCGGAGAGAGGAGAGCTCCCAGCAAGCCAGGCGGCCATCTTACGTATTTCCGAAATGGACGGAAATACAAAATTTTTTGGCGCCTGCCGTTTCGATATTTAAAAACCCTTCCGGGTTTGAAAATATGTTTTGTTATCGTTTCGTATATGCAAAAATTAACGAATGTTTAACGAATTAACGAACGAAACCGCACAGGCCTACTACATAGAAGGGTCCCAGTTCAAAGCAGATATTGTGGGAGTTTCTGCCTTGATATTCTGGGATATAGGGCTGTGTGGAAGGGCCCTCAGAAAAAATAAATCTGACAGTAACTGGTAATTATTGGAAGGCGAAGGCCCCTTCCACACAGCTGAATTAAATCCCACATCTGCTTTGAGCTGGAATATATGGCAGTGTGGAGCCCAATGCCCTTCCACACAGGCAGATAATCCACAATATCTGCTTTGAACTGGGTTCTCTGAGTCCATATTAACATATAATCCAGTTCAATGTGGATTTTATATAGCTACATGGAAGGGTCCCAGTTCAAAGCAGATATTGTGGGATTTTCTGCCTTTTTATTTATTTTATTTGTCGTGTCAGAGCAACCAGTCCATTATATTACATTTCTAACAGGACAAAGCAAACAAACAGACAAATACAAAACTTGTGAGTTTGGTAGTTGGTTAGATGTCCTTTGATATATTTGCCTTGATATTCTGGGATATAGGGCTGTGTGGGCCCTCAGAAAAAAATATGTATTGGAGCTGCAAAAAAATAAAAGCTTTCTGGAAAATGATACACAAACATACACAAATCATTATAAAAACGAAATTTGACATGAAACCTGAATACTACCTACTAAATATAATGGAAATCGGGCTAGGGAAAAATGAAGAAATTTTTTTTTTCTATTTATCATCGGCGGCCAGAATACTAATAGCGCAAAAATGGAAAAGTAAAGAGATTCCCTCCAAGGAAGAATGGATAAAGAAGATAATAGACTACAGGAATTGTGATAGCCTATCGTGCTTACTAGATGAGCAGAATAAGAACAAACAAACAAATTGGAAATACCTTAAAGAATACTTAAAAGGAAAAATCAAACTGGACATATAAATTTCTATGGGGAAAGAAAAAAAAAGAATTACGAGAAGAAGGCAAAAGAATAAAGGAAACAAATAACTACCCTCTGTGGACTGAACGGAAGTTGTATATACATGTGTGTATACCCCTACCCCAACAACCCCTCCCACTATCTTCCCATCCCCCTCCCTTCCCCACCCATACCCACCCACAATTCTGTCCTTCACAATCTGTCTAAATTCTGTGACTTTCTATCACAATGATTGTTCCCCCTCTTTCGTTGTAAAGAAAAACTGTATAAAAATATCAATAAAAAAAAAAAAAAATAAATCCATCTTTTAACCCCTCATAGTAGCTGTGGTGATTATTGGAAGGCGAAGGACCCTTCCACACAGCTGAATTACATCCCACATCTGCTTTGAGCTGGAATATATGGCAGTGTGGACTCCTAACCCAATGCCCTTCCACACAGCCATATAATTCATAATATCCAGGCAGATAATCCACAATATCTGGTTTGAACTGGGTTATTTGAGTCCACACTGCCATATAATCCGGTTCAATGTGGATTTTATATAGCTACATGGAAGGGTCCCAGTTCAAAGCAGATATTGTGGGAGTATCTGCCTTGATATTCTGGGGGCCCTTCCACACAGCCTTATATCCCAGAATATCATGGCAGAACTGGGTTGTCTGTGGACTCATGTAATCCAGTTCAAAGCAGATATTGTGGGAGTTTCTGCCTTGATATTCTGGAATATAGGGCTGTGTGGGCCCTCAGAAAAAATAAATCCATCTTTTAACCCCAGATAGTAGCTGTGGTAATTATTGGAAGGCGAAGGCCCCTTCCACACAGCTGAATAAAATTTCACATCTTCTGCTTTCAACTGGAATATATGGCAGTGTGGACTCCTAACCCAATGCCCTTCCACACAGCCATATAATTCATAATATCCAGGCAGAATCCACAATATCTGCCTTGAACTGGGTTCTCTTGAGTCCAGACTGCCATATAATCCAATTCAATATGGATTTTATATAGCTACATGGAAGGGTCCCAGTTCAAAGCAGATATTGTGGGATTATCTACCTTGATATTCTGGGGGGCCTTCCACACAGCCCAATATCCCAGAATATCAAGGCAGAACTGGGTTATTTGTGGACTCAGATAACCCACTTCAAAGCAGATATTGTGCGAGTTTCTACCTTGATATTCTGGGGGGCCTTCCACACAGCTCAATATCCCAGAATATCAAGGCAGAACTGGGTTATTTGTGGACTCAGATAACCCAGTTCAAAGCAGATATTGTGGGAGTTTCTGCCTTGATATTCTGGGATACAGGGCTGTGTGGAAGGGCCCTATGTTTCGTAAAGCAAAGCAAGTTGTCTGTGCTGCAGTGGCCCAGTCTGTATATATGTGCTTTGTGTGTGCATATATGTGTGGAAGGGCCCTGAGTAAATACATTTATATATATATATATATATATATATATATATATATATATATATATATATATATTCCAACAGACCTCACAACCTCTGAGGATGCCTGCCATAGATGCAGGTGAAACGTCAGGAGAGAATGCTTCTAGAACATGGCCATGTTGTTGTTGTTCATTCGTTCAGTCGTCTCCGACTCTTCGTGACCTCATGGACCAGCCCACGCCAGAGCTCCCTGTCGGCCGTTACCACCCCCAGCTCCCTCAAGGTCAGTCCAGTCACTTCAAGGATGCCATCCATCCATCTTGCCCTTGGTCGGCCCCTCTTCCTTTTGCCTTCCACTTTCCCCAGCATAATTGTCTTCTCTAGGCTTTCCTGTCTCCTCATGATGTGGCCAAAGTACTTCAACTATCTCTAGTATCTTTCCCTCCAGTGAGCAGTCGGGCTTTATTTCCTGGAGGATGGAGGGTGGAAAAAAAGATAAGTGCGAGGAGTAAGAGGAGTTGCATAAAAGGGGGGAGAGTAGATTTTCATT
>NW_026847660.1:38912903-39097705 GCF_025583915.1 Anolis sagrei ordinatus
TGACATCATTGAGGTGCTCAAGCTCCAGCGCCCCGACAAGGCGGTGATCCTTTGCTGGAGATACAGCCTGCAAAACTCACAACAACCCAGTGATTCCAGTCATGAAAACCTTTGACAATACAATGTGATGAGTTATGAATTCCACCTTAAATGACAAATTTATGTAAGAGTGCATCTATACTAAGCATGGGCAAACTTCGTGCCTCCAGGTGTTTTGAACTTCAATGGCCAGAATTCCTAACAGCCAGTAGGTTTTCCTGTCCACGATAACTGTGTTGTTTATTCGTTCTGACTCTTCGTGACCTAATGGATCAGCCCACGTCAGAGTTCCCTGTCAGCCGTCACCACCCCCAGCTCCTTCAGAGTCAAGCCAGTCACTTCATGGATCCCATCCATCTATCTTGTCCTTGGTTGGTCCCTCTTCCTTTTTCCTTCCGTTTTCCCCAGCATCATTGTCTTCTCTAAGCTTTCCTGTCTTCTCATGATGTAGCCAAAGTCCTTCATCTTTGCCTCTACTATTCTTCCCTCCAATGAGCAGTTAGGCTTTATTTCCTGAAGTATGGACTGGTTGGATCTTCTTGCAGTTCAAGGCACTCTCAGAACTTTCCTCCAGCATCACAGTTCAAAAGCATCTATCTTCCTTCGCTCAGCCTTCGCTCAGCTCTCACATTCATAGGTGACAACGGGGAATACCATTGCTTTAACTTTGCAAAACTTGGTTGCCAGTGTGATGTCTCTGCTCTTCACTATTTTATTGAGATTGGTCATTGCTCTCCTCCCAAGAAGTAAATGTCTTCTGATTTCCTGGCTGCAGTCTGTGTCAGCAGTAATCTTTGCAGCTAGAAATACAAAGTCTGTCACTGCCTCCACATTTTCTCCCTCTATTTGCCAGTTATCAATCAGTCCGGTTACCAGAATCTTGGTTTTTTAAAATGTTTAAATGTTTTTAAACTGCAAGCCAACTTTTGCACTGTCTTCTTTCACCTTGATTAGAAGGCTTCTCAGCTCCTCCTCGCTTTCAGCCATCGAAGTGGTATCATCTGCATATCTAAGGTTGTTAAGGTTTCTTCCAGCCATTTTAAATCCAGCCTTGGATTCGTCAAACCCCGGACCTCGCATGATGTGTTCTGCATACCAGTTGAATAGAATGTATTTATTTATTTATTTATTTATTTATTTATTTATGGTATCAGAAGTGAACCAAGGGTACAGTTTGTTTCATGTAATGCCACGTGTTTAAATTTTGTATTTTTAAAATACAGTAATGTATTTATAAAAAACACAAAGTTTAAAAACTTGCCATTTTATTTAATGTCTTTTGACCAGTAGGTGGCCACTTGGAGTGTCTCTGGTGTTGCTATAAGAAGGTCCTCAACTGTGCATATGGTAGGGCTCAGGCTGCATTGTAATAGGTGGCCTGTGGTTTTTCTCTTCACATTCGCATATTGTGGACTCCGCTTTTCGGTTCCATTTCTTAAGGTTGGTTCTGCATCTCGTGGTGCCAGAGCACAGTTTGTTCAGCGCCGTCCAAGTCGCTCAGTCTTCTGTGTACCCTAAAGGGAGTCTCTCATTTGGTATCAGAAATGGCTTGAGGTTTTGGGTTTTAACCTGCCACTTTTGGACTCCCACTTGCTGAGGTGTTCCTGTGAGTATCTCTGTAGATCTTAGAAAACTATTTCTTGAATTAAGGCATTGGCGTAATTGGTTGCAGAATTAATGCAGTTTGATATCATTACTCAATGCAATCAAATCGTTGTAAAACTACAACTCCTAGGATTCCATAGCACTGAACTACATCTGTTGAATTGCTATCAAGCTGGATTAATTGGTGGGGATGAGAGAGAGGGCCTTTTTGGTGGTGGCCCCTCGACTCTGGAACTCACTTCCTAAGGACATCAGGCATGCCCCAACTTTGGCAGTCTTTAAGAGGAGGTTGAAGGCATGGCTGTTCCAGTGTGCCTTCCCAGAATAATGATCCCATAGCACTTTGTCCTCCAAAGCACTTTATATATTTAGGTCTGCTCATATATTCCCATAAACTGCCCTATCACTTTTTCGTCCATGTCCAGCATTATTTTTTAATCTTTTCATTTTAATTACATTTGGCCTACCCATAGATTTTAAAGTGTGTTGTCCTATTGATGATGCGTGTGTTATTGTTTTATTGTTTTGTTATTTTAAATTGCTTGTACTGTTATTGTTATTGCTTGTATTGTTGTATTTTGGGCTCGGCCTCATGTAAGCCGCACCGAGTCCCTTGGGGAGATGGCAGCGGGGTATAAATAAAGTGTTATTATATTATTATGATTAATTCTGCAGCATAGATTTACCCATTGCCATCCCTGCATAGCATAGCATGGCACTACTTGCATAGGGTGCAATCTATACTAGAATTGATGCGGTTTGATACCACTTTAATTACTCCTGCTCAATGCTATGGAATCCTTGAAGTTGTAGTTTACTTTCTCTGCGAAGGAGTCATAGTTTTATAAGGTCTTGAGCCTTCTCTGCCAAGGAGCTTCTCATGAAACTACAACTCCCAGGATTCCATAGCATTGAGCCTGGGCAGTTAAAGTGGTGCCAAACCGCATTTGTGCTACAGTGTTGATGCATTTTAGGAGGTCAATCATTTGTTGTATTTCACTGAAAGAAATCTTATAAAAACATATATGAATGAAAAATCAGATTGACTTTGCTACCAACCTAGCAGTTTGAAAACATGCAAATGTGAATAGATCAATAGGTACCACTCCGTCGGGAAGGTAATGGCACTGCATGCAGTCATGCTGGCCACATGGTTTTGGAGGTGTCTACGGACAATGCCAGGTCTACGGCTTAGAAATGGAAATGAGCACCAACCCTCAGAATTGGACACGACTGGACTTAATGTCAGGGAAAAACCTTTACCTTTACCTAAAAACTTATAAGGATTTGAGATTATTTTCCTAAATAATAAAGTAATATTTTCTTCTAATAGAATAATGGTATGTTATAGCAGGCAGGTATTCAACAAGTGAAACATAGTGGTCTATTCATATAACAGAAAAAGCATTCTGTCTCAAATTATAAGAAAGTATCCAAATAAAATACAGGCTGATTGTATTCAATTTAGTTCTCTTAACCTTGATGCCTAGCTAATATTTATTAATACATGTGCTAATAATCAAAACTCCACAAGAACCCCAATGCTAAACTGCTTGTCAGATGCTGTGCATAGTTTTTACCTATATGATGCTTTTGTTGTATTTTTATTTATTTTTATGTGATGTATTTTGTTTGTTTAACCATTGTACTCCACTTTGTATCCCACCCATGGGAGAAAAGCGGGATAAATATAAATAAATAAATAACAGGGTTTTTTTTTTCCAATTCAACTTGGGTTCTAATCCTATTCTTTTGATCTTCTAATCCAGCCAGTATCTTGGTGGTTCGTGCCAACAGTTCTTTCAAAACCAATAACGTCTTTAGCCTTGTGTCAACAATTTTTGAGACATTGTCCAGACAGAAGGCACCTTCCTGAGCTGAGAGAAAACTGAGGATTTGTATTTATTCAGTTTATGGGACTATGCAGGGTCTATGCAGCCAAGCAAAAATAAATAAATAAAAATAAACAAAAATCCACGTTTGCATCAGATAATGTAGAGCACCAACTTGTGGTGCATCTACTATATTGTAGAATTAATGCAGTTTGATACCACTTGAACTGCCATGGCTGAGTGCTAAGGAATTCTGGGAGTTCTAGTTTGGTGAGGTACCAGAACCCTTTGGCAGAGGCTACAACAACCCCCATGATCCCATAGCACTGAGCCATGGTAGTTACAGTGGTGTCAGACTGTATTAATTCTACAGTGTAGATGCACTCTTTGACAAATTCTATCATAATATCTTGTGGTCCCTTAAAGTAGGGTGGTGAACTTCTGACTGTCTGATGCTTTGGACTGACACCCCTCCTTCCCAGATTGGGGCTTCGGGGATCTGAAACATCCAAACCATCTGGACTGGTGTTCCATCCCTGTCTTTATCGCTCTGTAGTAAAGTAATGCAGACAAATATGCTGATGTTGTTTTGCTGTGACCCCAGATGGAGCAAGAACATACCTGCTAAAACCTGATCCTTGTTTTGTATGGAGTGCTAGCCCCATAAACTGTCTCTCATAGTTGACCTTGCACCAGATTGTCGACAAGCCACAGAGGAATGTGGCTCAGTCAGTTAACCGGGATTCAAGTTTAAGAATGGAATGGTTGTCCACAAGAATTTGTAATCCCACATGGGCAATTTAAAAAAAGAATTTGAGTAGTATCATATACACTCATCAGCATATATACCCGTCTTTTCTCAAGAGTTGAAGGGATTCTCTTTGGCTGGATCTACATTGTCCTTTATGCCAGATTATGATTCCAGATTTTTTTTCTTATCCCAGATTATCTGGCAGTATAGACCAAGTTCAAAGCAGATAATCTGGGATCAGATCCTGGGATATATGGCAGTGTAGATCCAACCTAAGTTGCTCTTTGTTTTGTTCCTCCATTCCCCCATATGCCTTCTCTCTCTTTTAATCCTTCCTTTCTTCTTCCCTTCTTTTCCCTCTCATTGTTCTCCTGTTTTTTCTTTCCTTTCTCTTCCCATCTCTTTCTTCCCTCCCTCCCTCCTTCCTTCCTTCACCTTTCTCCTTTTCCCTTTTTTCCTTTTCCCTCCCCTCCCCTCATACATTTCCTCTTTCCTTTCTCGTCCCTTCCTTTTTTCTCTCCCCCTTCTTTTCATATTTAGCTCTCTCTCTTTTTTCCCTACATCACTTAGTAACAACCATTTTTTTATTTCTCAATCACATGACAGATGGCCACTTCACCTAGCTACAGACCATCCCTTCTACACTGCCATATAAAATCCAGGTTATATGCTTTGAACTGGATTATATGGCAATGTATAATCATATAACCCACTTCAAAATTATCTGCTTTAATGATCTGGATTATATGGCAGTGTAGACAAGGGCCTTTGTTCCCCGTCTTTCACTCTGCTCTGAGTCTGGGAGGGGTGGTTTTTAAAGTTCTAACCCTCCAAGTATTTTAAATTCAATAATGAAGGTTATGTGTGCCAAGTTTGGTCCAGATCGATAAACAGATTGATCAATCAATTGATCTACTGATTATGTAATTCTGATCTGAGAGGAAAGGAAGCCCCGATGTTCCAATATATGTATTTTCTTGGAAAGTTATGCCATAGCATTCTACGTATGAAGAAAACTACTCTGTTATACTTTTATTCTGATAAACCAGACTGGGTGGAGGATATCATAGAATAGTGTTTCTCAACCTTCTTAATGCCGCAACCCCTTAATACAGTTGTGGTGACCCCCAACCATAACATTTCATTGCTACTTCATAACTGTAATTTTGCTGATGTTATTAATTGTAATGTAAATATCTGATATACAGGATGCATTTTCATTCACTGGACCAAATTTGGCACAAATACCTGATATGCCCAAATTTGAATACTGGTGAGGTTGGGGGTGGGGGGTGTTGATTTTGTCATTTGCGAGTTGTAGTTGCTGGGATTTATAGTTCACCTATAATCAAAGAGCATTCTGAACTCCACCAATGATGGAATTGAACCAAACTTGGAACATGGAACTCCCATGACCAACAGAAAATACTGGAAGGGTTTGGTGAGCATTGACCTTGAGTTTTGGAGTTGTAGTTCACCTACATCCAGAGAACAATGTGGAACCAAACAATGATGGATCTGGACCAAACTTGGCATAAATACTAAATATGCCCAAATGTGAACACTGGTGGAGGGGGGGGATAGACCTTGACATTTGGGAGTTGTAGTTGCTGAGATTTATAGTTCACCTAAAATCAAAGAGCATTCTGAATCCCACCAGCAATAGAATTGGGCCAAACTTTCCACACAGAACTCTCATGTCCATCAGAAAATACTGTGTTTTCTAATGGTCTTTGGTGACACCTCTGACACCCCCTCGTGACCCCCCAGGGACCGTGTTGAGAAACACAGTCCTAGAATGACCTTCAAGACAGCTCAGTTGTTGTTGTATCATGTCCATCTCTCCAGAGGCACCTCTAGGCAAAAACATGCCTTCCAACCGGATTTTCTTCTCTTGAGATTCTTCCCTTTACCACCTTTTGATAATAACCTTAACCCTGTGGCTTGGAATGCCTTACAGCAGGAAGATGGAAAAGATTGTTTATATCTCCAGGATGCTGTTATGTGTCTTCGTTTCCAGACATATTATGATTGTAACCCAGGAGTTTCTTGGCAAGATTTGTTCAGAGGGGGTTTTCCTTTGCCTTTTTCTAAAACTCCCAACATTCCTTCACTGCTGCTGTGCAGGATAGAGCTCCTGGTAGTTGTAGTTATACATCATTTTGAAGCCCACATAGTTCTACACGTCTCACATGTAAAAGTACCAATTACAGATAATAATAAGTGTCACCTCTTTTTCAGCTTCGGTGTGTCCTGGTCCCCTTCTACTTACTACTTACTTACTTAGGTGATCCCTTGTTGTCCGAGTAGGATTGTCTTCCAAGACTGGTGTACTGGCGGTGGGTCCGTAGGTGACTGTGGACCCCTGTTCTTGATCTGCATGTTCTCCTGCAGTGAGGGCATTGATTTCCAGATGGAAGGCAGTCCCAGTCGGAGTTGGCATGTTGCGCCTTCCTCTTGGCTTGTTTCTCTCTTTCACCCTCCATTCATGCCTCTTCAAATGCTACAGCACTGCTGGTCACAGCTGACCTCCAGCTGGAGCGCTCAAGGGCCAGGACTTCCCAGTTCTCAGTGTCTATGCCAGAGTTTTTGAGGTTGGCTTTGAGCCCATCTTTAAATCTCTTTTCCTGCCCACCAACATTCCATTTTCCATTCTTGAGTTAGGAGTAGAGCAACTGCTTTGGGAGACGGTGGTCGGGCATCCGGACAACGTGGCCGGTCCAGCGGAGTTGATGGCAGAGACCATTTCTCTACAATGCTGGTGGTCTTTGCTTCTTCCAACATGCTGACATTTGTCTGCTTGTCTTCCCAAGAGATTTGCAGGATTTTCCAGAGGCAGCGCTGATGGAATCGTTCCAGGAGTTGCATGTAACGTCTGTAGACAGTCCACGTCTCGCAGGCATATAGCAGGGTTGGGAGGACAATAGCTTTATAAACAAGCACCTTGGTATCCCTACGGATGTCCCAGTCCTCAGATACTCTCTGCCCCTTCCACACAGCTGTATAAAATCCACACTGAACTGGATTATATGGTAGTGTGGACTCAGATAATTTAGTTCAAAGCAGATATTTTGGATTATCTGCCTTGATATTATGGTTTATATGGCTGTGTGTGGAGTCCCCGGTGGTGCAGTGGGCATAACAGTTGAGCTGCTGAACTTGCTAACTGAAAGGTCGCAGGTTCGAATCCGGGAAGCTATGTGAGCACCCGCTGTTAACTCCAGCTTCTGCCAACCTAGCAGTTCGAAACATGCAAATGTGAGCAGATCAATAGGCAGGAAGGTAATGGTGCTCCATGCAGTCATGCTGGCCACATGACCTTGGAGGAGTCTATGGACAACGCTGCCTCTTCGGCTTAGAAATGGAGATTTATTTATTTATTTACTTTATTTGTATACCGCACTTTCTCAGCCCGTAGGCGACTCAGTGCGGTTTACAACAGGTCAATATACAAAGTGCACAACATTAGCATTTAAAAACAGTAACTAAGACAACTACATCAATATAACAATACATCAATACATCAATATAACGTCAATACATCCATATAGCTAACCCATCACATCTCATCAGTAAAGTCATAATCCGATTTCCTCGTCCATTATTCCAAGTTCCAAGATCAGACAGTTAATTGCACTGCTTAATTAAACGCCTGTTCAAAGAGCCAGGTTTTCACTCTTCTTCTGAACGCCAGCAGGGAGGGGGCCGATCTAATGTCTGCGGGAAGGGCGTTCCACAGCCGAGGGGCCACCACTGAGAAGGCCCTGTCTCTCGTCCCTGCCAGCCGTGCCTGTGAGGCTGGTGGGATCGAGAGCAGGGCCTCCCCGGATGATGAACACCAACCCCCAGAGTCGGACATGACTGGACTTAAAGTCAGGGGATAACCCTTTACCCTTTACCTATGGCTGTGTGGAATGGCTCCTGGAGAACAACTTGAATGATAGAATTTAGTGAAGCCAGAACCTGTATTAGAATAAACAAAAATAACAGAAAACAGCACTTTTTAAAGGAATGGTTGCTGTAATGTACTGCTCCAAATTAATAAAGAGGTTTTTAAAAAGCAAGCAAGCTTTTGAGTTCTCCAAACACTTAACCACAGCTGCCTTTTTTTTGCATGTTTTTAAACTAGGAAACTGAATCATTTCCCCTTTGCTTTCTCTCCAAGCCAGAAAAGGCTTAGTTCCTTAATTTCTATCTAATTGGCTGTTATTAAAAGCACAGGAATGTCATCTGTAAAATACACTTATCTTTAGCAATGGTTGCTCCAGTTGGCAGAAACATCTGGGGAATTAGTGTATACACAGTTTCAAACTATGTTTGCATTTTGAACTCAACTTGTAGCAACTAAAGTGAGTTGCATGACCTTGAAAAACAGTAAATTGTTTGGTAATACAGGAACAGTGTTCCGGCTATTTATTTTAAGAGAAGTGATACAATATCATCAGTGGCTGTGATGTTTTAGTAACACAAACCAAAAAAATCAGTTGAATGATGCATCTGCCCTGTATCTGTCATGGCTTAATGCTATTTTTTTTATCATGTCAGAAGAGAATGGAGAATGTACTGCAAGTCGCTTCTGGTGTGAGAGAATTGACCATCTGCAAGGATGTTGCCCAGGGTATGCCCGGATGTGTTACCATCCTGTGGGAGGCTTTTCTCATGTCTCTGTATGGGAAGCTGGGGCTGACAGATGGGAGCTCACCCTATCTCGTGGATTCAAACCGCAGACCTACAGGTCTTCAGGTCTGCAGTTCAGGCAGCAAAAGGGTTTAACCCAATGCACCACCACAGCTCCTGCTTAATGCTATGGGATCCTGGGAATGATAATTTTACGAGGTTTGTGGCCTTTGATGCCAAATAGTGTTGGTGTCTCACTAAACTTCAACTCCTGGGAAGGAGCTCCCGGTGGTGCAGTGGCTTAAACCCTTGTGCCGGCAGGACTGAAGACCGACAGGTCGCATGTTCAAATCTGGGGAGAGCGTGGATGAGCTCCTTCTTTCAGTTCCAGCTCCTCATGTGGGGACATGAAGCCTCCCACAAGGATGATAAAACATCCGAGTGTCCCCTGGACAATGTCCTTGCAGATGGTCAATTCTCTCACACCAGAAGCGACTTGCAGTTTCTCAAGTCACTCCTGTCAAGACAAATAAAAATAAAAATAAAAAAGCACCTAGGAACTCATAATATTGAGTATTGAGTGGTGTGTCAAACTGCACTCATTCTATAGTGTAGATATACCCCAAGTGCTCCTCCTAGAGGAAGAATTAAATGGAAGAAATGAAGAAGGAACTCCTCAATTCTGAAGAAAGCAATGACAACAGCTTATTCTCAAATGATCTTTTGGGAAGTCTCTTTGGAAATCATTGCTTTGTGTCTACCGTGCTTGAGAATAAGACGTTTATAGACTGCGGTTGTTTATTTTGATGGGCTGTTGCAAGTAATACATTTTCAGAAATGTTGTCAGGAATGTGTTGTCGAAACTCTTCCTAATACATTACTGCGTATTTTCAGTGCTTTAAAATGTTTCTGAAGCTAGTTCATGGAAAAAACCCATAGATATTTCCAGACACTGGAAAATTCCACATACCTGTGTGACTGTTTCCATGTAGCTATCAGTCACTGAGCTTTCCTTGGTGAAATGTCCATATTTTTCTTGTCCTTTCCACAGTGGAGCATTTTTCCTTCCAGATTTTAATTGCAATATTTACTTCATGTGATTTTCAGAAATCATTTTCTGAAGTCATTTCCAGAAAAGCCAATATGAGGCATGGAAAGTGTTGGACTAAGTTTTAGTTTGTATTCATATATTCTCTGATTGTTCTGATTTGGCAGGGGCCATCTTGATAAATCCTCTGCCAACACATTTTTTTCAGTTGCTTCTAAAATATCACAGTTTCTCTCTTTTCCTCCCCGTGTGGGCGGGGGAAGAAGAAGGAGGGGGAGGAGGGATGGACTTTGGAGACAAGAGTTTGATTCCCCAATCAGTAATTGTGACCTTGGGCAAGTCACACACTTTCAGCCCAAGAAGGAGCCCCGGGTGGCGCAGTGGATTAAACCCTTGTGATGGCAGGACTGATGAGTTAAAGGTTGGGTAGCTGACCTGAAGGTTGCTGGTGACCGCATCTCTGTATACGAACCCACATGATCTCTTTGATCATCTGGAGAGGCCCTGCTCACGCTTCCACCTGCATCGCAAGCGCGATTGGTGGGGACGAGAGAGAGGGCCTTTTCGGTGGTGGCCTCTCGACTCTGGAACTCACTTCCTAAGGACATCAGGCAAGCCCCAACTCTGGCAGTCTTTAGAAGGAGCTTGAAGACGTGGTTGTTCCAGTGTGCCTTCCCAGAATAATGATCCCATAGCACTTTGTCCTCCAAAGCACTTTATACTGTTTTAGGTCTGCTTGTATGTTTCCACAAACCATCCCATCACTTTTTCGCCCGTGTCCAGCATTATTTTTAATTCTAATTACATTTGGCCTACCCATAGATTTTAAAGTGTGTCCTAATGATAATGTTTATGTTATTGTTTTATTGTTTTGTTGTTTTTAAATGGCTTGTATTGTTGTTACTGCATGTATTGTTGTATTTTGGGCTCAGCCTCATGTAAGCCGCACTGAGTCCCCTGGGGAGATGGTAGTGGGAATAAATAAAGTGTTATTATTATTATTATTATTATTATTATTATTATTATTATTATTATTATTATTATTTGAATCCAACCCTGGGAGAGCGCAGATTAGCTCCCTCTATCAGCTCCAGCTCCATGCTGGGACATGAGAGAAGCCTCCCGGGCATCCCCTGGGCAACGTCCTTGTAGATGGTCAATTCTCTCACACCAGAAGCGACTTGCAGCTTCTCAAGTCGCTCCTGACATGGAAAAAAAAAAGTCCAAGAAAACCCTGTGATAAGGCCACTTTAGGATTGCCCTAAGTGGGGAAGACTTGAAGGCACACAATAACATGGTGGTGTTGTGTTTCCTGGAGCATTATTGAACAGAAGTTATTGCATGGTGAAAATTTATGGCTTTTAAAAAAGTAGGAGCACTTCTGTTTTTAAGATGTTGAACATCAAAAGCGTAATTGCCACCCAAAAGATTATGGGACTAAAGTAAAGTTTATTCTTATAATCTCTTTGATGAGAATGAAGCTGCCATTGTTCTCTCTGCTTTGTCGGCTGCTATGAAGAAGCTAATAACTATCTTTTTTCGTTGCAAAAGAAGTGCGGGTGAAAAGGGGAATGCCATGTTTGAGGAAGGGCATTGTGTTCATAGGCTACACCAGAATGACATGTTCGTATTTCATGTTGGACATTAAACACTTTTTGACCTACAGCTCCAGGGTCCCCCTAGTCAGCTTTTAACTCTAGCTCTAAAAGTTACTTTTCTCTGTTTCTGATGGTGGGCAGCAGGTATTGTAATGGTGTAATGATGCAAAGTAACCACTTATTTATCTATCGTATCAGAAGAGTACAGTTGTAATGTATTAAAAAAACCCCAAAGTTTAAAAACTTGGCATTCTATTACATGTCCTTTCACCAGTAGATGACCACTTGGAGTGCTTCTGGTGTTGCTATAAGAAGGTCCTCCATTGTGCATGAGGCAGGGCTCAGACTGCATTGTAATACAGTAGATGGTCTGTGATGTGCTCTTCTCCACACTTGCATGTTGTGGCCCCATTTCTTAAGGTTGGCTCTGCATCTAGTGGTGCCAGAGCGCAGTCTGTTCAGTCCCTTCCAAGTCATCCAGTCTTCTGTGTGCCCAGGGGGAGTCTCTCATTTGGTATCAGCCATGACTTGAGGTTCCAGGTTTTAACTTGCCACTTTTGGACTCTTGCTTGCTGAGGTCTTTCTGGGAGTATCTTTGTAGATCTTAGAAAACTATTTCTTGATTTAAGGATTTGGCGTGCTGGCTAATATCTGAACAGGGGATGGGCCGGAGATGTCACTGCCTTGATCCTTTCATTATTGTCTGCTACTTCCCGGTGGATATCAGATGGTGCAATACCAGCTAAAGAGTATAATTTGTCCAGTGGAGTAGGGTGTAGACATCCTGTGATAATGTGGCATGTCTCATTAAAAGCCACATTCACTGTTTTAGCGTGGTGAGATGTGTTCCACACTGGGCATGCCTACTCAGCAGCAGAGTAGCAAAGCACAAGGACAGATGTCTTCACTGTATCTGGTTGTGATCCCAAGGTTTATTTATTTATTTATTATTTATTTATTTACTTTATTTGTATACCGCTGTTCTCAGCCCTTAGGCGACTCACAGCGGTTAACAACAAGAACAGCAGAAATTCAATGCTACAACAACACGGTATATAAAAACAATTATCATCATAAACACATTAACAGTTAACAACAATAACCATCCACTGACATCTCATAACTAAACCATGATCCAGATTCGTCATCCATTGTTCCATTCCTATGTTCATTACACTCATTGCACTGTCTATTCAAACGCCTGTTCAAATAACCAGGTTTTCACTTTTTTGCGGAATACCATTAATGATGGAGCCGATCTAATGTCCGTGGGAAGGGCGTTCCACAGCCGAGGGGCCACCACCGAGAAGGCCCTATCTCTCGTCCCCGCCAGCCGTGCCAGTCAGCTTTCGTATGATATTATATGTAGCACCCACTTTTTGCTTGATGTTCAAGCACGGTCCAGGGTAACTCCCAGGCATTTGGGTGTGCTGCAATGCTCCAGTGGGATTCATTCCAAGGTAATTCTCAGAGCCTGAGGTGCTTGTCTCTTCTTAAGATGAAAAGCGCACTTCTGTGATTAGTTTATCACTAATTACATGTAAATGTTACAGCAAGGGAGACTACATGAGTAGAGATATCTTTTCTACATGTGAGTGTAGAGTGTGTTACCATCTCTATGCATATGACACACAACTCTACTACTCCTTTCCACCAAAATCCAAGGAAGACCCTCAGGTCCTGGACTAGTGCCTGGCTGCTGTGATGGGCTGGATGAGGGCCAACAGGCTGAAATTGAATCCTGACAAGACAGAGGTCCTCCTGGTCAGTCGCTCAGCTGAAAGGGGTATAGGGTGGCAACCTGTGTTTGATGGGGTTACACTCCCCTTGAAGACACAGGTCTGCAGTCTGGGGGTCCTCCTGGACTCAGCGCTGACGCTTGATGCTCAGGTATCGGCAGTTGCCGGGAGGGTCTTTGCACAGTTAAAACTTGTGTGCCAGCTGCGACCGTACCTTGAGAAGTCTGACTTGACCATGGGGGCCACACCTTAGTTACCTTAAGACTAGACTACTGTAATGCACTCTACGTAGGGCTGCCCTTGAAGACAGTTCGGAAACTACAGTTGGTGCAAAGGTTGGCGGCCAGATTGTTAACTGGAGCAAGTTACAGGGAGCAATCAGCCCCCCTGTTTAAACAACTCTACTGGCTGCCAATAAGTTTCCGGTCCCAATTCAAGGTACAGGTTATCACCTATAAAGCTCTAAACGGTTCAAGACCTGCCTATCTGCATGACCGCCTCCTCCCCTACGAGCCCATATGGTCCTTAAGATCTTCCAGGGATGCCCTTCTCTCGCTCCTGCCCCCATCTCATGCGCGGTTGGTGGGGACGAGGGAGAGGGCATTCTCGGTGGTGGCCCCCTGTCTCTGGAATTCCCTCCCTAGGGAGGGCAGGCACCCTCCCTAGCGACATTCCGTAAGGAATTAAAGACATGGATATTTTGTTGTGCCTTCAACTGATGAGCCCTCTGACAAACGATCGTCCCGTGATCTGTTTTCACCATTTAACCTGAATTCCTATATTATATCATTATTCATATGTATATAAGTTAAACTGAGATTATCCCGATCATGTTTAATTTCTCTGTTTCCATGATATCTCCTGTGCCATTTATGTTCCTATCCACCTTATTGAACTATTTACCCTTTAATTAATTTGTATGTTGGCCTCCTTCCCCCTCCAAAATTGGTTTGCTGTTGCTTGATACTTGTTTATTACTGTTATGCTGTTTGTGCTATTTTAATTTGTAATTTTCTGTTGTCTTTGCTTTTAATCTGTATGTTGCCTGGGCTTGGCCCCATGTAAGCCGCCCTGAGTCCCCTTGGGAAGATGGAGGCAGGGTAGAAAAATAAAGTTCTCCTTCTCCTTCTCCTTCTCCTTCTCCTTCTCCTTCTCCTTCTCCTTCTCCTTCTCCTTCTCCTTCTCCTTCTCCTTCTCCTTCTCCTTCTTCTATGTCGATTTCCCCTCCCTTTTCTTGATCTTTAGAGGAAGGGAAAAAACTTTTTTGGGAGGCTTTGGAGGGCAGAGGTGGGGGTTCTGAAATGTTAAACTATTTTCTATCCTTTCTTATAGGTTTACTTTTACTAGCCATCCTCTGCCATGCGTTGCTGTGGCCCAGTCTGTGTATATGTGTTTTGTGTGTGTATATGTGTGTATATATTTGTGTATATGTGTGTTTGTGTGTATATATGTTTTTTTCACATGCATTGTAATGTAATTTTTGTTTTTTGTCTTTTTTAGTCTCTTCTGCTATGCTTTTCAGTGTTTTTATAAGTAATGGTCACTCATTGGCCTGATAGGTGTATTGTGTCCAAATTTGGTGTCAAGTTGTCCAGTGGTTTTTGAGTTATGTTAATCCCACAAATAAACATTACATTTTTATTTGTATAGATTTTTCAATAAAAAAGCATAGTAACAGATACAAATAGTATAATGAGCAATTTGGGAGGTTTGTTTTAATAATGGATAACATTAAAGGTATCAAGTTTTGCAGTAATGATGACTGGCTTCATAATTAGTTGCACAACCGATTACTTTTTTGAAAGCAACTTCTCAATCTGTGGACACTGTGTCCTGACTGCTGTCTCCAGCCTGTTCTAGCAGGATGAAACTTGCATTCCCCCCTTCCCCATCCATTGCAACAACACATAGATTAAGGAGATTTTTTTTGATCCAACCCTCCTATCTGGTTTGAGGATTACAAGGGGATGAGAAATGGTATGTTGGACATACCATCGTAACCTCCATCTGACATTGACAGAGTTATCCAGAGCTAAGGTGTGGATTTTGCAATGGCCTTGAGAATTTGCTTCAGGAAGGAGAGAAACAAAGAATGACCCTCCAGCTTGGTTTCTAAAATAGATGCCATTCTTGCTCATCCCCCCCCCCCATGAAGAATGACCAGCTGATCCAGTAGGAGAAAGGCTGTGGCTTAGTCCTGCCCCTCTAGCTTGCCTATATAAAGGGGACACTCTCTCAAGTTTCCACGGCTCAGACCTTTGCTTTGCTTTGCTTTGCTTTGCTTTGCCTTCCACCACCAGGACCATGTCCACTACATTTTCGAGCCGCAGCCTGACTTTCTCTGGCAGTGTGCGCGGACCCAGATCGGGGAGTGCACTGAGCATAGCCAGGCCTCAAACAGTCTCAAATATCTATGGGGTCATGACTAACCTTCCACCCTCAGTCAAAGATGCCATGGCACAGAGATATGGGCCAGAGACCGACATCCTCGACGTCAACCAAAAAGGCACCATGCAGAATTTGAACGATCGCCTTGCTGCATACCTAGGAAGGGTGAGTAACCAAAGATTGTCTCCCAGTAAAATAATTAGCTACAGGGCAGGGATATCAAGATACAGCAGTAGTTCTCAATCTTCCTATTGCCACAACCCCTTAATAGAGTTCCTCATGTTTTGGTGACCCCCAACCATAAAATCATTTTCATTGCTACTTCATAGCTATCATTTTACTACGGATATCAATTGTAATGTAAATATCTGATGTATTTTCGTTTACTGGACCAAATTTGGCACAAATACTCAAGACACCCAAGTTTGAATACTGGTTGGGTTGGAGGGGTGTGTGTGTGTGTGATTTTGTCATTTGGGAGTTGTAGTTACTAGGATTTATAGTTCACCTACAATCAAATAGTATTCTGAACTCCACCAACAATAGCATTGAACCAAACTTGGCACATAGAACTCCCATGACCAACAGAAAACCCTAGAAGGGTTTGGTGGACATTGACCTTGAGTTTGGGAGTTGTAGTACACCTCCATCCGGAGGGCACTGTGGATGCAGACAATGATGGATCTGGACCAAACTTGGCACAGATACTTAATATGCCCAAATGTGGACACTAGTGGAGTTTGGGGAAGATAAACATTGACACTTGTGAGTTGTAGTTACTTGGACGTATAGTTCATCTATCGAAGAGCATTCTCAACCCCACCAAGGACATAATTGGGCCAAACTTCCCACACAGAAACCCCATGACCAAGAGAATATACTGTGTTTTCTGATGGTCTTTAGCGACCCCTCCAGGGGTCCCGACCCCCAGGTTGAGAAACACTGAGATATAGGAAAGATCCTAGTGCGAAAGAAGTGGCCATTGTTAAAACTTACCTGTTTACAGCTCTCAGGGTGCATTTAGACTGTAGAAGTAATGTAGTCTGACACCACTTTAACTGCCATAGCATGGGAGTTGTGGTTTTATGAGACACCAGAACTCTTTGGCAGAGAAGGCTAAAGTCTTTGTGAAACTACAACTTTCACGATTCCATAGTATTTAGCCATAGCAGTTAAATTGGTGTCAAACTGCATTAATTCTACAGTGTGCATGCACTCTCAGAGGTTGTGTGATGCAACTAAACAAAATGGCACTAGTGATTGATTTTAATGGATGATATTTCCTCTCCTGGGTTGGAAGCATTGTCATCTTTCCTGGAAGAACAGAGCTAGGAAATGTATGACCCTTTGTATTTTTTGGACAGCGATTCCCATAAATCACAAACATTCTCTGTACTGGCTAGGGCTGTTAGGAATTGTAGTTGAACAACCTCTGAAAGATCACATATTCCCCATCTCCATGGTAGAAGATATTCTAAGTATATTGAACTGGTTTACCTTTGCGCACTGGTGAAGAAACGTGGAGCTGGCACCTGTAGAACTGGACATTTATGAAGCAAGATCTTCTGATTATTGAATGATCAATGATAAATGTTTCCATAGTTTGGCACATGAATCTTTTGGCTACTGTAAGAGCATACAAGGTTTTATCATGTTGACTAAGACCCTTTCTACATAGCTGTATAAAATCCACATTATCTCCTTTGAACTGGATTATATGGAAGTGTAGACTAAGGTAATGTGATGTAATACTAATAATAACATGATATTATAATTATATATTTTATATTACATGTAATATTACTAATAATATTACAATAGAATGGTATAGTACAATATAGTAATATATAATACTGATATTGTACTATGCTAATAATATAATATATATTGTGTGTGTGTATATATATATACATATCTATATCTATATCTATATATCTATATATCTATATATATATCTTGTAAGCCACTCTGGGTCCCCTTCGGGGTGAGAAGGGTGGCATAGAAATGTGGTAAATAAATAAATAATCCAGTTCAAATCAGATAATGTGTATTTTCTGCTTTGATAACCTGGATTATCTGGCAGTGTAGAAGGGGCCTAAGAAGCTCCAGACTGCAGCAACATAGTTTAATATATATAGTTTGTTGTTATTCACCATCTAGTCAACTTTGAGTGTGGTGACTCTATGAATGAGACAGTCTAAATATTAGGTGCTATTCAGATGAAAGTTTTGCAAATAGTTTGTACGATTTTTGATTTGCCTTTTGCTACATTAGGCAGAGACTTTCTGGGGTAGGGTCGAGCAATTTAAGTAGAGACTGGATAAATATACTGTTTTGGACAACTTCTCAAATTTACTAGCCAGCATGGTCAGTGATTATGTATGCTGGAGAATTGTAGAAGGCATAATCCAGCTCTGAGACTTGTAGTTCAAAAAAGTACGTTCTTTTCCAAGCTGGGTCAAAGACAACCTTTACTTAATCTTGCTTTGTGGGATGGTTTGGAGAAACTTCAGATCAGCCCCGAGTTTGCTGTTTATAATGATGTTTTTGATCATTTATGATTTGTGATTTTGGGAACCTTGTTGAAAAACTTTAGGAAGCATGTTGATGAATGAGTCTTCTGTGGGGCCTAGATTTCTTCATGGAGGATGACTTTGAATATGAGGAAGATTTCGCGAAAATCAAGCTGGCTAAAGGATACTTGTTTGGGTCTTAATCTGGAGAGAAAAGTGGGGTACATCTTAATAATAGTAATAATAATAACAATAACAACAAACAGTAACAGGTTACTGGGTTGTTGTAGGTCAGACCTCACTACCTCTGAGGATGCTTGCCATAGATGCAGGCGAAACGTCAGAAGAAAAATTGCCTCCAGAACATGGCCATATAGCCCGGAAAAACCTACAACAACCCAGTGATCCCGGCCATGAAAGCCTTCGACAATACATAGTAACAGGTTACCCTGTGAACTGATATGAGTGGTAATGTGGATAGGACAAGATACCTTTGATCAAGAGTATTTATATGTACAATGGATGATCACATTCTCTCATTGAATATGAAGAGATATGCAGAGTGAAAAGGTTTGCGTAGCTTTTTGTGTTCTTGCTTTGGTAATTTAAAAAGAGTTTATTTGACAAGTTGGCCTTTTAATGATAGCCAAATGGGTGAGAACAGATAATGTTGAACTTGGCTGGAGCTGTAAGACCTGAACAATTGGGGATTCCTATTCTTTTCTGGGATTGTTGGTTATTCAAAACAGAGGGTGTACTGTGTAGTTTAGGGTTAAATTACACAATATGTTATCTGTGTATCATGCTTTTTTGTGCTTAGGCGTATGAGCAGAGGAGGCTTGAACTCTTCTCTCCATATTTGAGAAGCTCAAGGGAATGTCCGGCTCTCCAGATGTTAACAATAACTCCTATTATACCCTACAACTGGCTGTGCTGACTGGGGCTGATGGGATTTGTTATTCAATTGCACTCAGAGAGCCACACTATGGATCTGTTGGGTACATGCGTTAAGTGGAATCTTGGGTACATGCATTATATGTTTCTATATATATGTCCCTCTCTCCTCCTCCAATTTATCTATGTTTAAGGTTTAACAACACAGCCCAACAATAAACATTAAAAACTCAAAATTCCATCATACTATATAATGATTTGAGCCCCCAATGGTGCAGCAAGTTAAACCACTGAGCTGCAGAACTTGCTGACTAAAAGGTTGGCGGTTTGAATCTGGGGAGCGGGGTGAGCTCCTGCTGTTAGCCCCAGCTTCTGCCAACCTAGCATTTCGAAAGCATGCAAATGTGAGTAGATCAATAGGTACCTCTCCGTGGGAAGGTAACGGCACTCTATGCAATCATGCTGGCCACATGACCTAGGAGGAGTCTATGGACGATGCCGGCTCTTCGGCTTAGAAATGGAGATGAGCACCACCCCCCAGAGTTGGACGCAACTAGACTTAATCTCAGGGGAAATCTATACCTTTACTTTATAATGCTTACCAATATAAACTAAGAAGACCCATTAATTAAAAGCATACATTTGATACAGCTCTGTATGATATGCTTCATGATGTTGCTGAAGTTTAATAACTAATAAAAAACATTACCGCAATGGTTTATCATGCTTCAAGGTGACACACTCTCTTCTGGCAAAGCTTCCTTTGAGGCTCAGTTGTGCAGAGACACTTTGCACATGCTCAGAGATACTCTTCTTTTACTTCTGAATTCCAAACACTAGATTCCAATGTTAAACATTCAAGCCTCAGAGAGATAAAACTCAAACTCCTAATTCATAGGTGGGACAAGTAGTCATGGTGATTGACACATAACCCCCTTTAGCACAGGAATCCTTCAACAAGCAGCCTTCTTCTTGTATGTTTTATTTTTGGTTGCAGTTAACAACAACCTATAAAAGCTAAACATCCCCCATGAAATCTAAATCTAGGAACTGGCATAAGTAAACCTTCAATTTCATTTGAACTTGGTAACACCGGATTTAGACAACATCTTGTCTGGTTGAGTGGTTCTCTAGTTTTAGTGTAGTTTATAATTTTTTTTGGTAATTATTTCATTTTATTTAGTAATTTCAAAGTTTTTTTTTAAAAAAAGACACCTATTTGGAGAAGGTTGCACTAAATGTGTGTAGATTGACAGGTTATAGGTGGTTTACAAAATCAGAAATTGTGCTTATGCTTTCCTAAGCCTTAAGTTCTACTAAACTCAGATCCAGCCTGCTTGAATTATTGACTATATCTTTGTTTGTGTGCTCATAGAATCATAGAGTGTAAGAGACAATCCAGTCCAATTCATTGTCCTGGAGGAATACACCATCGAAGCACTCCCAACAGATGGCCATCCAGCCTCTGTTTAAAAAACTCCAGAGAAGGAGACTCCACATTCTCAGGCTGCATATTCCTCTGTCAAATACCTCGTACCATCATGAAGCTCTTCCTAATTTTTAGAAGATTTTCTATAGTTTGTATTTATTGCTACATGTCTAGTCAGAGGAGCAGCAGAAAACACACTGGCTCCACTTTCAATATGTCATTCTTTCAAATAGCTATCATGTCTTGTTTTAACCCTCTCTTCTCCAGGCTAAAACGTACCCAGGTCCCCAAGCCACTCCTCCTAGACCTCGGCTTTCAGACCTTTTGTCATCTCTGAAACTATTCCAGCTAGTTAATATGAATTGTCTTTCTATCTGAGCTACTAGGGGCTCCCTCTCGTGGCTAAACATAAAAGTTAATCACCAAGGACAGCACTTCCACTTGGACGATTCACCATCACATCATTTTGCTTTTCCCTTGACATTTTTACCAGGTACACTCTTTGGAGGAATCTAATGCACAACTGGAGCAGAACATCCGGGAATACTATGCAAAGCGGGCATCAGCTAGTGGCCCGGATCTGAGTGGTTATTTCAACACCCTTTCCGAGCTGAAGGCTAAGGTATGAAAATGGTGACGGTGGTTAGCTACAGGGTGCACACAACCCCTTAGAATAATAGAATCATAGAATCAAAGAGTTGGAAGCGACCTCAAGGGCCATCCAGTCCAACCCCCTGCCAAGCAGCAGGAATAATGCATTCAAATCACCCCTGACAGATGGCCATCCAGCCTCTGTTTAAAAGCTTCCAAAGAAGGAGCCTCCACCACACTCCGGGGCAGAGAGTTCCACTGCTGAACGGCTCTCACAGTCAGGAGGTTCTTCCTCATGTTCAGATGGAATCTCCTCTCTTGTAGTTTGAAGCCATTGTTCCATTGCGTCCTATTCTTGCGTCCTAAGCTTCCATTACCTGGGAGGAGGCCACTAGGGGGTGCTAGAGAGAGAAAGAGAAGGATACAGTGGTCCCTCACTTATTGTGGGTGTTATGTTTGTGGACCACCCGTGATAAGTGAAATTCCGCGACGTAGGGACGCCCCCTCACCTTCTGTCACTATGCCAGGGCTCTGCCTTATTAAGGTAGAGATGAACCAAACTCCCAGTTTGTGTTAAACAATTTAATTAAAACAACACTTATTTCTGGCTGTTTAAATAGTCCAAAACAAAACATAAAGATAGCACTCAGCCACAGAATATAAAACAAAACTGACAGCAAACGCTGTTGCAGGTTCAAGATAACTCCGTGGTCAAAAGGTCCAGTCCAGTGGTCAAATGCTGCAAGTTCAGTGAACCAAGTCCAGGGTTCAAGATTCTATACCGTAGTCAAAAGCCAGTCCAAAGATTCAAGATTCTAGGGTTCCAAAGGTTCAGGAGATAGGTCAGGACACCAAAAATCCACAAACCTGGGGGAAAACCAGCAGCATCTACCACCAAAATAAGACAAATACTTTTCTCCCGAAGATCAGTCCCAAGGCTAGCTCATTATATCCAGAAACACCCAGCTGCAGCCTATCTCTTGCATACCTCCACCCTTAATTGCTTTCACCCAAGAACTCTTACTTACAGATTACTTAGAACTAAGACTTACATTAACCCTTCCATCACCAACTGCTAGGCCTACCACCAACAACAACTGCAGAACATGATACATGACACCTTCCCTCCTTGCTCTCCATACCTTCCTCTTCCTCCTCATTGCTGCATGGGGCCTCTTGCCACCGCTTCAACGCCTCCTCAGTCGCGGGGCCCAAGTGGTAGCCAGAAGCCCTATGCAAGACAAGGAGGAGGAAGAGGAAGGTAAGGAGGAGGGGGTGGCTCTTCTTCCCCCTCTCCTTACCTTCCTCCTCCTCCTCCTCTTCACTACCTGGGCCTCTTGCTGCGATGCCGCATGGGGCCCAAGCGGTAGCAAGTTTAAAAAAAACCCAGTGAAATAGTGAGTCTGAGATAAGCAGACCGTGAAGGACCACTGTAGTCCATTTTACAGAGAGGAGGGGATTTGAAGGAGTAAAACCATTTCCCCCTGTTATTTCCGCAACCCATGTCCCCGTCATGTAAACAGAGCTTGTTTATGATATGGGAAGTGGGGAGGGAAAATAACCAGCAAAAACAGGGGAAATTGTTATCCTCCTTTAACTCCCCTCCCCATAAATGGACTATCTTTCTCTCTCTAGTGCCCCCTGCTGGCCTCCATTTGGATAATAGAACAATACCATAGAAAGTTTTGTAGAATACACTATGTGGTGTTCGCAGATTACACTATGCAACCCAATTTTTGTTCCTGGGCTATACATGTCATTTTCTAATTTGTTCTATCATAAAAGCATGGAAAAAGTTTATTAAATGGTAAAAACTTCATTTTTTGCAGCACATTTTGGTATCGTTTTTTAATGAATATCTCAAAAAGTCTCAACCAATTAAACATAGTTTGTGGTTGCCACAAAAACGAAGTTTCTGGAGTATAACAACAACTACTTTCAAAGTAACTACCACACAATTAAATAGGAATAACACTTTAAAACTAGGAACAGATTTTTTTCCAGTTTTTGTTACATAGTGTTATCTTTAGTAGCTTTTACTTTTTATTTTAATGACATTGTAACAATCATTTTAATACATGCAACATTTAGTATGTTTTCATTGCATAGTTTTTAAAGTTGCAAGCCATTTTGGGTTTCAATCTTGATAAAAAAGTGGACGATGAAGACTACTACTACTAAGTAGGGCTCGGTAGGACTTTTGACCTTTTATATGTTTAGACTCCAATTGTAGCGTGTTATTGAGGTAAATTTCATACAATTCCAGAAACTTTCACTGATTACAAATCTAGAACTGTTAATTTAACACACTCTCCCTCCTCTGCAATAAATTTCCTCCTTAAATTTTATTCATGCTAAACTGTAGTTCTCACAATATGATCTTGAAGAGACTATTAAGTGCAGTTAACCTTCCAAAAGACTAGTTCCTGGGATAGATGTAAACTGAAACCCTGTGGGAGATGCAGATGGGCTTCTGTTGGCATAAATCTCAGTTATGAACTTTTAAAAGTGTTGTGCAAGGAAGTATGGCAAACCTACTTCTTCAATGCCTTTGACAGTAGGTGATTCCTGAGTGCAACTACTTTTGCATGCCCAGAGAAGAACAAGCAAACTTCACAAACATATTTGCAACAAACAGCATAAAAATGTTGGTAGAAATGTATTCTCCACCAGCAAATAAATAGGAACCTGGTCTGAATTGGTTAGTTGACATGACATCTGGATTTTCCTTGGGGGTTTGACTATGAGGATTATCAAGTTGAATGCTTGCCATTGGCTACAAGTGGCTACTTGTTTGGTCTTCCCTTGCTAGGTTAGTTGTTCTCTACAGTTTCATCGTGGAACCTCACTAACCTCTTTTGTCTTTCTCCAGATTGAACAGGAGACCTTGAATAATGCTGGGCTGCTTTTAAGAATTGATAATGCCAAACTTGCTGCTGATGATTTCAAAGTGAAGTAAGACTTCTTCATCACCACTGCCCTCCTCCATATTTTATGCATTCAGTATTATTAATTATTTGTTGTTAATTAATAATACATTTTATTATTTATATTCCGCCCTTCTCCCTTAGGGGACTCAGAGTGGATTACAGCATTTACATACATAGTCAAACGTTCAATGCTTTTACAATCACATGAGACACATAAACACAAACAAAGGCAAGGCTTCTCCTTTCATTTCCGGCTTCTGGAGGCAGTTCTCTTTAATTCTGGGAGGTGTTTTTCTCTATTTTCAAGCTGAGGAACCTACCTCCTGGTTGTGTGGCCAGCATGATTGCTTGAAGTGTCTCTTGGCCTTTTTCTGCTGAAGCAGTACCTATTTATCTACTCACATTTGTTTTCAAACTGCTAGGTGGGCAGGAACTAGGGCTGACAAACGGAAGCTCACCCCATCTCACAGATTCGAAATGCTAAGCTTCAGGTCAGCAGTTCAGCAACACAAGGTTTAAACCCATTGCGCTATGCAAAAGTCAATTTTCATTTATGATAACTTTGAGAATGAGAGACCACCAAGTGACCCTGCTATTGTCATCCTTGCCTAGGTCTTGAGACAACTTTATTAGTCTACTATCTGTTTCTGATGATTTATTTCTCTGGAATGATCTGACTGCTTAATGCAGTTCTCTAAAATTTTGGATTCGTCTTCAAATGAGTGAATCTTGAAGGAATCTTTTATTCCTCAGTCTCTTTTATATAGTTCTTCTGCATATAACTTCAATTCTATTTTTATTTCTTTTTAATCATTATTGGCTATATAAATAAAAATGCAAAGATATTTAAAAACAAAACTTATCGGTTTGCTGTTTTGAAAATCTTTGTCTGCATATCTTTGTATCTGTTTCTGTACTTATCAGTATCCCGACATTCAGAAACTTGATGGGAAGTGTCATAATTACAACATGGAGAGAGCCAACATGGTGTGGTGGTTTGAGTGCTGGATTATAATTTTGGAGACCAGGGTCCAGATCCCTGCTCACTGTGGAAACCCACATTGGGCAAACCATGTTTGTCTTAACATTGTAATTATTTTACCTATGCATATAAATGCTTAAGTAAAGGTAAAGGCAGGGGTAGCTCAACCCTTACGCAAAGTAAGCATTCGCAGTATAGTTGAGTTTGCCCAGGGGCGCTCTTGAGGCGCTTTTGGGGGAAAATAGACCTTGACATATGAGTTGTAGTTACTGGGATGTATAGTTCACCTACAATCAAAGAGCATTCTGAACTCCACCAATGATGGAATTGAACCAAATATGGCACACAGAACTCCCATGACGCACAGAAAATATATATATATCAGAGATTGGTTGGAGGGGTGCCAAAATACTCGATGTTTTGATGTTTTACCGTCCTTGTGGGGCTTCTCTCATGTCCCCGCATGGGAGCTGGAGCTGACAGAGGGAGCTTCACCCGCTGTCCCTGGATTCGAACCGCTGACCTGTCAGTCATCAGTTCTGCCGGCAGAAGGGCTTAACCCTTGCGCCACCGGGAGCTTGAGTTTGTTCCTACCTATATTGAGTCCTTTTTGGCAGAACAGCCTATACAACCAATCTACAAAAGGAACTGGCCTGCCTTAAGAGAAACACACAGAGACTGTGAGCAGACTTAGATTGCATGATTTATCTTCCTCCCTGCCCCTGTTAATTATCCTTGAATTTAATATTGACTGAACTACAATCAAGTGATCAATTTTATAAGGCGGAAAGCCTATTCTAGAAATAGTAATGGACTGCTCTGAGATTTGGAGCATGCATTTAATTTTCTAATCAATCATTTCTCTGTTGCTGCTGATTAACCAAGCTTGCATTACCATCCAGTGCATTTCCCACTTATATGCTCTTGGGCTGCTATAGCTGGAAATATAGGAGCCCCCGGTGGCGCAGTGGGTTAAACCCCTGTGCTGTCAGGACTGAAGACCGACAAGTCGCAGGTTCGAATCCGGGGAGAGGCCGATGAGCTCCCTCTATCAACTCCAGCTCCTCATGCGGGGACATGAGAGAAGCCTCCCAGAGGGATGATAAAAACATCAAATCATCCGGGCATCCCCTGGGCAACGTCCTTGCAGACGGCCAATTCTCTCACCCCAGAAGCGACTTGCAGTTTCTCAAGTCGCTCCTGACATGACAAAAAAAAAAAAAGCTGGAAATTTAAATTTTGTTTATTGTTATGTTCCTTCCAGTTGACTCTGACTCATGGCAACCCCAGAGGAGGTTTGCCATAGCCTTCCTTTGACACTGGGAGATTGTGCTTTGCCCAAGGTAATCTAATGGGGTTCCATAGCTGGTGGGATTCGAAACCTGGTCTCCAGAATTATAGTCCAGTGCTTAAACCTGTATACCACAATGGCTCTCACCTTGTAATAATAAATATAATAATAATAATAATAATAATAATAATAATAATAATAATGATAGCAACAACAACAACTTTATTTGTAGCGTATCTCCCCAAGGGGACTCAAAGTATCTTTTCAAAGGAATAGTTATGATATTTTCTATGGTGATATCAGAAACAACAAGAGATAAACACAAATATTTGTATTTTTATATCCTGATCACTTGGAGTCTTAGTTTAACAGCCTAGCTACCACACCATGCTGGCTCTCTATAAAGACCTTTTTACCCCTCCAGATTGGAATCTGAGGTAGCCATGCGTTTGTCCCTGGAGGGGGACATCAATGGACTACGAAAAGTTTTGGATGATGTAAACGCAAGCCGGGCTAGCTTGCAGGTCCAGGTGGACAATCTACAAGAGGAACTGGCCTTCCTTAAGAGAAACCATGAGGAGGTAAGTGTGTTGACCTGCAGGAAAGAGAGGCCTTAACACCAAAGGAGATACTTGCTGGATGTATTTTTATTTGTAACACTTGACGACCATGAGCGCTTTGGTAATAAATAACTGCTGGAAGACGTGGTGGTCATTTTCTTTACTTCTTTAAGATTGATAAGAAAGTATTTGGATAGTTGTTGTAGGTTGTATATGGCCATGGTTTCAAGCTGTATTTGCTACTTATCTTCACTGATGGACCAGAAATAACAGCAGGAATTGACAAAAGAATGGAAAACCTCGGGGTTGTTGTAAGTCTTTCAGGCTGTATATGGCCATGGTCTAGAGGCATTCTCTCCTGACGTTTCGCCTGCATCTATGGCAAGCATCCTCAGAGCTAGTGAGGTCTGTTGGAACTAGGAAAAAGGGTTTATATATCTGTGGAATGACCAGGGTGAGACAAAGGACTCTTGTCTGCTGGAGCTAGATGTGAATGTTTCAACTGATCACCTTGATTAGCATATAATGGCCTGACAGTGCCTAGAGCAAACTTTTGTTGAGAGGTGATTAGATGTCCTTGTTTGTTTCCTCTCTGTTGTTGTGCTGTTGTAATTTTAGAGATTTTTTTAATACTGGTAGCCAGATTTTGTTCATTTTCATGGTTTCCTCCTTTCTGTTGAAATTGTCCACATGCTTGTGGATTTCAATGGCTTCTCTGTGTAGTCTGACATGGTGGTTGTGAGAGTGGTCCAGCATTTCTGTGTTCTCAAATAAAATGCTGTGTCCAGGTTGGTTCATCAGGTGCTCTGCTACTTTAAATACTTTAAATCAAAGATGGGCAAAGTGTGGCTATGTGGGAGGTCGTTGAGGCTTCTCCAAGATTTAATTTTTTTGCCCCCAAGTGCCCATGGGCTGTTTCAGTCCCAGAAAAGCTATTTTTTTAAAAAAAAAAACAAACCCTGGGAATATCTGGTCATAACCTATTTTGAAAAAGGTATCTACTAATCTAGAAATTGCTCAAGGTGGAGGCTCAAACTATTTATTATTTATTTATTTACTGTATTTGTATACCACCTTTCTCAGCCAATTGACGATTCAAGGCAGTCCAATGTGGTCTCCTAACTATGGCAAATACACATCCACATCCCACAGCATTGGGGTTCTTGGGGTTTGTAGTGCGAATGTGACTCTCCCAATGTGGACTCCTAACTTTCCGTCATTGCCCATCCCTACTTTCAAGTTTCCTGGGGGTAATGAAGGCAGAACTACAGACTATTGTTGTCTACCTGAGTGATGAAAACCTAATCTATTAACTCCCCAGCTAGCAACTGAAGAGGTTTTCCATTGTATTGTCACAACCTGGACATAGCATATTATTTGAGAACACAGAAATGCTGGACCACTCCAACAACTGCCATGTCAGGCTAAACAGAGAAGCCACTGAAATCCACAAGCATGTGGACAATTTCAATAGAAAGGAAGAAACCATGAAAATGAACAAAATCTGACAAGAAACAACCAGGGACAGCTAATCGCCGCTCAACAAAGGATTCTCCCAGGCAGTAACAAGGCACCCTAAAACCTGTCAGGCCATCAAATGCTAATCAAGGTGGCCACTTGAAACATTCACACCTAGTTCAAGAACATTCCACAGATATATAAACCCAATTTTCCTAGTTTCCAACAGATCTCACAACCTCTGAGGATGCTTACCATAGATGCAGGCAAAACGTCAGGAGAGAATGCTTCTAGAACATGGCTATACAGCCTGAAAAACTTACAACAACCCCGAGGTTTTCCATTCTTTTGTCAATTCCTGCTGTTATTTCTGGTCCATCAGTGAAGATAAGTAGCAAATACAGCTTGAAACCCTTTGCACAGAACTGAATTGTGTTTTGTAAATCCTTTATCTGCTGGTGCTAGGACTGAAACTAGGACCTTACAGCTATATAGCTTTACCATTGACCTGTAACTCCAACGTGTGTCCCAGAATTACTTTTTCAAATTGCAAATTCTGGACTTTCCACTGATTGATCATTTTCTTTAAAGCAGAGCCTAGCTCACAGATTGAATTAGGGACTGGAAAAATCAATCATTTTAAACTTCCAGAATTCTGTGCTGGCTTCAGGAATGTAACAAGAAATTGCTATTGTGTGGATTTAGAGTTCACCAGGCACCAAAGAGCATTCTCAGCTCCACCAATAACCGAATTGAACCGAACTTGGCATATAGGACTTCCATAACCACCAGAAAATACTGGAGGGGTTTGGGGAAAATACACCCTGACACTTGGGAAATGCTACTGTGTGGATTTATAGTTCTTGTTACATTCCTGACTTGTTACATTCCACACTTTGGAATCCACACTGTGTGGATTTATAGTAACTTCTCAAGATTTTTTCTCTACTATTTTATCTCACCATGGTTTGAATTCTGCAAGAAATAGCAGTCATTCTGTTCTCATTGAAAACCGATAGTTGTGTGGAACACCATTAAAAACAAACTAAGTTGGGGAGCAGATTACCATTTTTACAGTCACAGGATATATGGTAACATTTTCTTTCTCATTTGGCAGGATAATGTGGACAACTGCAGTTTCCAAGGAATTGCTTATTATGCCTTTTGTCATAGTTTATTCCTTGGTAAATTGTTGTCTGTAGCAGTCGAAGCTATGATATAAACAGGTATATTAATGTTTCAATTTAACTGGAGCCCATCACAGGCAATTTGGTAAAATGAAAGCTAGAAAGCTAAATGTAGTAATGCTTTAGAAAAAAAGTATTTCAGATGTAGGGAAATCTACCCTTGGAATCCTTCCATAGTGTTTGTTGATCAGCATAACCATAAGAAAGTGGCTTGTAAATTGGCATACAATTGAGAATAATTTCCCCTGTGCCCAGTGATCAAGCATGAATGCTGTTGCTTTTATATAACCAATTCCCACAACTTGGACATTAGAAGAGATGTGCATATAATGTGGTCCATGGGTATGTGGCCCCAAGGACATTTTTTGTGCTTCTTGAATTGCACTGGCACTTTACCCCAGTTCAAAAAAGAATTGCTGTTTCTGGGAGCCTCGAAGAGCAATGATTCTCATGCAATGCAGATACAGGGATTAGCTTTAGTGCATTTGTGTGTGAGTCCATCCCTAGAATCATAGAGTTGGAATAGACCTCATGGGCCATCCAGTCCAACCCCTTGCCAAGAAGCAGGAAAATTGCATTCAAAGCACCCCTGACAGATGACCATCCAGCCTCTGTTTAAAAGCCTCCAAAGAAGGAGCTCCACCTCACTCCGGGCAAAGAGTTCCACTGCTGAACAGCTCTCACAGTCAGGAAGTTATTCCTAATGTTCAGATGGAATCTCCTTTATTGTAGTTTGAAGCCACTGTTGCTAGTGTTTCCCCTCAAAACTACAACTGAGCTTTCTGCTTTGAGGGGGAACTCAGCCCCCCCATACTTGCAGTCTAGGAAAGCCTGTGACTTGCTGTGGATGTAGCTCATGGGTTGCCAAACTTTATTTAATTCTCTATTAAGTAGAAATATTAGCAGACTTGGTAGATCTCTGAGAACTACAGAAATACAAAAACCTGTGTATGGGGAAGAGGTGAGGATCTCCAAAACTGTCCAGGGAGGGCACTGTGTGTTTCACAAGCATGAAATGGGATCAGACTCTTGCTGGATGTGTGTTGGATGGAATGGGATAAAGAACAGAGTGGAATATGCTGGGAAAAGATCTGGCAGAGCACCTGTGACGCTGTATAACCAACTCCTCTCTTGGTTGTGAGTCTCGTTGGTAACAGTTCTGACTCATTTAAAAGAATTTATGTCTTGGTCATGGTGTTCATGACTGGTGATTGAATCCGTCCAAATGTTGTCCTTTGTAATGTGTGGTTGATTATTCGTTGATTATGTAATAATAAACTGCATTTTCAATTCACACAGGAAGTGGCGTCTCTCCAGGGACGACTTGGGGGTACTGTCAATGTGGAAGTGGATTCCATGCCAGGTGTGGATCTGCAGAAGGTTCTGGCTGAGATCCGTGACCAGTATGAGGAGGTTATGGAGAAGAACCGCCAGGAAGCTGAGGCACTGCACAAAGCCCAGGTTTGGAAAGAAAAGTGAAAAGGGCCCATTTTAAGGGGGTCACACAGACAAAGAGACTAAACTGCAAAGGAATTATCCATGGTGCCCAATCTGTTTGGGGCATACTGTTCAGCACCCTGGATAGCTCCTATGAAGTTCACATTGGAAGCTATCACTGCATAGAAATGAAGGGATGAGATGACCCTATGGTAAGAAGGCAAAGGCTCTTGAGGACAATATGCACTGTGTGTGTATATACCTTCAAGTACCTTCTCAGCATGGCAACCACATGAGTTTCATAGGGTTTTCTCAGGCAAGGAATATTCAGAGATAATTTAACCACTTTCTTTCTCTCAGATATAGATTACAGCACATTATATCATTGGTAATTGTGGGGTTTAAATCTTCTAAATAAACTAGATGGTGCTACTACTTTGTGATGTCTGAAATCTGTTTGATTTGAAGCTTTAGGGAAGGGTGGTTTCTACCATTACTTCTTGCAACTGTTGGGGGCTCAAATAATTTCCCTTTCATTTCAAAATCTTAAGTATTTAGTCCTTATGATTATGAAGATGGAGCTTAAGAACTTTTAGGCAGTGATCATGGCTTTGTGAAGACAAATGATGGAAGCACAAGTGGGAAGAGAGGGAGGTGTTTTGAGTTTTTCTCTATTGTTTCATGCCTCTCCTTGTGGCCATCAATGGTAAGACAAGAAAACAAACAAATATATTTATTTATTTACTGTATTTGTATACTGCCTTTCTCAGCCAATCGGCAACTCAAGGCAGTTTGCATTGTGTGTTTCGGTTGCAGAACTTTGGGGTTTTGATTTGCTACAATAAAACTTCAACACACATCTCGATAAGATGTTGATATGGGAAACCCACAAATGATGGCTTCTTCTTTCCTATAGTGTGATGCAATCAACCAGCGGGTTGCTGACAGCAGTGAAGCCCTCCAGGCTGCACAACTGAAGATCACAGAGCTGAAACGGTTGGCTCAGGCCTTGGAGATTGAGCTACAGTCTCTCCGGAGCACGGTCAGTAATAGGGATTTTTCTAGTGTGTTGATATGCTAAAAATGTGGGAAATTGTAGAAATTTGGGGCCCTTTTGGACTGTACTTTCCATGGGAAAGGTTTGTTTGGGGTGGGGGGGTTCGAATATAGTTGATAGCATCCCCAAACCTAGGGGGAGATTGTTACTGGCCATTTTATCTTATTTCCAGACATCCCCTCTCACTTTTTCAGACATCTCCAGAGTTTTAGCAAGTTGTTTTTCATAGTTCTGCTGTTTCAATAGATCTAGCCATTTATCTCACCCRAGTTTTTAATTAGTTTTTAATTAGTTTTTCTTTTAATAATTACATGTAGCCCACCCATTGTCACTGTGATTGTGCTTATTGTAATTTTATATTGTTATGCATTCACATGTTTTATGTAATTATGATGTTGTTGTKTATTGTTTGTGTTTTCGGTTTGCGTTTTCGGTTTTACTCTGCTGTAATTTGTTGTTTGGGCTTGGCCTCATGTAAGCTGCCCCGAGTCCCCATTGGGGRGATGGTGGCGGGGTATAAATAAAGATTATTATTATTATTATTATTATTATTATTATTATTATTATTATTATTATTATTATCATCTTTATTTTCGACTCCTGGTCCTGTGCTTMAACCATCCACTGCTTTCCCTAGCATACTGCTTAACTCTCTCTTGGTCAACCAAGCACAATCTAATGTTCAGTCTTACATTTGTATGCTAAAACATACCTAGGTTCCACTTTTCAACTCTTTCTACTTTTTGACAGTGCCCCAGTTCCATATACATCAAATAAGTACCAGGCTTTCTATTTAGTCCACTATTTTTGAAAAAAAAAAAGGGCTATATTAGCCAAAGGAAGACAGCCTAAAAATAATGTTACAAAACAAAAAATAAATTACTTACATTTGGAATTTCACAGGTTTGATCTTTAGCATGTTTTCTAACCAACTGCATGGAGTGTAATTTGGTGACATTTATGGGATTTTTTTTAAAAGTCATATTTTCCAGTCGTTCAACATCCTGGGTTCTGGTGGGGAGGTTGATCCCACAAAACATGGAAGTAACAAGTTACTTTATAACATATTACTTGAACTACATTTATTTGGTTGGTAGTGACACCAATTTATGAGCTAAGGAACCTTTCCCTTTCTTTCTAATAAGACTAGGGATTCCATCTTGCTTGTTGCAGAAGGCAACCTGCAGCTACTACTGCAACCAATTTTGTGAAACCAGACTTTAGGGTACATGATATTTATCCAGCTTTTTCCAAAAGTTAAGAGTGTCCTAGAAAACCACCCAGAAATGCTGATGTTGTAAATTCCAGATACAATATAATATTCTAGATGCCATGCCAGCACTTTTATACAGTTTTCTGAAGTGCTTGTAGGGTTTTTTTTTTTAAAAAAAGGTGTGTATGTCTCATGTGGCCTTTCATACAAACTAGTATAGTGGCAATACAATGTGTTCAAAATAAATGACACAACATGTGTGTGTCCAGTAATGGCATTGTTAACAACCTAATGGGAGTTGATGTGGTAGATAGAACAATGAGGTCCTTTCTAAAAATTATGTTCCAAATGTCATGATCCTTGCATAGAGATCAGTGATAATCCAATGTCATAGGGTATTATAGCTTGGTCATAGGAAGATTAAAATGATCACAATTCCTCATCAGCCTCTACATTGTGAAAATACAGATCTTTTTTATGTTTTCTCCAAGTTTTGTGAGGCTATCCTAAACTTATAATGGTTCTTTATCTGCTTTCTGCTTTGGGGAAAAAGTTATGATTTATATGAGACTTTCACAAAATATCTGTTTCCAGAAAATAGCCCTGGAGGGTACCCTGGTGGAGACTGAATCCCGCTATGGGATGGAGCTGTCACGGTTGCGTGAACTGATCTCTGCCAAGGAGTCAGAGCTGTTTGAGCTGAGGTCTGAGGCCCAGCGCCAAGCTGAAGATTACAAGCGGCTGATGGATATCAAAAACAAACTGGAGCAGGAGATTGCCACTTACCGGCGCCTTCTGGAAGGGTAAGAGCTGCTAGGAAAGCTAGGCATGATCTGTATGGCCGGCCTGCCTGGTAGCCAATCTTCTTTTTTCCTCAAATGCTAGAAGCATGTATGGATTATTTTGCAAAAGGGAGGTGGGTTGAGGCGGGAGAAACAGTAATTTGGCTAAGGCCATCCAGGTGAGTATGGTTGAGGTCTGATTTGGACCATGAGCCTCTTGAAATGCTTCTTCATGGAATGTAGACCATTGATGAGTAGATGTCTAAGGGCATAAGAGACTTATTATCGTCTCTGTGAAAGGGAGCTCAGATCCCATGCTTCAATCATTTGGAACTATCTGCTTGGTGAATGCAACCCACTTGCCCCATGCATTAACGCATCCTGCATACATTCAGTGAAAAGACTGGGTGGCACGCACTCATAGAAAAGGAGTTTTATATTTGTTATGTGGATATAATCTTAGACTGATATGTAGGAGGATTCAGAAGAACAAATAGCCTTTCTGTTTGAAATTTGAGGGAGCTTGAAGTTTAGCCTGTGGCCATCACATTGCCCATATCTGGGGGTTCTGTTCTCCCCAAGCCCCACTCTTGGATGTATACTTATAATAATAAGTAATTTTACCTAATCAGTTTACCAAATTGAACTTGTGTTCATTTGTTCCTTTAGGCTGGAGACTGAACCACCATCTCCCCCAGGTAAGCTACAGTGTTTGGAAAATTACTTTAAAGACAAATTACTATGAGGACATCTCAAACTGAGCAGTGCTCTGGATCCCATTGCTCAGCTTTATTTGGCTTGAACATGTCCTTATATTTATTCTTCTAAACCAGTGGTTCTCAACCTCTAGATCCCCAAATGTTTTGGCCTTCAACTCCCAGAAATCCTAATAGCTGGTAACTGGCTGGGATTTATGGGAGTTGTAGGCCAAAACAGCTGGGGACCCACAGGTTGAAAACTATTGTTCTAAACAGCCACAAGATATTTTTAAGAACACCTGCCCTAGTTGCTTTCTCTTGTGTCTAATTCCTTCTTTTTTTGTAATTGTTTTTATTGGGAGATTTTGCAAAACTTAAGAGAAAGGTAGAGTTTTTACATAGAAAGTGGGAGAACATATTTGTTATAGTTAGAAAAGTAGCAAAAAGTAAGAATATAGAAAAGACGAGAAAGCCCAAAAGGAGAGAGAAAAAAGAAAGAAAGAAAATAGAAAAAATAAAGTAAAAATAAAAATAGAAAATGTAGACTTCCATCTAATCTTTGGCGGTCTTTACAGTCTTTTTCTATTTTTTGAAAATCATCTGCTTCCCCACTTATTCTTTTTTAATTATGATTTACTCTTTTTAAATAATAATCCTTATTTTCCATTGTCTAAAGTCATCTTTTACCTGGTCCCAATTTGTACACTTCTTTGGGATCCCTTGGTTTGATGATAGCCAATAAGTTAATTCATCCATACTCATTAATTCCTTCTTAACATCTTGTTTCCTCCAAACTGGCACCTCAGACTCAGCACCTTATGTTACCCCTTCCCCACAGGGCACACCACAAGTCGCCGGGTGAAGACTCTAATTGAAGATCTGGTTGATGGCCAGGTGGTGTCCTCTCGTGTGGAGGAGGTGGAGCAACCACTCTAAATGATGTTGATACGGCATCCATATTAGTGGAGCAATCGTGGTGATGGTGGTGGTGCTGGTGGAGGTGGTGGATGGGAGCTCAGTTCTGCATAGTTTATTTCTAGTGAGTTGATTCCATTGCTACAGACAATAGTCTGCAAATAAAGTGAATTTTTTTCCATTGGGTTGATTCCACTACTACAGGCATGTGAAAATAAAGCAAAAATTTCCATGTCTTTGAAAGGAGATTTACTTGTGTTTTGTTTTTCTTTTTGAGATCACAGTCCTGTACCTAGGAGAACCAAAGCAATCAAACACCACATTTTCCCTCCACCCACGCATCCTTTAGTAATATTCCCCCCATTCCATGCTTTTGCTTTTCATTTGGAAAGGACAGTCAAACTGGCAAAGCACATGGCTTTTTCCTCACAGAAAGTACTGAGGTTCAGTCCATTACCTATTTAAAAAGATTGAAAAGCACATGAAAGGGAGACAGTTCTGTGCTCCACACCCTGGATGGTCACTGTGAAGGCGTCTACTTATCCCCACCTCTGTCACTATATGTGAGGATGGCCCACCTGTCCCAGGGTAGAAATTTCAGCTAGGACTGCAGATAAGGAGATCTGTGCCTGGCGAGTTTCTGCTAAATCAGATAAGCCTTGATTGAGAACAAGTACTCCAGGTTGAAGACAAAACTACAGAGATTTTTTTACCATTTGGTCAAATACACGTATAAGCAATATGCTTTAAAAGGTACAAGCAGAAATTCAGATAAAAAGGCATGACATTTTACGCAGTTCTGACAGTTGTTCAGACTTCCTGCTCCTTCTCCTGATTGGCTGAAAAGAGAGATCTGCATTAGGATTGCCCGGGGGTTCCCCTAACATCATGGTCTGCATGAGGAGATTACTGTGGTAGGAAGAAAGTCAGCTGGTGGTTGGACAGTTTGATGGTCCAATCCATTGCAGATATGGGAGGACGTGGTGATGTGGGTATGCAGATGAACCTTTGATTAACTCAAGTGTCCAGTTCTGTGTGAGACAAAGGGTGCAAGACTTAAGAAACAAAGAGGTCTTTTTTGTGTCAGGAGTGACTTGAGAAACTACAAGTCACTTTTGGTGTGAGAAAATTGGCTCTCTGCAAGGACGTTGCCCAGGGGACTCCTGGATGTTTTATCATCCTGTGGGAGGGTTCTCTCAAGTCTCCACATGAGAAGCTGAAGCTAATAGAGGGGAGCACACCCTGCTCCCTGGATTTGAACCGCCAACCTTTTGGTCAGCTCTCCTGTCGGCACAAGGGTTTAACCTATTGTGCCACCGGGAAATTCTAGATAATCAAGCACTTGGTTGTCCATTCAGAAAGTTAACGAATTCACATTTGCTGAGCTGCCTCTTCCGCAGGAGTGGCAGAGTCTTAGTCTCATTTGAATAGACAAAAATCCTGATTTTGGAGATCATCTGTCTTGCATAAATATACAAAGGTTCAGATATTACCTGCCTTGGGAAATAGTTGGAGGGACCCTGGTCATGAAATCTATTCCCAAAGGATTATGCAAACTGAGGGTACAGGAAAGTAGCTCCTCCAAGATACATTTTGATACATTTTATACATTTAAGAATTGACACAATATACAAATGATACAAGTTACACATAAAATATAATGTCGATATATTTATGAAAGGGTTAGATTTGATAGAGTTTTAGGGTACAGCTGCTGCTAAGTTCATCCTGGAGCCTCTAGCGACTTTGACATTGTGCAACTTTGGAGCAGCAGAAAATGTTTAAAAAAGAAAGAGAAAATCGTATCTTTTGGTGGAAGTCCATAAACCTTTGGGGGGAGGGGGGGGACGCTGGCTCAACAACATCACTACCACAGCATCAAATGTGGAAACTTTCTAGATGCCTTTGAGGTTCTTCTATGAAAATTTACACACCCAGGCTTCCTACTGGACAGCGCCATGCTTGAATATCTTCCACATCATAGCCATCATGTGTCTTCACTCAGGCATATACTTGTGGCATATCTATGGGTCAGACACGTGAATAATACTGCTTTTCTATAACTTGTGCAGAAAGAAAAGCAGTATTATTCACGTGTCTATAACTTGTGTAGGAGCCCCCGGTGGCGCAGTGGGTTAAACCTCTGTGCTGGCAGGACTGAAGACCGACAGGTCGCAGGTTCAAATCCAGGAAGAGCGCAGATGAGCTCCCGCTTTCAGCTCCAGCTCCTCATGCAGGGACATGAGAGAAGCTTCACACAAGGATGATAAAACATCAAAACATCCGGGCGTCCCCTGGGCAACGTCCTTGCAGGCAGCCAATTCTCTCACACCAGAAGCGACTTGCAGTTTCTCAAGTTGCTCCTCACATGATAAAAAAAACCCAAAACAAACAAAAAAAACTTGTGCAGCCTTCTTGTCATGAGCTCTTTTTGCCACTAGGTGGCAGCAGAAGCTACATTAATGAACTCGCATAAGGTTCATCAATGTAAGAAATAATACAGTTATCACAGCCTATTTGGTTTATTGCTGGCAACATCCTTGCAACTTTTTTTTACTGTTTTTGATAACTCAGAATTATATATATAAATCTGCAAGTAGGTATATTTTTATAAAACAAAATACAATACACTGTGTTAAAACTTCATCACCCTGACAGGCTAACATATCTACTTGAGGCAATTACAAAACTGGATTGCTGTGAGTTTTCTGGGCAATATGTCCATGTTCCAGAAGCATTCTCTCCTGATGTTTCACCCACATCTATGGCAGGTTCTGAGATCTGTTAGAAACTAGGAAAGTGAGGTTTATATATCTGTGGAATGTCCAGTGGGAGAAACTCTTGTCTGCTTGAGAGTGTGGATGTTGCAATTAGCTACCTTGATTAGTATTTAATAGTCTTGCACCTTCAAAGCCAGGCTGGTTGCTGCCTGGGGAGTCTTTTGTTGGGAGGTGTTAGCTGGCCCTGACTGATTTCTGTAAATAAAGAGCAACACTAAAAAAACAGGGAAATTCCAGACAAGTATCAATCAGGGCCAGCTAACACCTCCCAACAAAGGATTCCCCAGGCAGGAAGCAGCAAGTCTCTGGAAGGAGGGAAGAAGGTAAGGAAGAAAGGAAAGAAGAAAGGAAGGAAGAGGAAGGGGAAAGGGAAGGGAATGGATAGGAATGAAGTTTTGTTATGGTTAGAAATCTACATGCTCTTCTTTGTATTGTCACAAGGGGACACTGCAGCCTGCATGTTAGAGGGAAGGTGAAAAGAAGATGTAAAGCCATAAGAAATGAAGACTGTACCATAGACAGTTCACCAGTTGGGGATGCAATAAGATAAGAAATTTTACAAGTACTGAAACACAACAGACACAATTCAAGTAAATGAATTAAGTCAGAGTCCAATTCAAATAAAGTCTGATTTCTTTCCAAAACTGATAGATTCCCTCTTCCGTTATACTCTTCTCTAAGGATCCTGCTTTACTCTTCTTCCCACTGTGAATCTAATTAACATTTAAAAATACAGAAAATAAGCAAGCAATGAGATTTTTTTTAAAAAAAGAAGATACAAATGCATTTAATAAAGAACAAAATCTGAAGCAGTAAGAAGCAACTGAAGACTTGTTTGAGGAAAATCCCAGTCCAACATTCTCACCCTTCCCATAGAAGACCAAAGGCAAGTATGTGACTGTAAGCATAGAAAGGTGACAGGACAGTATGTAATGTATGCAAGTGGCTGTAGATCTCAAGAGGGCAGTTTCTCTAGATCAAAGGTACCAGCAAGTCTTTGAAAGGTCATTGCTCAAGAGCTGGTACAGTTTGTTTTCAGCTGCCTTAGAGGGTGAGACCAGGTTTAGTGGTTTTACGTTACATGAGGGTAGATTCCAATTGAAGATGAGAAAGAAATTCTTGTTGAACCAGTAGAGAGATGGTGGATCCCCCAATCTTGGTGTTTTCCAAAAAAGGGTAGACAACAGCTACCTGTTGTGGATGGACTCCATGTTCCACGGGCCTCCTTCCAATTTGATTATTCTATTAAACTAAGAATGTGTGATATCTACTAAGGATGTTCTCTTTTGCACTCCTACCTGGGAGGAAGCCCCATTGAGAGCCAGTGTCATGTAGTGGTTTACATGTTAGACTAGGATTCCAAGGTTCAGGGTCCAAATCCCTGCTCAGTCATAGAAACCTACTGAGTGACCTTCAGCTAGTCACTCTCTTAACCTCAGAGGAAGACAATTGCTAACCTCCTCTGAATAAATCATTCGAAAGATTTATCCATAAATCAAAAACAGCTTGAAGGTACACAACAGCAACAACTCTTAATCACAATAGCACTTAATTAGCATGGTCTAATTAATTCTTTTGAGCCAGGGAGACTTGGGTAAAAGAGACTAGGTAAAGGTAAGGTTTTCCCCTGACAGAAAGTCCAGTCATGTCTGACTCTGGGGGTTGGTGGTCACCTCTATTTCTAAGCCGAAGAGCCAGTATTGTCCATAGACATCTCCAAGGTCATGTGGCCAGCATGACAACATGGAGCGCAATTACCTTTGCACCAGAACAGTTCCTATTGATCTACTCACTTTTGCATGTTTTCAAACTGCTAGGTTGGCAGAAGCTGGGGCTGACAGTGGAAGCTCATGCTGCTTCCCGAATTCGAACCTACAACCTTTCGGTCAGTAAGTTCAGCAGCTTAGTAGTTTAACCCACTGCACCACCGGGGGCTCCAAAAGAGACTATAAAGGGCATAAAAGACAAAAGGGTACAAAAAGAGAACTTTCTACTCAAAATTCAGAAGTCCATTGCACTAAAAAGATTTAGAATTGGTTTAGTGGTGGAATAATTTAGTGACATATTTGAGGTCAACAACCGTTTTGAAACAGGATGTCTGGAACTCCCAAGAAAATAAAATATACTGCATTTTCTTCAGGAAATATACTGTATTTTCTCTAGAGTATCTCATACTATCTTGCAGACATATGCATCCACATTGTGTTGTGCTTCAGTCTGGAACATAAATGGATTTGCTTGGTATTTTTATCACTTCTTATATATGGGATTATCAACACTGTAAACATTTTTTTCCTGTGGACTTTATCAAAATGTAGGGAAAAGAAAGCAGTGGCTGAAACCAATCCATATAAAGCCCATTTGAAGTTTGCAAAAAGGCATGAGGGAGACACAGTTGAACATGTGGAGAAATGCTCTTTGATCTGATGAGGCCCAAATTGGACTTTGTGATCTTTCTCCAAAATGCTACGACTAGCACAAATGCCTCATTTACACTGCCATATAATGCCATTCAAAACTGCATTATATGGACGTGTAGATGGGGCCAAATTCTAGAGTGGTCCTCATCTTGAGAATATCATCCCCATGGTTGAACTACATTTTATGCATCTACAGTGATCATATAATGCAGGCTCAAGCTGCATTATATGGCAGTGTAGATAGGGCCAAAGTCTAGAGTGCTCATTTTTTCTGAGAAGACCATCCCTGAAGTGAAGCATGGTGGTGGCAGCATAGTGTTATGATGATGCTTTCCCTCCCAGTGAGGACTGGGAACCTGGTCTAGATTGTGGGCAGATGGACAGAGCCAAATACAGGGCAATTCTGGAGGAAAATCTGTGGCAGAGAAGTTCACCAAGTATAAAGCATAAATAACACTGAAGTGCTCTTAAAGCAAGAACTTGAATGTTTTAGAATGGTTTATAAAATCCCAGACCTTAATCCAAAGAGAATCTGTACAAAATTTGAAAGTTGTTATTGACCACCTCTCCCTATTCAACAAAAATTGAGAAATTTTTGCCAATAAAAATGGAAAAAATGTAGTATCCTGACGTGCAAATGTTATAGAGACTTACTCAAAAAATACTTTAACCAGATATTGATCTGGGAGGAGTGTGACTATGTATGCCACCAACATGTGCCACTTAGTTCCAGAATAACAATATTTTGTACCTTCTTATGCATGTACTACTGTATCTTATATTCAAGGAGTAATGCCAATGCCAAATAAATCCACCCGCATTCAAGTAACACAACAAAATGTGGAAAACTCTAAGACAGTGGATCCCAAACTTTTTTTTGACCAGGGACCACTTTGACCAGGGACCACTTGACCAGGGACTATTTGACCAGGGACTACTTTTGACCAGGAACCACTCTCCAACATTAGTACCAAAAGGGTTACGAATCGGTTTTTGGTCAACTTTAGATTCAGTTTGGGGTGCTGATTCAGAACATTGCATTGGATAGACCGCATCAGCTCTAGTTTCTGATACAGGACATATGCCATGGTCAGCAACAGGGAAGGAGTGGCAGGCAATGCGAAAGAAGCAGAAATAAAACAAATAAAATAAATAAAGAGGAAGGAGGCTCACAGATCAGATTTTCGTCCTTGTGATTTTCGTGCCCACTGATGGTCCGCGGCCCACTGCTCTAAGAGGATACATTAATCTGCAAAGTATTGATTACACAGAGATAAGGCAAGATTTGGAGGTTGACGTTAAAAGGAAAAGTTTGATTATTATTGTTGCTCAACACACAGGAAAGTCTAATTCTTTGCATATCAAAAAAATTTAGAAAGAGTTAGTGCTTTGGATGCAAGATTTAATCAACAGCTCTTGAGTCAAAAACCTGGCATCAAAGCTAATGCAGTAAAGAAATGAAGCAGTTGTGAAGAGAGCCCTAGCCCTGTTTGGCAAGCTGTTTTTGGCAGTCTGCAGGTGCCAGGGAAAGTAGTCCCAATTGCTTCAGAGAAAATTGACTACTTACAAGCCATGAACAGGATGGAACCATTAACTGTTATAGAGCAACGTTTGTTATTTCAACCGCCACCCTGCTTTCAAACATGATTATTTGCATGATGGTTCCTTTTCATCTTACTAGAGTGTACTTTTCAAGGCATACAACTCTGAGAATTCCCTACCAGCATATTGTAGAAAAAAGTCACTTTTTCAAACTAAGCCTTACATTCTTAATGGGAGCCATGGAGTTGCTGTGCACATTTGGAAATGAATGCATTGCTTATAACTCTTCACCCCCAGCACCACTTCAGACTAAACGTACAAGGGTTGAATGAAAAGTAATGCCTCCACCTTCGTAACTCCTCAACATATGGCAGTACAGGTATGCGGCAGGTGCTGGCTTGTTCAGTAGACTCTCCTCTAGAGTTCCATTTTGGTAGGAAGCCTTGGCATAGTTGTGTTGTTAAAGTGCAAAGTATTGAACCCAGCGCAGACAGTCGGTCAATGCGATTTAAGCAATTGAATTATTGATAGCAGAAGGTGTCACCCCCAAAGGAGATTCATCAGAGAATAAAAGCTCTTTATGGTGATTGTGTTGATGTGAGTACTGTGTGTCGTTGGGCGAGTAAGTTTAAAGATGTTGAGGTGACACCTTCTGCTGTCAAGAATTCAATGACTGCACATTGCTTAAGTCGCATTGACCGACTGTCTGCACTGGGTTCAATACTTTGCACTTTAACAACACAACTGTTCCATGCTAAGGCTTCCCGCCAAAATGGGACTCTAGAGGAGAGTCTACTGAACAAGCCAGCACCTGCCGCATACCAGTACTGCTTTCTGTTGAGGAGTTACGAAGGTGGAGGCATTACTTTTCATTCAATCCTTGTACGTTTAGTCTGAAGTGGTGCTGGGGGTGAAGAGTTATAAGCAATGCATTCATTTCCAAATGTGCACAGCAACACAGATACCAGTACATGCCATCTGTTGATGAGTTATGAAGGTGGAGGCATTACTTTTTTTTCAACCCTCATACATGTGATAGGGAGGCTGTTGCACATTTGAACTGTCTCTCCTTGAAATAATTTTGGACATAAAAACTTTGCCCATTAAAGAGTAGGCAGAATTGGAATTCTTCTTGCTTATAACACTAGCTTTCCACTGGCAGGGAGTCTATTCGGGTGAGAATGCAAGAAGCTTCATGCTATGTATTTATGTAAAAGTTGAGTTTAACACATTTTAACAATAGGTTTACATACAAAAACTGAAACCCCAAATAAATACACAGTGATCTCTGTTATGTAAGCACTGAATAAGAAAAGCAAACCTGAACAAAGGTTAATAGCTGCAATGCACTGAACCTTAGCAACCAATTATTTATTAATTCTTGTTGAAGTGAGCCAGCATGGTGCAGTGGTTTGGGTGTTGGATTCAAATACCAGGTGCTGTAGGCTCTATTTCATAGAAAGGAATTGGCAAAACCACCTTTGAGTATTGTTGCTTAAGAAAACCCTATGAAATTAATGGGGTCACCATAAGTGGTCAGGTGACTTGAAGGCATATATACACAATGTGCATTGTCCTCAATAACCTTTATCTCCCTCAACAAGTAGAGGGCATTGCTTGTTAGATAAAGATATGGCAAGCAATACCTGCAGAGATCCCACATTCTACACAGCCATTAAAAGTACAGGAACTATCTATAGCTTTTACTCTAGCAACCTTAGAAATAATATGTACAATAGACTCTCACTTATCCAACCTTCACTCATCTAACATTCTGTATTATCCAATGCAGTCTGCCTCTCACCTGGATCCACAGCTGTTCAATACATTGCAATGTTTTGATGATAAATTCATAATCACAGTAATTATTACATAATGTTACTGTGTATTGAACTGCTTTTTCTGTTGATTTGTTGTAAAACATGATGTTTTGTTGCTTAAATTGTAAAATCATAATGTAAATTGATATTTAATAGGTTTTTCTTTAATCCCTCATTATCCAACACTTTTGCTTATCCAGCGTTCTGCTGGCCCACTTATGTTGGATAAGTGAGACTCTACTATATTACCACTTAATAGTGTTTGAGTGAATGGAACATGAGTAATTAAAATTGTCTTTAGATAGATAGATAGTTTATTTAATGCTTAGACCACAGATCTTTCACATATAGGATAGACAAATAACTACATAAAAACCAGATTATAAAATACAATACCATAAAAAAATACACCATTAAATTTTTCCATTTAAATCATTAGAAAAATTGCAAGTTGCTTCTGGTGTGAGAGAATCCACTGTCTGCAAGGACGTTGCCCAGGGGACGCCCGGATGTTTTGATGTTTTACCATCCTTGTGGGAGGCTTCTCTCATGTCCCCGCAATGGGGAGCTGGAGCTGACAGAGGGAGCTCATCCACGCTCTCCCCGGATTTGAACCTGTGGCCTGTCGGTCTTCAGTCCTGCCGGCACAGAGGTTCAACCCACTGCGCCACCAGGGGCTCCTCAAATCGCTCCTGATGTGACAAAAAAAAATTAGAAAAATTAAAATGCTAAATAAATCAATGGCAAGATGCAACCCTAAAATACGGCATAAAATACTGTATGAATTGGCACTTCCATAGATAAAAACCAGTAGAATTCAGTATTATTAAAATTTAAACAATTAAAAATGGTCTATTGGCACCACTATGAGATATGATTCTCATCAGTGATGTAAAGGTCCCAGAGAAACATGTAGGTCTTAAATATTAGGGATATATGTTGTATATGATAATGGTTTCCTAAACGCCTTAGTAAGGGCTACCTTCCATTGGGATCTCACTATAGCTCACTATTTGTCATTCCCAAGCAAGCCAAATCAAGTGCATTTACAAAAAGATAGTGTGTGTGTGCCTGTGTGAAAGGCAGGAGGACCTCCTTGGAGGACTTCCAGAGAACTTCACCCCCCCCATTTCAGGCTTTTAAGAAAGAGGAGAAAGAAGGACAGCAGGAGACCTTGAAAACACAAGTTCCTCTTCAAAGCTGGGCAGGGTTGCTGTTTGCACACAGCTCACACAACTGGGTGTGTTTGGCAGACTGCCACTATTGAGCCCTGAGGGAGAAAAGCTGTGAGGGTGGGAAGAATATTCTTTCCCTGTCCTTGCCAAGCCTTGCGGAAATCAGCAAAATACTCAACCAAGGTGGCAGGTTGCAGCAGGCAATCGTTTTGTTTCTGCATCGTCAGGGAAATGCTCAAAGTGAGTAAAGGCAAGAGAGTCTGGAATGAGCACCTTCTGAAAAGGCTAAAAGGCCCCTGGAAACTCCGTTATTCTTTGCCAACAAACCAATACTGACCTACAATGACCTTAAGAATTTCCATATGCTGTGATCATCAACAGCTCAGCTATTTCAAACTCAGTCATGGTTTCCTTTGAGTCAATCTATCTGAAATTCAGTCTTCCTCTTTTCATGCTGCCTTCCACTTTAACCAGTGTGATCATATTTTACAACTCATCATGTCATCTCACAATATGTTCAAAATATGGTAGCCTCAGTGTTGTTCCTAGTGGGATTTGGTCTTAGATCCATTGGTGATCCATTTGCCCTTTCAGCAGATCATAGCATCCATAGAGTTATCACATTCTGCTGCATTTTCCAGACTGTTTATCTAGAAAAGTCAACAAAACTGAGGAGGCTATGAGGAACAAAATGCCTTGCACTGTTTTTAGAGTACATCAGCTGCCTCAGGTGAGCAACAGTAGTCCACTGACTCCACTGTGGATTCTGCAGGCAACTCTCTGTTGGGACTTTCCTGTGCAATGCACCCAACTATTTTTCTAGTTGACCAAAGTGGGTTAGCAAAAGTGAACTGGATTTTACAAATAGTGTCTCACATTGGCACTCCCAATAGCCCATTTTGATTCTGCAGCAGAAAAGTGTAATGCAAGGTATTCTGGAATGACATGTATGGATATAATGCCATCAGGAATGAAGGAGACAATATCGTTATCTTGTGTTATCTCAGGCTGAAAAACAAAGAAAAATAAGCTACACTGCAGAATTATAAGTTCTTAAGGTGGATGAAGTTACCTGAAGATGAAGAATCAAACAGTAGGTTAGATTTGATGAGATCCTCTCTGGTGATGCTTAGGCTAAATTATGCTCAGAACTGATACAAACGAGGTCCAGAAAAAAGACAAGCCAAGGTTACATTTTAACTGCTTACCACACTATGAGAAAAAAGAGCCATAGAACCTAAGGACCTCATCACATGGAGGTCCTTGATACAGGGGAAGCAGGGGGACCAGTGCTCTGAATTGCCCACACCACCTGCTTGCCCACCACACACCAGAAACTACACTTTTCCGGTGTGCTTCCACGCTGCCCCCATGATTTCCAATCTGAACACGGGTAGACATTTTGATGGCACAAATGGCATAGAGCCCCAGTGGAAGTAGATGTGCACCATGTGATGAGATCTGCCAGGCTCTGTGCTGGCTGAGCTTGCCATGGATAACTTGACCAATGTAATGAGGTCCTAAGAATGGCTGTGTTCAGAGGCTCAATAAGGCAAGAAACTTTTGTTTTGGCTGAACTATTTCAGAATGAGGGAAAAGCTCACCTGCAACCTCCTTCCTATAAAAATAAGAGAAAACAGTATCCTCCCTCCAATACTGAAAGGTGATACATTACCGGTCTTACTATGAAAGTGGAAAACTATTGAAATGAACCATGTGGTCAATACATTCAATAGAATCATGTTGGAGGACCTAGAAAGTACCTAAAAATAACATATTTGGGGGGAGACATGAGTCAATGAAACTGCAGATAACCATTATGTGGATGCATGTAAATCCATGCATATAACATTTTTAAGGAGAAAGGTTCTAGCTCAGATCTTTTTCCTGAGCTGCTGTTTTTCTATGCAGGTCTCATATGCACTCATGCACATACATGCAAACAGACATGCATATGCAGACAGACACATACCACCAGCCGGTGGCAAAGCCAGAGTTGCAATGCAATCCAGCAGTGACCATCAAGCCATCTTCCTCATCAGTGCAGAAGGTCACTTTGCCAAACAAGGGCAACACATTTTAGCTGATGGTAGATTCTTTTGGAACAGGCCATCTCTAGTTTTAGCTGATGCTTCTGTTTTTGTGGCACACACCCAGCTTAGTCACTGATTAATGGGAAGAGCTGGGTTCTCTCGCTCTGTCTCTCAACAGGATTCTGGAGCCCTGCCCAGGGCGTTCCTTTTCTTTCAGGTCTTGCCAAAGTGGTTAGGCAGGTAGAAAGGTATGTTTGCATAACCTGTGCCACCTGCTCCACCCTACCAGGGAACAGGCGATGCTTTTTTACCATATAAGGAAGCAAAATGAAAGCATTGATATTTCTCCTAAAACCGGTATGGTAAATGGCTATCCAGGCCCATACAGTGACCATCTAACTTAATCTGTTAGTGTTATAATATGCATGTGTGTGGTGGGAAGTGGGTCCTAAGGTCTGGGATAGCTAAATGATTCCCATAGTTAGCTCCAGGTTTGAGAATGGCCTGACAAATGGCTCCCTGGCTGAGAAGAGCCCCCAGTTGCAAGCTTGCTGGAAGCCACAATATATTCTGAGAAAATGTACACTATCTAGTTTTACTCAATGCTTCAGAGCAAAGCTACATTGAGTGCTCTGAAACACTGTGAGAAATTAAAAACAGTGGTGATGGTGGTGAGGCTAGCCTGTTCTTCTGCAACCTCCGTTGGCTTTCCAGAAAAAACATGCAAGAAATGAATCACACCAAACAGTTATTTTAGAGGGAAAGTTGACCTTATGTAACTCACTTCTGTCTACACCAGGAATGGACAACTGCAATGTGCTCTACGTGGGGCTGCCCTTGAAGACGGCCCGGAAATTTCAATTGGTCCAACGGGCAGCAGTCAGACTACTAACTGGAGCGAATTACAGGGAGCGGTCAACCCCCCTGTTTAAGGAGCTCCACTGGCTGCCATTTATTTTCCAGGCCCAATTCAAGGTTATTATCTACAAAGCCCTGAACGGTTTGGGACCTGCCTACCTTTGTGACTGTTTACAAACCTACATGATCTCTTTGATCTTCTGGAGCAGCCCTTCTCTCGCTCCTGCCTCCATTGAAAGTGTGACTTGTGGGGATGAGGCAGAGGGCCTTCTCTGTGGTGGCCCCTCGGCTCTGGAACTTGCTTCCCAGAGATATTAGGCAAGCTCCCACTCTGGCAGTCTTCAGGAAGAGCTTGAAAACTTGGCTGTTCCAATGTGCCATCAATGAATGAACGAACAATAATTCCCTGACCTGACCAATTCCTGCAAAAATGCCCCCGGAAGCACTTTATTACCTGTTAGTGCAATCAAACCTTACTTTATCTTCCAGATCCCCTGCCCAGATACATTAAACTGTTGTCTCACCCAGTGTTTTTAATTTTTAATTTTTTCAGTCTATTGGAATTGGCCCTGCCCACTGTGATTGATTTTGGTGTTTTTAAATGTTGCTACGTTATTTTGTTTGATGTGTTATTTATAATGGGTTTTGTATTGTATTTTTATTTCTAGATGTTTTATTGCTGTGTTCTGTATACATTGATGTATTGTATTGCTGGGCTTGGCCTCATGTAAGTTGCCCCGAGTCCCCTTGGGGAGATGGTGGTGGGGTATAAATAAATTATTATTATTATTATTATTATTATTATTATTATTATTAACTGTGCCTTACTGGATATTTTTGGCTTGCAGCATCTAACATAACCAAAGATGAAGTACAAATAGAATTTGCTGTCCAAAAACACCTGGAGGGCCACAGTCGTCCACCCTGATTTATACTAATCAGCAGTGACTTTCCATGGTTTCAAGTACAGGTCTTTTCTGGCTTTATCTGGCGATGCTGGGGAACCTGGGACAAAGGGAGGTACTCTACCACTGAACTGTGGCCTACCATGGAAAAAGTGGTCAACCCAGTAGCCTCGCTATGTGTCTCATTTTAGATAGCCCTGTTTATTTATTTATTTACTATATTTCTATACCACCCTTCTCAGCCTGGGGGTCGACTCAGGGCAATTTACAAAACCAGCACAATTCAATGCCACAATAATATAAACAGTTAAAAGCATATAAACATCCATAAAAAAATCAATAAAACATAAAACATAAATCCTCCCTATCTAATTTACAGAATCTTTATCCGATTGCAATTGTCTAGCCATTCCGAGGTCAAGTAATTATTTACTACATTGCATTTGAGAAAGCCTGCTCACAAAGCCAGCTTTTGACTTTTTTCGGAATGTTAGGAGAGTGGGAGCCAATCTAATATCTCTGGGGAGGGCGTTCCATAGCCGAGGGACCACCACTGAAAAGGCCCTATCTCTCGTCCCCGCCAACCGAACCTGTGAAGAAGGCGGGACAGAGAGCAGGGCCTCTCCAGAAGATCTTAAATTCCTGGATGGTTCATAAGGAGAGATACGTTCGGACAGATAAGCAGGGCCAGAACCGTTTAGGGCTTTATAGGCTAAAGCCAGCACTTTGAATTGTGCTTGGTAGCAGACTGGCAGCCAGTGGAACTGGCGCAACAAAGGAGTTGTATGCTCCCTGAGCGCTGCTCCTGTTAGCAACCTGGCTGCCGCTCATTGGACCATTTGGAGCTTCCAAACAGTCTTCAAAGGCAACCCCACGTCGAGAAAGTTGCCGTAATCTTTACAGGATGTAACCAGAGCGTGGACTACTGTGGCCAAGTCAGACTTCCCAAGGTACGGGCACAGCTGGCGCACAAGTTTTAATTGTGCGAATGCTCTCCTGGTCAACGCCGAGACCTGGGATTCCAGGCTCAGCGATGAATTCAGGAGCACACCCAAGCTGCAGTGGGAGTGTAACCCTGCGCCTTCAGGGGGAGTGTAACCCTGCCAAGCACAGGCTGTAACCCTATGCCCTGTTCGGCCTTATGACTGACCAGGAGTACCTTTCTCTTGTCTGGATTCAATTTCAATTTGTTTGGCCTCATCCAGACCGTCACAGTGGCCAAGCACCGGTTCAGGACCTGAACAGCCTACTTAGTAGAAGGTGGGAAGGAGTGACAGAGTTGGATGTCATCTGCGTACAGGTGACACCGTACCCCGAAACGCCGGATGATCTCCCCCAATGGCTTCATGTAGATGAAGGTATCCTCTAATTTGAAAGGCTGCTCGTTCATGTCCTAGTCAAAGATGAAGAAGCATAAGAAGGAAGGGCAAGTAGCACAGTTACTGCACAGACAGTCAGACAGAGCAGACCCTTCAGCCCCCTACTTATTCTTGTCCTGGTCAGGAAGGTAGATCATTATTTCTCTATTTGCCTAAATCTAGAGACCAGTTGCTGGCATGTTCTTTTGACATAGTAGAAAGTATCTGCTGCAAAAGTGAGAGGGAAACTCTTTCACATGTCTGATCGTGAGTTTTAGCTCCACAAAAGACAAAGAATAAGGGAGCTCCCATAGGTTTGCTGCCAGGTTCTCAGATTCATTATGTGAGTCACACAACAGCTTTGAAAACTTTTGGCATTGTGGCTCAGCAAAAGGCTTGGCAATAGGGCCAGTGAAGCTAGGCTCAATTTCCCCATAACAAGGGACTTTTGTTAATCATTTACAGCACTTGATGGGGGTTTAGTCTAGTTCATTTCCCTTTCAAATCTCATTTTTCAACACAGTTTCTGGACACCTCTGTTCTTGGGCCGAACAGAATTTAGTTGGATGATATATTTCAGAACTTCAGATATTTTCCTCACAGATACTACATTTGTTCTGGTTTTCCTGTGGCTTTTCAAGACCTTGATCATATGGAAATGGAGTATTGTGTGGAGGGTATGCTTAGCGTGCCCCGCCCCCCAAGCAAACAGTTTTAACTAGTGACAGTACGGCCGGATTAAGATGTACTAAGATATATCATGTTACTTTTTTCTGTTGGTAGTGGAGTTGAAATTTTATTGCCTGGGTTCTACAGCTCTTTATCTCCCAGAGTTCACATAGCAAATAAAATAAAATAAAAAAATTGCAGGGCATCTGCTTGAATTGTTGTCCCTCCAGACTCTTTTGACAACAACAAGAAAAACATCTTGACAAAATGTAGGCCTATAACTCTAACATCACCGTTTCCCTACTTCTCCCATATGATATTTTGTACCTTTGTCAGTGGAGATTCAAAAGTTTGTATGCTATATCCCATGCAATTTTGTTGACCCACTAAAAGCATCACTCTTCTGTGGATTTTGGATGTCATGTTTAAAAGCTCCCCCTAACACTTCCAAACCTAACTGTTTTTGTGTGTAGTATTTAGAGGTTGCTCATAACCTAAAGTTCTAAACTGTAACTTTCTTAGCTGGTAAATCTAGTTCTGGTCATCACGATTGCCATGGAGTAGAAAGCAAAAGTGCAAAGGTTTGCAGATTGATGTTTTCACCCAAAGACTCAGAGATATCTGAAAGCTGGGGCACATAAATAGATGATGTAATGATGATAGTGCTAAACAGCCATTACAGATTCAATGGGATGTCCCACCACGAATGGAGTGAAGTGATTTTGCAATATGCTGGCAACCTGTTTCAAAAAGCAAAGAGTCACTGGGTTGCTGTGAGCTTTCTGGGCTGTATGGCCATGTTCCAGAAGCATTCTCTCCTGACATTTTGCCCATATCTATGGCAGGTATCCATAGGAAAGAATGCTTCTGGAACCAGGGCCGTAGCCAGAAAAAAATTCGGGGGGGGGGGGGGTTCAACACACACACCCCCATCTTGGTTGCTTCACTACATCGGCTATTGCTGCAAGTAATGACAGTATGAATAAATTGTCAATATTTGCTTGAGATAGTGCTTGCAGTTCTGGAGGGACTCTTAATTTTTTGCATCTCATAGACTTAGCATGGGGATTTGGTTAACCAGTTAAAATTCATGAGTAAACCAGGTTTTTTTTTTTAAAAAAATCTGAAACATTTTTTTTGGGGGGGGAGGGTTGAACACCTACCCCCCCCCCCTCGCTACAGGCTTGTCTGGAACATGGTCATATAGCCCAGAGAATTTTCAGCAACCCAGTGATTCTGGCCATGAAAACCTTCGACAACCGAAAGAGTCACTTTTTCTCAATGTTAACCTGTCGGGTGGGATGGGGTGGGGCACATGCTGACAAACCAGGACCAAAGTCAAAGGTTAAAAGGGCCTGCTCTTTTTTTTCCTGCCACCTTTTCCCTGCTTCTTTCTTCCAACCCTATTAGTGAATTGCTGGGAAGGAAACGGTTCTGAGTGATCTCAGCTGAACCATTTGGAGACTAGAGACCACCCTATGACAGTACCGTCACATAGAATTGTTTTGTGTATCCCTTTTATACTGGCCAGAAATGCTTTTTTAATCCAAAGTATTCCAAGAATATTATTGACATGTCAAAACCAGGTGATAAAGTGGTGCGAACTTACACTTGGACAGCCTCTTCCATATCAACATATTGCTTCCTATTTGGACAGGCAGACCTCAGATGAAAAATAGCAGCTGGCATGCCCAGCTTGCGAACTTGGAAAACAGGATGCTGCATATCCTTCAACATTTCACTGCTGAAATCTGGGACGCCTGTGACCAAGCAACATCAGAGTGTGGTCAATAGGTCAAAAGTTATTAATGAAGAAAAACAACCAAGTTAGGAGATGTTGCAGCAGCTTGCTTTTGCCTGAGCCTATGGGATGGGAAAGATTTTGCCTCTTTTTCTCTCCCTCTGTTGAGTTAAGTGAGAACAAGATACTTTTGCACTTTGAATTCAATTTGTAGTAATTTGATTACAGTAAGGGCAAAGGGGAAAGTGGCAGGAAAAGAAATAAACTAGGATATTTTAAGAAAAGGTGGAAAACAAAGGATTGAGGTTTTACCTGCCATGTCAGGACAATTGGAGAGTATAGTGTTGGGGCCTATGGCCTATCAATTGGATTCCCATATCTTAGAGAACCATGGGAACACAATGGTGTTGGCACATTTATCTCCCATGAACATATATGTTCCAAGCTCAGTTCCCAAATAGGTGTTGAAAGCAACCGCACACTCATGAAGCAAGAGCGGCCTTTCTGAGAAACCGTCTTGCCCTGGGTGCGGCTTTTGGTGGGAAGGAATGCAGAGGCCTCAAAATCCTTTCCCATCCTGTAATTAAGTTTCTTGCAAGTTTCAGCAAGGTTGGACTGGGCCCATCCCCAGCCGCGGGTGAAATACAGAGCAAGGTAGTTCAGGTAAACAGAAGAACCATGTATTTCTTATGTAAATCGAACTAATGAGGGGTGAAAGCCATATTCGACTGACCCACGGGTCCATCTGGAAAAGGTTAATACAATAGAACAAATAATTATGAAGGAATTCATTTGGTATTTCAAAATCATGAGTATAGCTTATGTCCTATGTAACTAGTGTTCATGTTTCTGTTTTCCTAAGCATCAGACCAGCTTGAATTATGTTTCTTCCTGGCCATACAAAACCCTTTCCAGACTGAAAATATCCACTGGTGGACCAAGAAAAAGCATGCTCCAAGCAACTAGATTACGGCAAAATGATGCCAGTTTCTGTCCCTCACCAAACCAGTTCATATGGACAACACATTTTTTCTATATCTGAAACCACCTTTTTCTCTTCTTCAAATCCCTCATCATAAATTCTCAGCAAGTTGTAAAGCTTGTTCTCATATATGCCCTGAAACATTGCCATCCAAATGCTTTCTTCTGCATTTCTGCTCTCCTTTGACCCCATTTTCAAATGCTTTTAGGGGGAAAAAACTATTGACTTTAAGCTTTTGATGTCATAACAAATCTTGGAAAGTTACTTTACAAAAGAAATCAGGGACAGTTATTATTATTATTATTATTATTATTATTATTAACTTTATTTGTACCCCGCTAGCATCTCCCGAAGGACTCGATGCGGCTTACAAAGGCCAAGACCTCAATACACAACATAACAATACAAAACCTAAAGCAAATTAAAAACAATTAAAGCAATATAAACAACAAGCAATAAACAATACACTAAGACACAATAAAACTGGGCCGGGTCAGAGTAATGGGTACAGAAGTAAAAGTGCTGATGTGACAGGTGGTATATAAGGATTATAGGGTAAGTGCAGAGTGCAGTGTGCAGCAATCTTAATTCTAATAAAGTGCTTCTGGGACTTGTTATTGGAGATTTCCTATTCTGGAAAGGCACATCGGAACAGCCAGGTCTTCAAGTTCTTTCTAAAGACTGCCAATGTAGGGGCCTATCTAAGATCTTTGGGGAGGGTGTTCCAGAGTCGGGGGGCCACCACGGAAAAGGCCTTGTCTCACGTCCCCACCAAACACACTTGCGATGCGGGCGGAATCACGAGCAGGGCCTCTCCAGTTACATTTCCAAGGCCCCCAAACGTCAATACCTACTTACCATCATTGCTAGCATATTTTTAAAGCAGTGCACCATCAAAAAGTAACAAAATAGTTATTTTTGATTTCTTAAAAATCACCTACAAAGTGCTGCTTGAGTACAAAGGACTACCATGACCATTCCCTACAATACTGTAAAAGTACAATTACAACTACACAAAAATAGAAGCAAAGTTATCACTTACTATGACTTTTTCTAAAAGTCAGCATCTGGGATACATGTGTAATATGAAGGCTGGATCTACACTGCCAAATAATGAAGTTTGAACTGCATTGAATTGCATTATATAGGTCTGCACTGGCCATAAAGTGCAGTTCATACTGCATTATTTGGCAGTGTAGATCCAGCTACAGTTAGTGTGATGAACATGACCTAATTTTGGTTTCTCCTAGTTTCTCATTTTCCAATCCCCTTTCCCAATCCATTCCATTTCTATTCTTGTTCGCAATTTGCTTTCTAAAGTTCAGATGAAAATTCATGTGGATATGTACACATCCCTACTAATATATACAATTTTGTACACAACTTGCTAGATTTATGCCCTTTTTAAAGAAAGAACTTTTACCAAAGTGGTTTTTGCTTTATATAAATCACTAGCCGTCTCCTGCCACGCGTTGCTATGGCCCAATCTGTGTATATGTGTGTATGTATGTATGTGTGTGTGTGTATGTGTGTGTGTGTATATATGTGTGTGTGGTTTTGTGCATGTCTTATAATTTTGTTTTGTTTTTTGGCTTTTTAAGTCTCTTCTGCTGTGTTATTGTATTATGATACTGCATTGTTGTTTAATTAATGCTTTATGTACTGTTTTAATCAATGTTTTATGTATTTTAATTGTTGTTGTATTATTATAATTGTTTATATGTACCGGCATCGAATCGTTGCCGAATGGAAGCCGTCCTGAGTCCCTCTTCAGCGGTAGAGAAGAGACGGGGTAGAAAAACCGTAAATAAATAAATAAATAAATAAATAAAATTTCAGTGTTTTTACAAGTGATGGTCACTCATTGACCTGATAGGTGTATTATGTCCAAATTTGGTGTCAATTCGTCCAGTGGTTTTAGAGTTATGTTAATCCCACAAACAAACATTACATTTTTATTTATATAGATTTTATTAATATCTTTCATTAATACATGTATTTCTGCACACCACTGACACATGCATTTCTGAATCTTTTCTATTTCCAATGTCTGGAGAAGCTTGAATGCCGAAAAACAATCATGTTCCAGTTTGCATATTGGTTCAGGAAATTTCTATGTGGCCATTCAAACATCTTGCCTGTGGAACTCTGTGTATGAGTTAAGGGGGTAGAAGGGAGAAGAAAAACTTCTGTGTGTCTGAATGTGACATGGAGCAGCACAGTTTGCCATTATGCCCATATATATATTCAGTCTTTAAGCAGTTCGATGCAAAGTCTTAGAAAATAAAATTAATTCAACAGCATAATGCTTCTTTATCATCATCATCATTGGTGATCACTCGGGTCTGGGTATGATCGCCTTCCAAGCGTAGTGTCTTGGTGGTGGATCCATAGGTGACTGGTGTTTTGACACATGTTCTTCCACAGTAAGAAAATACATTTCCAGATGGAAGGTGCCTTCCTCTTGACACATTTCTCCCTTTCACGCTCTATTTGTGCCTCTTCAAATTCTACAGCACTGTTGGTCACAGCTGACCTCTAGTGAGAGTGCTCAAGTGCCAGAGCTTCCCAGTTCTCAGTGTCTATGTCACAGTTGTTAAGATCGGCTTTAAGTCCATCTTTAAATCTCTTTTCCTGTCCACCAACCTTCCATTTTCCATTCTTCAGTTGGAAGTAGAGTAACTGCTTTGTGAGACAGTGATCAGGCATTTGGCCAATGTGGCCAGTCCAGTGGAGTTGGTGGCGTAGGAGCATTGCTTCAGTGCTGGTGGTCTTTGCTTCTTCTAGCATATTGATGTTTGTTTTCAGGATTTTTCAGAGGCAACACTGATGGAATTGTTCCAGAAGTTAAGTAGATGGTCCACATTTTGCTGGCGTGTAACAGGGCTGGGAGGAGAATATATATAAATCAAAATGTAATGTTCATTTGTGGGATTAACATAACTTAAAAACCACTGGACGAACTGACAACAAATTTGGCCACAAGACACCTATCAGGCCAACGAGTGATCATTACTCATAAAAAAAGAAAACAGTGGAAAGGACATAAAAACCAAAACACCAAAAAGACATTACAGCGCATGCACGAAAACAACTCCAGGGCCCTGCCCCCTCCATTTCTACTTGAACCAAGTGTAAATGTTGCAATTGTCCACCTGGATTACCTTTGAATAGCCTAGCACCTTAAAAGCCTGGCTTCTACCAGCCAGCAGGAAACCTTTGGTGGGAGGAGTTCCCTAGCCCAGATTGTTTCATGTCTGGAAATCTTTTGTTTTCTGAGGGTCACAGCAACGTGTGGCCAGGTACAACTAGTAGCTTTATAAACAAGTATCCTGGTTTCCCTTTGAATGTCTCGATCCACAAACACTCTTGCTTCTTTTGGAAGAATGCTACAGTCACAGAGTTCAGGCGGTGTTGTATTTCAGTGTCAATGTTGATTTTTGTAGAGAGGCTGCTGTCAAGGTAGCAGAAAAGGTCAACATTTTCTAATGTTACACCATTATGTTGTATTTCTGGCATTGTAGAGGGATTGGCTGGTGGCTACTGAAGGAGCACCTTGGTTTTCGCAATGTTCTGTAAGAGGCCAAGCTTTCCGTATGCTTCTGCAAAGGCATTTAGAGTGGCCACAATGCTTGGAAAGCATTCATCAGGTATAATCTCCTGCTATTGCTTTAAAATACAAGGATGAGCGTCCAACAACTCCTTTATGAACAAACCTTGTCTGCTTTGTATGGGCTACAAAACAGCAGTTTGGCACCACCTGTGGGTAGGTATTGAAGTTGCAATATGTTCAGTATTCTGAATCTATACACTCTTATAAACTACAACAGAAAGCAGAGTGAATGTATGTTTCAAGGAAGTCATTTTGAAACACATGGGAAGATGACAAGAGAGATAAAATGGGTAAACTCTGGGAAACTCTGACTGTTCAGATTAATAAATCTCCATGTCAGATATCTCAAGTTAACCACTGGCTCTTTTTCACACCATACAGATAAAGGAGCTTGGAGAATAGGAGAGAAAGAATACTTTTTGGATTTAAACTCCCAGATCGTCTACTGAGTATGGTGATTCTGGGTAGAGTTGCCAGGTGTCTAACATTCCAGGTCATTCAATTTCAAGGCCAAAATTTGAGATTTATGGTTGTGCCTTGATGCTGTCACAAGAATGGGATGCAATTATGTATTTAAGCAGGATAAAGTAAGCATTGACCACAGCTGCAAAGAGTATAAAAGTATGTTATAATTTTTGAAAGGACTATTTTAGCACAGGAGAACATTGTCGTCCCTCCACATTTGTAGTTTTGACTTGTGGATTCGATTATTTACAGATTTGACTAAAAATGTTCTCTTTTGGGGCCCTCCTAAACTGCTATATAATCCAGAATATCAAAGTAGATATTCCACATTTTCTGCTTTGAACTGGATTATCTGAGTCAACACTGTTAGATAATCCAGTTGAAAGCAGATAATATTGATTTTATACAGCTGTGTAGAAGGGGCCTAGGGATCTCTAGGTCAGTGGTTCTCAAGAAATTTAAAGATGCGCTCAAAGCCAACCTTAAAAACTCTGGCATAGACACTGAGAACTGGGAAGCCCTGACCCTTGAGCGCTCCAGCTGGAGGTCAGCTGTGACCAGCAGTGCTGCAGAATTTGAAGAGGCATGAATGGAAGATGAAAGAAAGAAACGTGCAAAGAGGAAGGCACGTCAAGCCAACCGCGACCGCCTTCCACCTGGAAACCAATGCCCTCACTGCAGGAGAAAATGCAGATCAAGAATAGGGCTCCACAATCACCTATGGACCCATCAGAATACTAATCCTGGAAGACTATCCTACTCGGCCAATGAGGGATCACCTAAGTAAGTAAGTAAGGTTCTCAACCTATAGGTCCCCAGGTGTTTTGGCCTTCAACTCCCAGAAATCCCAGCCAGTTACCAGCTGTTGTGATTTCTGGGAGCTGAAGGTCAAAACAACTTGGGAACCACAGGTTGAGAACCACTGCTCTAGGTCATCTAGTGTTGCTCCATGGTCAGCTCTCTTCAGTTATAGTGGAGGACCTAGAGATTTCTAGAAACAGTATCTTTCTAGGATCTTCTGGATCCTCCAATGTGATTCTTCCATCATCTTCCAGGGGAAAGTGACCACAGTGTCATATTGGAAGACATAGTGATTCCTAGTTCTAGCCATTACAAAAAGTCAACTTCTTTGTATTGTTGAAGGCTTTCATGGCTGGAATCACTGGGATGTTGTAGATTTTTCAGGCTATATGACCATGTTCTAGAAGCATTATCTCCTGACGTTTCACCTGCATCTATGGCAGGCATTCCCACAACCTCACAACCTCTGAGGATGCCTGCCATAGATGCAGGTGAAACATCAGGAGAGAATGCTTCTAGAACATGGCTGTATAGCCCAAAAAACATACAACAACCCAGTCAATTTCTTTTTTGCAGTACTTTTGAGGGTACAACCAGCCTTTTACATGTACAGTCAGCCTTCCATATTCATTGGAGTTAGGGGACCCTATGCCTATTCATCTTTAAGTCACTGCTGTCATCCTGAGATTCATTTCCTCCTTAGGACTGGAAAGAAAGGTTCATGCTATGAGATCTGAGAAGCCTAATTTGGGAGATGTAGTCAATAAATTCATATTTCCAAGCTCTGAATATGCAGTGCTACACATAGGATGTGACAGAGCATGGAATAACTACTGTGGTGACATATTAAATCCTTTGGACTCCATAACCCAGGGCCTACCAGTCTATTGGCCACCTACTGTGGCCTTCCAGGTGTTTCCTTCCTTTTTCAAGACCAGGCAGTCAGCCAAGACGAGAGGTGAATCTGTGCTGAGCTGTGTGTTTAGGTGATTGCTTTGCAAGGTGTGTGGCAGTATGATGTGAAAGGCACAGATTTTGTTCAGTATTAATTTATTACCAAGGATGCATATGACCCTTAGGATAATTTCAAAAAGTGATCAATTCAAACCTCTGAGATGGCAATATGCCCTTTTCCAAGTGTCCTGTTGAGGAGTGAGGAAGAGGGAAGAGAGAAGAGAGAAAAAGATGCCAAGGAGAATAAAAAGAGATAGGCTTATCTATTTTGGTTCTGCCTGCCATTGCCACATGGCTCCTAACAGCTTGTTCCTATGGCTTGACAGAGAAAAAATTGCTCATCTCTGGTTTACTGACATGAAATGCTACTCAAAATGTCTGTCTGTCGACATATGCCAGTCCATTACCATGGACTCCCAGCTTTAGGAAATATCCAAGAAAGAAAGTTGTAGCCATTAGGCATTGGTTCTTGGCACATTGGGGGGGGGGGGGGGGTGCCACTTCATGACATTCGATAACCTAAGAAGCATTGCTATAGAAGACTCAGCCCTTATTTTATTTATCTGTTCATTTTCTTAAATCCTGACAACAGCAAGAATTCTCTTAACAGAATGGTTGTGCTCTCAAGTCCCCTGTCATCATGAAGTTCGTAGGGGTTTCTTAGGCATGGTGTAATCAGAGACGGTTTTGCCAGTACCTTCTACCGAAATCCAAGTACAAACCAGGGCGGACCCTACTTAAATTACAAGACCAGGTGGAATCTGGTGCCAGAATAAAAAGAATAAACTGCACAGTGGGCAAATGAAATACATGAAAATACACTGGAGATCCTGTATGGGACATATACTGTAGCCATGAGGTTTTACCCACACTCTGTTCCCCAATCCAATCCCTTCAAACCCATCTTAAAAGCCAGGCAGTTGTACCAGAGTGAAGGAGTTCTGCCTAACCCTGGTCAGCATTGCCTGGCAGTATCATGGTTTTCATTGCCAACTCTGCTTGGAAATAGCAAGACTGAACCTAAGACTTTTATGTACAAAACACAGCCTTCATTGCTGAGCTACAGCCTTCACCTTCATTGACCTTGCAAAGGCATTCGACACAGCATTTTTCTGAATGAAGCACAGAATGTTTGAGGACTGGGACATCCATAGGGATACTAAGGTGCTTGTTTATAAAGCTATTGTCCCCTCAACCCTGCTATACGCCTGAGAGACGTGGACTGTCTACAGATGTCACATGCAACTCCTGGAAGGATTCCATCAACGCTGCCTCCGGAAAATCCTGCAAATTGCCTGGGAAGACAGGTGGACAAATGTCAGTGTGCTGGAAGAAGCAAAGACCACCAGCACTGAAGTGATGGTCCTCCACCATCAACTCCGCTGGACTGGTCACATTATCTGAATGCTCGACCACCGTCTCCCAAAACAGTTGCTCTACTCTGAGCTCAAGAATGGAAATCGGAATGTTGGAGGACAGGAAAAGAGATTTAAAGATGGGCTCAAAGCCAACCTTAAAAACTGTGGCATAGTCACAGAGAATTGGGAAGCCCTGGCTCTTGAGCGCTCTAGCTGGAAGTCAGCTGTGACCAGCAGTGCTGTAGAATTTGAAGAGGCACGGATGGAGGGTGAAAGCGAGCAATGTGCCAAGAGGAAGGCACATCAAGCCAACCCAGACGGGGACTGCCTTCCACCTGGAAACCGATGCCCTCACTGCGGGAGAACATGCAGGTCAAGAATAGAGCTCCAAGTCTCCTACATACCCACTGGCAGTACACTGAACTTGGAAGACAATCTTACTCGGTCAACGAGGGATTACCTAAGGAAAGGAAGGACAGCCTTTACCATAAAGGATCCTTCAGGAAACAAAAAATCATTAATGATTTGCACTAGAAGTGATACATAAAGTCAGGGTAGTTTGAATCGATTTGTCTCAAAGTCCGCCAAGAAAATGGACTCAGTAACTCCAACCCTATTTTGTTGTTTTGTGTTTTTGGGTCATTTCTGACTTATAGCACTTTAATAATAATAATAATAATAATAATAATAATAATAATAACAACAACAACAACAACAACAACAACAACAATTTATTTATATACCGCTCTGTCTCCCCAAGGAGACTCAGAGCGGATTCCAAGTAACATCATCAATACATACAGAGTAAACAACATGAACAGAAGATTAACAAAACAATATAAGCCTAAAAATTGTTGCTGTAACGCATATATATTAAAAGTAATCCTGCCTGTTCAAGGCAATTTAAAGGCACTTAGGTCACTTAGGCCCCATCGACACTGACCATTTAATTCAGTTCAAAGCTAACATAAACTATGGCAGCCAGACAACAATTTCCCACAAAAGCATGTAAAAGAATGCCCTTGATATGCATTAGTGCTTTGTGATTTGTGTTGTTACTGCTGGGCCTTGAAGTGATTCCAGGATTTCCTATTTGCATCTACTCTCTTCAATATTTGAAACTGCATTAAATGGTCAATGTAGATGTTTCAGTGGGCTTCCATGGCAAAATGAGGAATCGACCCTGGTCTCTAGAAGCCATGGTCCAACACTCAAACCACTGCATGATCCTATAGGTCTGATAAAACCCCACCGATTTAAAACTGTATCAAACATTTTACCTATAGGTTCCAAGGATGTGGAGAAATGCTTGCACAATTTGTTTGCAGAAAGATGCATGCATAGCCGCTTTGTTGCCAGATGAGGGCAGTGTTGATAAACATTTGGAAAAGCTTGGCCATTACAGGGGAAAATCCAGAAAAGTTGGCATCAAGTTTAACTTTCAGACATTGTATTTTGCCTTGACAGGAGATGTCTGCATGTCAGCCAAAACCCAGCTGGTATCTTCAGAGAGTTATACAAATGGGACTGCAGCATGCCTTCGTGAGGTCTATGTCAGTGGCAAAACTCACTGAACGTAGCAAGGAAGATCAACTATATGTTTTAAATAAAAGTTAACTTCTCCCTTGCTCTCTTTCTCTTTTTAAAAAATTGCAACATGCAGAGTTGAATCTTGCAGACTTACGGCTGTGATGTCTGCATTTGGAAAGGTGGAATGCTGACATTGTCCTTGGACGGAGAATGTACGTATTTCCATTGGGACTGCTTTGCAGGATGTTCATGCTATAGCATCTTGGAAGGGCCACACCTCAAGGGCGTCAAAGGTGGGGCCTTCTGACATCATCTTTTCATAAAGTGGGAAAGACGGATATCTCCTCTGGAAAGATGACGTATGCCACGCCTGCTATTATGGTATGCCGGCAATGCAATGTATTGCCCCACAGTGTTGTGAGTAGGAAAAAAGAATGAGATTGTGTTGGGTGTGACTTTTGTCAGACATTTGATGTCATACAGTTCAGACAGTGTATTCTTCACAGGCCCACAAAGATTGTCACCCATTCATAGAATCATAGAATCATAGAGTTGGAAAAGACCTCATGGGCTATCCAGTCCAACCCCCTGCCAAAAAGCAGGAAAATTGCATTCAAAGCACCCCCGACAGATGGCCATCCAGTCTCTACCACACTCCGGGGTAGAGAGTTCCACTGCTGAAGAGCTCTCACAGTCAGGAAGTTCTTCCTAATGTTTAGATGGAATCTCCTTTCTTGTAGTTTGAAGCCATTGTTCCACATCCTAGTCTCCAGGGCAGCAGAAAACAAGTTCGCTCCCTCCTTCCTATGACTTCCTCTCACATATTTATACATGGCTATCATGTCTCCTCTCAGCCTTCTCTTCTTCAGACTAAACATGCCCAGCTCTTTAAGCCGCTCCTCATAAGGCTTGTTCTCCAGACCCTTGACCATTTTAGTCGCCCTCCTCTGGACACATTCCAGCTTGTCAATATCTCTCTTCAATTGTGATGCCCAGAATCACAATATTGGACACAATATTCCAGGTGTGGTCTAACCAAGGCAGAATAGAGGGGTAGCATGACATTCATATATTCTTTTGTTGCCAGCAAGCTGTATCTGCAGAAATAATTTCATATTGCATTCCTTGAGTAAGAACATATATATTGCAATGTATAATTGTCTACATGCATGTATGTGTACAATGGTCTAAATGCATTTATGTGTTGTTCATCTTTTTAAACAGCATCCCCACCCCATTCCAACTCCAAGATAGCTTCAAAATGTGGACAGGGCAAAATGAGATTAAAAATCTCTTCTTAGTATTCTGAGATGTCCTTCTTTCATACATTTGTTTCCCTGGATGCTGATCACAGTTGGTTTGCATTTGCACATGAGATAATACAGGTCTATAGATATTTATTTATCGTATCAGGAGCAAACCAAGTGTACAGTTGTAATTTTTTTAAAGATATACTACAGGTATGCTTGCGCCAAATAAAGACACGGTCACTGAAAATGGACTGCTGTAACGATGGGGGCCCTTCCACACAGCCCTATATCCCAGAATATCAAGGCAGAAAATCCCACATTATCTAAGTGTGGACTCAGATAACCCAGTTCAAAGCAGATATTGTGTGGCTTTCTGCTTTGATATTCTGGGATATAGGGCTGTGCGGAAGGGCCCTGGGAGTTGAAGTAGGCATAACTTCACAAATCAAGAAGATACCTGAGGATACTCTGGTCATAGAACAGAGGGTTATGCACACCCTCCAACTGTTCTAACTGATATGGACAGTTCCAATTAATCTTCTACTGTTTTACTTTTCCCACTGTTTCTCAGGGCCCTTCCACACAGCCATATAACTCAGAATATCAAGGCAGAAACCCCACATTATCTGCTTTGAACTGGATTATCTGAGTTCACATTGCCATATATTCCAGTTCAAAGCACATATTGTGGGATTTTATTCAGCTGTGTGAAGGGGGCCTCAAATTTGTGTTTCTCTCTCCTCATCACCATCCAGAAATCCAAAATCCTCTTTGTCATCGGTTTACTTCAACAGATGCAAAATGAGTTCAGGGTGCAAAGGTAATTCACCGCTTTGAGTCGCCTGAGGGCTGAGAAAAGCGGTATATAAATAAAGTAAATAAATAAATAATTGGTGCTTAATTCTGCAGGGGGAGAGGAGAAGTAGGATGGAGGCTTCCTCATCTAAGTAGGCTCAAGCAAAAAAGACTGGCTGTCTTTTCTATCTTTTGTGTTTTTCGTCATTTAAAACTTTTACCATCTCGACCATTTGCACACTCTGATGTTGGCCATATGCATTCTAGTTTCTATCTGTGAAAGCTTGTGATATGGCTTAGGAACCTCTAGCTCATAGGCCAAAGATTTTGGCCTGGTTTTATGTGTAACTGGACCAACCCTGATTCTACCAGCTTGGCTTTGCCTCTGCCCACTACTGGTTCAGATACCACCCACCACTGGCATGCAGTCTTTGACAGGTCACCCTTAAGTGCATACTCTTCAACTGTTCTGATTTTGCAGGTAGTTCCAGTTAATCTTCTGTCAGCCCTCCTCACTTTCAGCTGCTTTTAAAATGTTCCAGTTTATTTCTCCTCCTTCTACTTTCCCCCTTTGTCCTCAGAATATTTCAATTGCTGCAAACTGAGACTGAATCTGCACTGCCATATAAAATCCAGATTATTTGCTTTCAACTTAATTATATGGCTGCGCAGACTCATAATCCAGTTCAAAGCAGGCATGTGGATTATCTGCTTTGATAATCTGGATTATACGGTAGTGTAGATCCAACCCAAGTTCCAAGTGCAAAAGTAATTTACGCCCAATTATTTCCACAGGACAAAGAGAGATGACATAATATTGCCCTTTCTTGTCTACTCTGAAATAAAGCAAACTGCTGCAGCTTTTTCTAACTTCCATGTACTTCATTAAGAACTTTTGCTATCTTGACCATATTCTAGTAAAAACTTGGCTCTTTGAGCAAGCTTCTGAGAATGCAGCAGAACAGATAACATGAAACTATGAATGATGAACATAGAATGGCCAGACAATGTTACTGGAAAACGATTTTAACAAGATGACATTGGTGACTACATGTTTTAAATGGTTTTTATATATGTTTTTATATTGTTATGTTGACTGTTTTTAATTGTACTTTTATGAATGCATGGCATCGAATCGTGCCAATCTGTAACCCGCCTTGAGTCTCTGTATGGTTGAGAAAGGAGGGCTATAAATGTTGTAAATAAATAAATAAATTACAATGTTGCTTGACCACACATGTCATGGCTTTCATCAGTGAAATGCAGGAGGGTGTGCAAAGGACTGAAGTCTTTGAGAGACAAAGCTTCTCCACCTCTGCCCAAACATTAGTGGAGAAACACCATCGCATGGGCTGAATTTGCCCTACCAGGCCTCCTGATTTGGTCCATTGAGGTCTGAAGCTGGCTATAACCCCTTTCTTGAAGCCGTTTCCTTTCGCAGCCAGCGGTGTGCATTTCAATTTCCACTACCACTGAAAGATGACCAGCAGGTAAAGCTGATGAAAGAGATGTTATCCTAAGGCTGTGAAAATGTCTGTGTTTAGCATTTGGAAGAATGCTGCCTGACCCATTAGGGGTCCTCAAACTAAGGCCCATGGGCCGAATATAGCACTCCAAGGCCATTTACTCGACCCCGAATACAGTACGTTGTAACAGGATCTAGTACAGTGGTTCTCAACGTTCCTAATGTCACAACCCCTTAATACAGTTCCTCATGTTATGGTGACCCCCAGCCATTAAATTGTTTTCGTTGCTACTTCATAATTGCAATTTTGCTACTGTTATGAATCTTTATTGGGAGTTGTAGTTGCTGGGATTTATAGTTCACCTACAACCAAAGAGCATTCTGAAGCCCACCAATGATAGAATTAGGCCAAACTTCCCACACAGAACTCCCATGACCAACAGAAAATACTGTCTGTGATGGTCTTTGGCGACCCCTCTGACACGCCCTCGCGACCCCTCTAGGGGTCCCGACCCCCCAGGTTGAGAACCACTGATCTAGTATGTGTGTGTTAAAGAAAACCTTATGCTATTAATTATTATGTGCAGCTGCTAATGTAGGTCAACTAGTAAGTTTGGACCTCACCCGTGGGGTATAATTGTTTGGTTTTTAGAATACAGTTCAGCTTTTGCTCTGTGAGGAGCCTTTGCTCAGGCATTTTTCTCAACCATTTGTACTACTCTCTCATTTAGAGGAAGTTGAAGAAGCCTTCTTCTGTATTGCTTACAAAGACTAGGTAAGTTTGTTTCACTGTTTTTGTTTGCAACATTGCAAGTTTATGTTTTAACTCTGCTGATAAGAGTAAAGTTTTTCAGTTCTCTTTCCTCTTGCCTGGGTGCAATGTTATTGTGTCCTCTGCATTGGACCTGACTGAAACATGCTATGCGCAACAATCCCCATCCTAAACATTAGACTTAAGGTTGCCCTAAGTCTGAAACGACTTGAAGGCACACAACAACCATCCTAATTAACTTGGCAATCTCATCAGGCAAAAACAGGCCCATACTTCCCATTGAAACACTGTTAAGTTTATGTTGGTTAAAACTGTTCTTCTTTTTAAACATTGTATTGTATACCATGCAGCTGTGGACAAGTCTACATAGGGACCATCAAACGCAGCGCCCAAACAAGAATCAAGGAACATGAAAGGCATTGCAGACTACTTCAACCAGAGAAGTCAGCCATACCAGAGAACCTGATGAACCAACCTGGACACAGCATTTTATTGGAGAACACAAAAATGCTGGACCACTCTCACAACCACCATGTCAGACTACACAGAGAAGCCATTGAAATCCACAAGCATGTGGACAATTTCAACAGAAAGGAGGAAACCATGAAAATGAACAAAATCTGGCTACCAGTATTAAAAAATTCTAAAATTAACACAGCAAAACAACAGAGAGGAAACAGGCAGGGACATCTAATCACCTTTCAAGAAGAGTTTGCTCCAGGCACATTCAGCCCATTGTATGCTAATCAGGTGGTCAGTTGAAAGATTCACACCTAGCCCAACTTACAAAAGCCTTTGTCTCACCCTGGTCATTCCACAGATATATAAACCCCTTTTTTCCCAGCTCCAGCAGACCTCACCTCTGAGGATGCTTGCCATAGATGCAGGCGAAACGTCAGGAGAAATGCCTCTAGAACATGGCCATATAGCCCGAAAAAACCCACAAGAACTGATTGTATTGTTCTGTTGTGCGTGCGGGTTTTTTTTTGCCCTAAAAATAAGATATGTGCAGTATGCATAGGAATTTGTTCTTGTTTTTTCAAACTATAGTCTGCTCCCTCTCAAACAATTTGGGGGTCTGTGAACCGGCCCTCAGCTTAAAAAGCTTGAGGATCCCTGATGTAGCACATAAGATGAGAAATGTAGGGTTGAAGAAGGACTTCATTTTCTAGGTTCATTTCCTGTTTCTGTATATCAGGCATTTTGGATTTCTGTGTTGGGTGGTGAGGAAGGTTGCCCCTCTTTTTCATGTAGCACATAGCCCTTTGGGTTTGTTTTCCACTTTCAAAAACAAAAGATGTTCTATAGATGATCTATTGCTCTGTGTACAGATATCGGGTAAAGCAATGAGGCAACAACACTTGTAAAGTGATTAATGAGAGATGGGAATCTATATAATGTTTCTCCTTTGTTTTCACCTCTATATCTTTCTTTTGTCTATGTACTCAGATCTTTTGCTTCCTTCTTACCCGAAAAGACATCACTTCTCCCATCTTAAGAAGTAAATAATATCTTTGTTTTCCTTTGTTCTAGAACAGTGTTTCTCAACCTTCATAATGTCGCAACCCCTTAATACAGTTTTTCATGTTATGGTGACCCCCAACCATAAAATTATTTTTGTTGCTACTTCAGAACTGTCATTTTGCTCCTGTTATGAATCTTAATGTAAATATCTCATAAGCAGGATATATTTTCATTCACTGGACCACATTTGGCACTAATACCCAATATGCCCAAATTTGAATACTGGTGGGGTTGGGGGGATTGATTTTGTCATTTGGCAGTTGTAGTTGCTGGGATTTATAGTTCACCTACTATCAAAGAGCATTCTGAACTCCACCAACGATAGAATTGAACTAAACTTGGCACACAGAACTTATAGTTTATCTACAATCAAAGAGCATTCTGAACCCTACCAACGATAAAATTGGGCCAAACTTCCCACACAGAACCCCCATGACCAACAGAAAATGCTGTGTTTTCTGATGGCCTTTGGCGACCCTCCTGACAACCCCTCACGACCCCCACAGGGGTCCCGGCCCCCAGGTTGAGAAACACTGTTCTAGAAGGAGCATCCTTCTAGAGGGCCAACTCCAACAATGGGTGCTAACACCCACATAAGAGTCAGTTTTTAGGCGCTCTTCTAACCTAGTTTAGGTCAACTTCTTTTGTGTATATTCTTCCCTATCCTAAAATACACTTCCTGAAATAATAAATATTTTATTTTTTTCACCTTACAAGAGCATCCTAAGTAATTTCTCTTGGACTACACCACTTGAACGTATACAGTTGTGTTATCATTGATAACAGGTACATACCATGTTGAACACTCTCCAAATTGCAGCTTTCTTCATAATTGCAATTGAGTCCCCTTTGGGGAGATAAAGCAGGGTATAAACAAACAAACAAACAAATAATAGTACTGATTTGCCAATTGATGGTCCTGTGATCATACCTTTTTCCTATCTTCCTATGTACATTTCCAAACCTGCTGCTGTTCCTTAATTTTTAATTTTTAGCACAGTTGCATAATTCCAGCAATTAAAAAAATGCAAATGTCTATCTATACACATAATAAAAGTAAAAAAAAAATGTGTATGTGGTGGAGATGTCCACTTACACAGACAGCCTTCCACCTCCACAAACAGGCTGTAGTTCAAAGTGCTGAGAAGCCTCTAAAGGCAGTTCCATAACTGACATTGCAGATTATAGCGAGCACCATGAACATGTAGCCCAAACACTACCAATGTACTCCCCAAATGCTACGGCCCACCACCCAAGGAACACTTTCATTTGAGGAGAATTCCATTCAAGATTTGATGTGTTTCCTCCACTACAGGCAGGCATCCCAGGATATCTTGTGGGAATTTGCATGACCCCACCCACTGTCTCTTCCTTTACTCTTTCCTATAGCACACAGCAAAACATAGAGAAATTGATCAACAACTGAACAGACTAGGGGGGTTTGGGGGACTGACTCAACAGGATGGAAGTTGTAGCTCACCCTGCATCAAGGCAGAGCACTGTGACCCTTTTTGATAATGGACCAGTTGCAGAAATGCAAGCTATTGAGAGATGATAGAATCATTGGGGGAGGCAGAATGGCAGGAGGATGCACATACTGTGTGATACAATGCTGGTCTGCCTACCTTGTGGAATAAAATATTTAGTTTCTAGCATAAACTCATGTTTCACTAGCATTGTTCCACTCTGCTAATAAAAGATACATATCAAATATTTCCAGAAAGACCACATGAAAAGGAGCATAAGGCTCTTGCACCACAGCCAATCTCTTCAGTGATATTTCAGCAGGCATAGCTTTTGTCATCCTTCTATATTACATGCTAAACATTTTCCAATGCCCCTTTATGCACAATGCTTTACAGCGTAGAGGATTCATCTTCCTTTGCTTATGGTTGCTATCATGCTTATAAATATATAAGGATTTTCCTGGAAACTAAACATAGACATGTATGTATCAGCAATAACTTCCTTGTCCCTGGTTAACACAAGTGCAGAGGTGGGAGGGGAAGATTTGCTGGAGGGCATTAGATGGGAAAGGATATTTAAATATTACAGTATTACTAAGTTCAGACTGCCATCTTGGACATTTCATGAGTAAACATGACTCACTAGAAACATCAAGAATGTTTGATAAAGTGGTGAGCAATAGGAAAAGAAGAAGACTGCATTACAAATGGATAGACTCAAAGAATCCATTGCCTTGGGTTTGCAAGACTGTAGTATTGTTGAATGAGGTCTCTCATTCATAGGGCCACCATACATTGAACTCAACTTGACAGCAACTACTAACACTACTACATTGTGACTGCTGAGTCTCTCTCTCCAAGATCTCCCAACAAGATTACCTAAATCCATCCTTCAACATATTTGAGCACTACACCCATCTCACTGTCTCACTGATGAGTTTCCCTCTTGGTCAGTGGAGTGTACCTGTTTCCTATGGCTGCTCGGCTGGGCAAATAATGAACAGACGTCTGCCCTTGAGAGGCAGATCTATGGATACCTGAGAAGATGACATCAGAGCTTTGATCTCTACTGAGAAATGTACCCAGACAATTCCTGATATACTCTGATTTGTAAATTCTCATGGCAGCATGCATCAATGCTTGAAAGCTGCCATCTGTGTATCTGTGTGTTTAGATACTGGATAAAGAGATATTGAATAGCTTTTTTTACAATATCCAAACTAGAACAAAGCTACCAATAGCAAAAATCCCTGACATGTTGGCATGAAGAGAAAAGAAAGCAGCTAAAAAGCACTCATACACACACAGAAAGTGAAATAATAATTTAATCACAGCAGTTTTACCATTTGAAAAAGAAAATGATCATGTGTGTCCAAAAATATTTCTTGAAAAAGGTAGGGTTTAACCTTGAGCATCAAGAGCTTAACCAAGAGTAGGAAACAAGTAAGAGGAACTTTCTCAAAGAATTTGTTTTGGAAACTCTACTCCTGAATTCAGATTAGCATATTTTTGGTGATGCTTCAAGATGCAAAATGGTCATTTTCTCAAGAGGTGGAGAGATTCATACAGGGAAAGATACAATATCAACTTTCCTACTCATATAAAACTGTAAAGGCCACCACCAGTACTTTGACTTGTTCTCTAAAGTGAACTGGAAGCATCACCAGCACTTTGACTTGTTCCCTAAAGTGAACTGGAAGCTTATTGAGCTGTTTAGACAACAGAACCATGGGATCTATATGTGAGATCATTCTCTATAGCCTGTTCCCAGAGCATACACAACTACCTTCAAATTTCGTGCCAGTTTCCAAGGTTCCTACATGGAGCAGACTACAGTAATCCAGACATGGTGCAACAAGGGCAAAGGGCACTCTGGTCAAGCTTTCAGGAACAGCTGTAGTTGGCACACAAGGTTATCCTTCCTGAATGAAGTTAACTTTGTGAATGTAGTGTGATCCTGGGCCTGGTCAGTGTCTTCAAGGAATTTATGCACCAGAACGGGGAAAACTGCTGCTCCTTCAGATGTTTTGGACTTAGCTCTCAGAAGTTCCAGTCAATGTAATAAGGGATTTTGGAAGTTGTAATGTTCTCTAGTCCTGTTGATAGGGTATCTTAAATGTTCCTTTCATCGTGATAAAAGGCATTGAATAGTTGCCTAAGTGTATATATTGTATTAACTCAATGTTTTAAATATTTATCATTACTGATTGTTGTGTATTTTATTGTGTTTAATTGTAGGCATCGAATATGTGCCGGCTGGAAGCTGCCGTGAGTCCCCCACCCCCAGGGGGTTGAGAAGGACGGGGTAAAAATACCCTAAATAAATAAATAAATAAATAAATAAATAAATAAATAAATAAAATAAGTGTAAGCCACCTTGAGTCCCCTCAAGGTGGAGAAAGGTGGGCTAGAAATGTCACAATAAATAAATAAATGAATGAATAAATAAATGTTATTTATATCTAATATTTAGGGCATCTTTAATGCTATCATTGTTGTTGTTATTGTTTACCTTCAAGTAATTTCCAACACATGTCAACCCCATCACAATGTTTTCTTGACAAGATTTGTTCAGAGTGGTTTGGCCTTGATTTCTTCTGAGGTTGAGATAGTGTGCCTCATCCATGATCACCCATAACCCAGCAGAAATTTGAACCCTGGTCTCCAGAGCCATAGCCCAGTGCTCAGACCATTATATCATTCAGGCTCCCCAATGCTAACCTAATCAGCATAAAGAACAAAACAGAAAAATAAGCAAGAAGTGAGAATAATTTTTTAAAAAATGAGACACAAGTGCAATTTAAAAAAGAACTACATTTCAATCAGTGATGATACAACTAAAACACATGCTTTTTTTTTTGAAAGTATGTTTCTGATGAGGAGTCATAATACAGAAGACAAAGTGAGGGCAATTGTGCATAATCTCATTTGTTTATAGCAACATGGATTTTCTTACTTTGGCACCATTCTCTCTCACACACTCTCTTTCTCTCTTTAATCCAAATATTCAGGAGTGGTTGAGCGAGCTGGGTCTGTTTTGTCTGGAAAAATGAAGATTAAGAGGAGACGCGGTAGCTGTCAGATCTTTGATAGTGGCAGAATATCTCATGGGCTGTCATGCAGAAGATGGAGCAGACATGTTTCCTCTAGTGTTGAGAGAATGACTAGAACCAGTGGGTGGAAAGGGGAGCGGGCAGGAAGCAACCGAACATTAGGAGCTTTGTCTCAGTAAGAGTTGTGGAATGTCCCATCTTAGAAAGTAGCCAAATCCTCTTTCTTCCATGTATTTATGCAAAGTTTGGTAGGCTATTGACTGAGTTGTGTATCCTCCAGTGAATAGAGGAGTTGGACTACTGCCTGGTGGTCCCCTTCCAATTTGAAGATTAATTAATCACTGAATTAATTAAAGGAGAAGTACATTCATAACCATAGTTTATTGATTCACTTGATAACTGCAATGGATGTAAATGTGATTATCTGAAAATGTGCATTGACTATTTAACATGGGACTTATTTTCATTGATGTTTTGTTCATGGTTCTAATAAGGTCTAGGGCCCTCTGTCACATTAGCACCTCTCAATTTGGACCAGTAGTGAAAACAGCTGAAATATGTGCTTCCTCTGGTGTTCAGCTACAGTTCCCATCATCCCTCACCATTGGCTGTGTTGGTTAAGATGGATGAGAACAGTACCTAAACAATATAATCCCCATTACCAGTATAAACAATAGTCAGGTAGATCCTGAGTGTAGAGTAACCCACCTGTTGATGTATCTTGTGTGAAATTCCAGCACAGCTATATGGTAGTAGAAGTACAAATAGTCACCATAAATTATGATGATAGTAATGATGAAAGGAGAGGCACCACGGCCCAGAATGTACAAGTCATAATGAGCAATGGTGCCTCAAGGTTATTACTCAAGGAGAAGTCACATAATGATATAGGAAAGAGCGCCAAAGTGAACACTCGGAGTCGAGCCAAGGCAAGTCAGATTGGTCATTAGGAAAACAGAGTTGTTTCCAGCTTATGAAATGTTGTGAAAAGGAAAAAAAATCTTCAGATCTCTGAGTCTGGTTGGAAGCCAGATCTCAGAATGTGTGGGAAATGTTAAGTTACAGAGAAAGACTTCCATCAAAAGTGGGAACAGGGTATATCAAGAACAGTTTTCCTGCATAAGTAATAACCTCCCAGGCTTTGTCTGCGATGCAAATGAGTTTCTATCTGGTAGAGCAAAGACAGCCAGACAACACTGTGCTTGACAGGGCAATGTTTCAGATTTTGCCAGCATATGCAAGGGCAAGGAGCAAGGTATGGAACCCCGTAAGATCCTTGGCACATGCCGAGCTCTAGTACATCGTGGAAGTGATTTCACTTTACCATTAGTGTTTTTCAATAGGAGTACTGTATGTTGTGTCTCAGAGAGGCTGATAGATAGGATTAGAACAACTCTTCCTCTAGTGTACTAAGGGCAATGTGTTGGATGGGGTTACACTCCCCCTGAAGATGCAGGTTCGCAGCTTGGGTGCGATCCTGGACTCATTGCTGAGCCTGGAACCCCAGGTTTCGGTGGTGACAAGGGGAACAGTTGCACAATTAAAGTTTGTGCGCCAGCTGCATCCGTATCTTGGGAAGTCTGACTTGGCCATGGTAGTCCATGCCCTGGTTACATCCCGTGTAGACTACTGCACACACTCTATGTGGGATTGCCTTTGAAGATTATTCTGAAGCTTCAAATGGTCCAATGGGCGGCAGCCAGGTTAGTAACAGGAGTGGCGCTCAGGGAGCATACAACTCCTCTTCTGTGCCAACTCTACTGGCTGCCAGTCTGCTTTCGGGCACAATTCAAAGTGCTGGCTTTAGCCTTTAAAGCCCTAAATGGTTCCAGCCCAGCTTACCTGTCTGAACTTATCTCTCTTTATGAACCATCTAGGACTTTAAGATCATCTGGGGAGGCCCTGCTCTCGGTCCTGCCTCCCTCACAGATGCGTTTGGTGGTAATGAGAGACAGGGCCTTCTCAGTGATGGCCCCTCGGCTATGGAATGCCCTCCCTAGGGAAATTAGGATAGTCCCCTCCCTCCTTACATTTTAAAAAAAATTAAAACCTGGCTTTTTGAGCAAGCATTTGCACATGCAGTGTAACAGGCTAATTTAGAGCCACGGAATGATTGGACAATGTGACTGGAAAATGATTTTAGTAATGAGACACTGAGGACTGTATTTTTATTGTTTTTATGTGGTTTATATTATGTGTTACTGTTTTAATTGTATTTTATGTTGTTGGAGGCATTGAATTATGTCGACTGTAAACCTCCTTGAGTCACCTTTGGGCTGAGAAAGGCAGTATACAAATACAGCAAACAAACAAACAAACAAACAAACAAATAAACAAACAAACAAACAAATATTAAATGTAACTAGCTTCTATAAATGGAATAGGAAGGGGGAGACTCCTTGGGGAAGACTCCCATGAGGCAAATGAGGCCTCTGGAAATATGTGTGCAGCAAACCACACATTGCAAGCCCTTCTCCTGCTGACCTGTTCCTTAATGGAACAAGTCACTAAAGTTGATATCAAGGCATCAGGCATTTTGGAAAGCTCTGATAGCCCTACCCCATTGATATTGCAGCTGATGGGGTTCCCTAGAGCAAAATGCCAATCTGATATCTTGCTAGTCGTTTGCATGGTCACCACACTCACAATGCCTTGCTGTGAGAAAAGCTTGCTAGGGATTCCTTAGAACAGGGTTTCTCAAACCATTCTCTCCCTGATGTTTTGGATTTCAACTCCCACAATTCCTAACAGCTGGGAAGCTGGCTCAGATTTTGGGGAGCTGAGGTCCACCTCTTTCCAATAATGAAGTTATTTTTGAAGGGTAAGCATTTTTCAGATGATGAAACTGATTTCCAAAATCACAATGTGGCTTTTGGAACAACCTGTCGACTTCTACAAGTGAGGTGTTTACAGTTGCTTAAAAAGATGGGAGAAATGTGTGTCCCTGGGTGGCACCTAGGCAGAGAAAGACTAATAACTATGCTAAGTTTCATTGCTCTCAGTCAACAGGAAGTGGGTCAGGGGAAATCTTTAATGAATGCCCCTCGTATAACATAACATGATAACTACATGCTATCAAAAAAAGTGAGAACGGTTCAGTTGTGATTTGATAACATGTTTCTCACCTCCATACCTGCCCCATTCTTGTATATCTGCAGTGCTTACTCAATTCTGCTGCTGGTGCTTCTCAAGAGACAATGGTGCCCTTATTTTTCAATTGTATGTCTGTTGAGTCATTTGCATGTATAAGTGCACACATGGCATTGTAAATATTTTATTACTCTGAAACATGCTATAAACTTCTCAAATGTCAGATTTCCAAGGCAAGGCAGGTACTGTCTTGCAACAAATCTCAGGAAGGTGTAATGGATACTTTTATCAAGAATCTAGACCCAAGTGAAATTCCTTTCATTTTTATACAGTACATGCAGGATCTGAGGCAATATTCCTCTGAATATCAATCACCACATTGGCGGGTTTTCTAGAGGCAATTCTTTCCCCACTGCAGCAAGCTGGATGCTGGACTGTTTAGGCCTTTGGTATGATTAAGTAGACCTCTTACATTCAGTTTAAGGACAGATTTGAGAGATCAATATCACTGACATGAAATTATAAGAGATCAAGGCCACTGACCATACTAGTGGAGGATTCCGGGATTTGTTCTCCGAAAAAGTAAAGGGTTGGACTTCTTTTTCCCTGGAAAAGATTACACAATAAGATAAAATTCTAGCTCTGGGATTGGCTCTGGTGATAGTACGACTCTCTACAAATAGTAAGTAAATAAACTTTATTCTGGTCGATGACCAGATCATAACAGGGGGACCCAGTCCTGCACATCCACGTAAAACCCAAGGGGTTATATACTTCAAACTTCAACAAATTTTAAAATCTAGGCTAAAAACCACATACAAGTCGTTATTAAAACCCAACTCAACCCATGAGATCATCTAAAGGGGCAGTCTAAAGGGAAGTATTGGGGATATCCAAATATCAGTCTATATCTGATTTCCCATCTATATTCCAGAGGTGAAGCTTGGGTCTTTTGATTCTCAATTATTGTCTGCTGGATTTTAATCGCAGCCATGAAGAACTTAGTGACATTGTACATCACAGCCGAGTTGGTGTCTGAGAGTAGCAGGGCTATGCAGAGTTGTCCAGAGCGTCCTGGGTATTTAATTATCCATGGCAAGATGAGACAAGATTGAATGTCTCTATAAAACAGGCACTGCAAAAGCACGTTGTTCTGGAACAGCTGTTCCAGGAGCTCCAATTTTGTGCTTTGCACTGAGTGTTTGTTTATAGTTCTAAGTTTCAGGGACTCTGCAGATAGGTGGCTTCTTTTGGCTGCATTCATAGGGCAAGCCACCTGTCAATTATTATCATTGGGTTCCCTGGTTCCGCCCCCTTTCTAGGCTTTGGAGGGGAGCTTTTTCCAGTCAGTCACAGCAAGGGTTAGCCAATGTATAGGATGTGTTTACTTCCCCTGTACAAAGGCTTCAACCTTTAAGAGCTCCAGGGAAAGAACACTAGGGAAGCATTCCCCCAGCTTTAAGAGTCTCCTAAGAACTCCAGAGATTCCTTCCTACAGCCTTGGGAGTTTCCAGAAAGACAGCCTTAAACTCTAAAGAACATCCATTGCCTGTCTGGTAGGTCCTCTCAGTGTTTCGAGAAGCAGTTCGGCCTGGCAGAAGAACCCACACCAGTGAGGGTTGGATTTTAGTTAGCCTTGGGAGAAGTTAAAAAGGAGAATTTTCCTTTGAAGAAAGTTATTGAAGATAGTGCCTGTTCCCTGTGGACAAGTTTGAGAGAACTGATACTTTGCCAAGAAAGCTTTACAATTCCTGTTGGATTCATTAATAAAAGACTTTGTTGTACCTTTTAAGCCATTTGAAGATTCCTTTTGTAAAGGAAGCCTCTGAGAACTTTTCCTAGGGCCCCTGGCTTCCCGCTGGGTAAAGGTTACACATCCTATATCTAAAGTCAGCTAGCTATAGGCCCAGCGGCAACAGAACACACATGCTCCATTGTTTCTATGTGACCTGAGTCACAGTGACATAGCCTTTCAGAGTATGGGGTCTTCTGGTAACGATCTTCAAATATGGCAGAAGGAAGCGCATGGCATCGTGCCAAGGTGAAGGCTCTCTGATGGCTGGCTACCTCCAACACAATAAGATATTCCATAGGGGAGGTACAGCCCCTGCTGTCCGCATTGGTAATAAAGGATGGTTGTGCTAGATAGATCTATTAGGTGCTCAATGTCTGTTATTTGTTGTTTGACCTGGGAATGGCTTGGTCATATCCCATGCTGGTTAGCAGTTCTGGGGATAGACCCAGAGATGCATTTTTGCCTAGTATCTCCCTTTGCCAACTGGATTGAAAGTTGTTCCTTCATAATGAGAGGTGCAAGGCCCAGAGGAGGGAGGGATAGTCTGATCCAGTAATTCAATATTACCACCCACACCCTGGCCTCAACTCTCAAGGAGCCAGTCTCCAGGCATAGGGTGGCATTGGAGACACACCTTGGTACCTGGAGAACCGATCTTAAAAATTTAGATTGAACAGTCTCCAGTGGGACGAAGTCAGAAAAGGGACCAATCTGGGAACTGTAAAGAAGTTGCGCCATTGACTTGGCTTCAAAAAGTTTGAGTGTTATGTGTCCACCTTTTGACTTCAGGATTTTAGTATGGCAGATGAACTCCTTTGTGCATTCTCAGCCACATAAACTTCATGTGCTTTTCTGCTGCCGGAAGAGTGAAGGACTATCCCTAGATATTTGAAACATGGGACCCCCTCCCCAAATAAATGATTTTACAAACAGTAAGGTTCATGTGTCTAATCAGAATGAATGTCTGGAGGATGTAATGGGTTGGAAAGAAGAAAAACAAATTGAAATCGAATCCAAGCAAGACAGAGGTGCTTGCCATTAAGGGTCCTTAATGAAGATGGAGGCTTGTCACACAGTTGAGGTTACACTCCCCATGAAAGTCTGTGTTTGCAGCTTTGAGAGTGCTCCTCAATCCATCTCTCCAAATGGCATCTTAGGTAGATGCAACAGTCAGGAGTGCTTACTATCAGCTTTAGTTGATACGGCATCTGACCATTTTTAGAGCTCTAGGACGTAAAGATGGTAATGTATGTGCTGGCAATCTCAAGTTTGTACGTCTGCAATGCGTGTACATTGGGCTAATTCTGTACCATGCTCAGAAACTCCAGTTACATTATTTGGGTCCATGTTACCTAAAAGAGTACCATTTTCTGTACAATCCATGCCAGGCACTTAGGTTCTCTGGAGGAATTTTACTCCAAAAAGCCATAATGCAACTGGTAACCATCACTCATAGGAACTTTTCATCAGCTATTCCAAGATGGTGGAATGATCTGCTGGTAACAGATCAGACAGCTAAATGAGCTGTCAGAATTGAAAACACAATTAAAGACCTCTCTTTTCCAGAAGACCTACACAGTTAATTGTAAACGATGAATTTTAAACTTATGTTCTATTAGTATTATATTTTAATTTTTATAATACGTATTTTAATCTGTTAGATGATCCCTTGTTATCTGAGTAAGATTTTCCTCCAAGTGTGGTGTCCTGGCGGTGGGTATGTAGATGACAGTGGAGCCCTATTCTTGACCCACATGTTCTCCCGCAGTGAAGACATCAGTTTCCAGGTGTAAGGCGGCACCGGTTGGGGTTGGTTTGATGCGCCTTCCTCTTGGCACATTCTCTCTTTCACCCTCCATTCATGCCTCTTCAAATTCTACAGCACTGCTGGTCACAGCTGACCTCCAGCTAGAGTATAATATTTCTAATGTATATTATTTATATATTTAATATATTTTAAATATATGAATTTTATTGTAATGTGTTTTATTTGGGTGTTTAACTGTGTTGAAATCCTGCTTCAACAGGATTTCACATATTTTGACTTACTTGGCCATGGGCGTCCCCTGGGCAATGTCCTTGCAGACAGCCAATTTTTTCACACCAGAAGCAGCTTGAGTCTCAAGTTGCTCCTGACATACAAAAAAGTTTTTTTTTTTTTAAAAAAACAAACCAACTGTCAATATTTGCATTGCCATCGTTCTAATCTGTCTTTTTTTTAAAAAAAACCCATTACAGTTGGTTCTTGGGAGTAATTGGAAAACTTATTAAAGTAAGGCTAGTGTTCACTTTCCCCACTCTAATGTGACTTTGTGCTAACCTTATATTGCCAAATCTGATTCGCTAAATGCAGAGCTTTGAAAAATTATTTAACATGACCAAACTGGCTGCATTTTAATGTACTATTATGCTGCTTATGTAATTCCAGATTGATTGGGTTCACCTCATGAAACACTCCCTGCTTTTAAAAACTATTATACTCGTAGATTGAAGGGAAACATCATCTGGAAAAGCTTTTGAACAATGTAGGAAAATTATACATTGATTTTTCCCATGAAACATTTTATGCCCTTGGAAAAAAAACCCTACACCTTTGTTGGTCCCTTTCATATTCATAGGATCAAATCATCTGTAGTGGAATGAGAACATAAGGGTTTCTTCAATGAGATTTGAACCATTCCTTGCTAAAAAGGCACCATGAAGTCTAGATGTTACTATAATAGAAAGATGGATGTTAACACGGTAATGAAACAAATTAGCTTTCAGTTGTGACTCACAGCTGTGAGATGAGAATTCAGTATCACTATGATGGGAATCCCTTGATACATGTGGCTACTGGAAGCTCACATACATTTGCATCATTAATCCTGGTCTGGCAGTTTTTCTTCCTTTGGGCCATAAGAGCTGCACAATCAGCAGACATTTTATGCTATGCATTTGGCCCACCCTCAGTGTTTGATTTTTCATTATGTTATTTGCATTGTAATGCACCGTCAGGCTTGGGCTCATGTAAGCCGCTCCAAGTCCCCTATTCGGGAGATGCTAGCGGGGTACAAATAAAGTTTATTATTATTATTATTATTATTATTATTATTATTATTATTATTTCACAAATGAGGATTCCCTATAGCTTGCAAGATTACTTTTGGACCACAATTCTCCAAATCGCTAACCAGCATGAGGTTCTAGCAATGGTCAGATCCTTGAGTTTTCTTTTCACTGATCTCTTTTTCACTATTTGGATTTTTCTCTAGGTTCAGCTCTTGAGAGCCACTAACAAGTGGTAACCTGAAAGCTATTTGCTCTATTTACTATTGTGGTTTTATGAATCATACTACTCTATTCTGTTGTGGCTAATTTTGAAGGCCATCACTTGAAAAAGGATGTTGAAAACTGGAACATATCCAGTACACTGTATCTTGAAACAAAGATGGTGCCAAGCTAGAAAACAATGTGTGTGAAGAAACATTGAAGGAGTTTGATAAAAGATTGAAGGAGTTAAGTAAACTTCAAAGTTTAGCTCAGAGAAAAAGCATGTCAACACATTAAAACTGGCCATGGTGAAGGATCTTCTAAATTTGGGGATGTCTAACTTGGATCATGGCAATATTATAGCCATGATCAAAAACATTTGAAGATGGAGGAACATACTTATCAACTGTTATTCTAGTGAGCAAGGTTTCACGAACAATGATTTAGATTAAATATCAGGAAGAATTTCTGAATGGTTCAAGTTGTCTCACAATGGAGTTGGAAGACAATGGATGCTTTCATTAAAGATTTTCCCCCAGAAGCTGGAAAATCAGCAGTCAGGGATGGTTGTAACAGTGGATTCTCTAAACATGTGGAGTTTGGACTGGGTAACATTGGAGATCCTTCCAACTGTATGATTCTGTACTAGAAGCCTTTGATGCCAAAGAGGCTCAGAATGACCGTTTTTGAAACAGCTGCTTCAGAAGTTACAAGACTCTGAGCAACTCATCTTTTGAAGCTAGAAAACATGGATATTACCTCATCTATATAAATGGGATTTTCTGACTATGCACATATGACAGCATACCTATACAGAGACAGTTATTAAACCCCCAAGTAAATCTAACTAGTATTGTCAAAGGTTTTCATGGCCAGAATCACTGGGTTGTTGTAGGTTTTTCGGGCTGTATAGCCATGTTCTAGAAGCATTGTCTCCTGACGTTTCGCCTGCATCTATGATAGGCATCCTCAGAGGTTGTGAGGAAAGTTGGAAACTAGGAAAATGGGTTTATTTCTCTGTGAAATGTCCAGGTGAGAGAAAGAACTCTTGTCTGTTGGAGTTAGGTGTGAATGCTTCAATTGGCCATCTTGATTAGCATTTGATGGCATGACAGTTTTTAAGTGTSACTTGTTACTGCCTTGGGGAATCCTTTTTGATAGATAATTAGCTGTTCCTGATTGTTTCTTGTTGGGAGCTCCYGTGAGTTTTAGTGTTGTTCTTTATTTATTGTTATAATTTTAGAGTTTTTAATACTGTTAGCCAGATTTTGTTCATTTTCATGGTTTCTTCCATTCTGTTGAAATTGTCCACATGCTTGTGGATTTCARTGGTTTCTCTGTGTAGCCTATGTAGTTGTTAGAGTGATCCAGCRTTTCTGTGTTCTCAAATAATATGCTATGTCCAGGTTGGTTCATCAGGTGCTCTGCTATGGCTGATTTCTCCRTAGTCTGCAGTGCCTTTCATGTTCCTTGATTTCTGTTAGGGAATTGCTGCATTTGGTGGTCCCTATGTAGACTTGTCCACAGTTGCATGGTATACGGTAGACTTCTGCAGAGCTGAGAAGATCCCTCTAGTCCTTTGGTGAACGTAGCATTTGTTGGATTTTCTTAGTGGGTCTGTAGATAGTTTGTAGGTTGTTTCCTCATCATCTTCCCTATGTGATCAGTGGTTCCCTTGATGTATGGCAAGAACACTTTTCCTCTGGGTGGACCTTAGTCTTTACTCTCGTGGCTTGTTCTCAGTCTTGCAGCTCTTCTGATATCTGTGGTGGAGTATCAGTAAGGAGGCTTTTGTTTCATTTGGGGTTGGAGGTAGGCAGGCAGTATCCCCAGAGCCTGAAGAGCATGGGATGTCCATGGGATGCCACCTGGGGTTGTGGATGGTGATCCAAGATGACGGTCTCCACTAAGGCTACTAAACAGGTCTTAGCACCTGTAAATATTCAGATCTTTGTGGAGGATCCGAATCTTTGCTGGTGTTTTTTAAACATGCTTGTAAACCAGATTAAAAGATTCACCCTGGATTCACCCACATTAGCTTTGGTATGTTATTTGGATGTCCCAGCCTAATGGGAGACTTACACCACACTATATGGCAGTGTAGATGTGGTTTGAGAGTAGTCAACTTGCCCAAGATTACCCAGTTTATTTTCATGGCTAAGCAGGAATTCAGATTCTGATTTCCCAGAACGTTAGTCACCATTGACAAATAGCTAAATTACACATGAAGTGTCATTATGCACATGTATGCAATGGGAACGGAATGGCCTTTTCTAAATAGGCAGACTCTCACTGTATTGGACTATAGGTCCCAATCCCTAATCATCACAATGGGGACAAAAGAAGCAGTAAAAAGTATAGTTATAGAGAAAAGGCTTCTGGAAGGCTGCCACTTATGGTTTGTGAAATAGTTCATAGAACCTTCATACTCTTATATTTTGCTCAAAGCAGACATCTACAGTATTTCAGACTCCAGACTCTTGCATAATCTCCCCATTGGTGATGTAATGCCCCCCTCCCACTTTAATGCTCTCAAGGTTTCATGTTTTGTTTTCTCATCAGCAAATATGGCAATCTTAAACTGTACCCTTGAGCAACAGTCCTTCTTGTTTCTGATTCAGACCTAATTATTCACATGGGAACTGAAAAGGAAACATAAAACCGCCCTTTGTAGGGCAAGGTGTATATACTGGAATGTGACAAGTGCGTGAATAAACCTGGGGAGACAAATGAGGATTGTGGAAGTTGTCTTTGAAGTTCATGATGATGAAAGCCTGGGGGAATGCGAGGGAGAGAAAAGATATTTACCATAACTACGCCCCCAACCTCAGGGAATAAAAGCAGCACAGAACAAGAGAGAGCCCGTTAACCTTCTCGGCTTCTTAGAACATTGCAGGGACATTTCTCTGGGGTGCCTCAATTTCCTTGCAAAATGACTACCACCACTTGCAGGCAATACACCTCTTCCTCCTCTGCAAAGGGGTCGTCTTTTGGTGGGGGCTCTTCTCGGCTTTCTTCAATCCATGTTGGTGGAGGATACCAACCTTCTAGCATCCATGGTGGGCTAGGGAGCATCTCTGTCTCTTCTTCCCGCTATGTCTCTGGGGTGGGCAGTGCCTTGGGTGGTGGCTATGGAGGAGGTAGCTTGGGTGGTGGCTATGGAGGTGGTAGCAGCTACTGCAGCAGCTATGGTGGTGGCTTTGGGGGAGGCTATGGGGGTGGCTTTGGAGGTGGCAGTTTTGTTGCTGGTGGCGGTGATGTCCTCCTGGCTGGGGGTGAGAAGGAAACCATGCAGAACCTGAATGACCGCTTGGCCACCTACCTGGACAAAGTGCGGGCCTTGGAGCATGCCAACACTGAGCTGGAGGTTAAGATCAGAGAATGGTACCAGAAGAGAGGACCTGGTCCACAACGTGACTACAGCCCATACTTCAGGACCATTGAGGATCTGAGGAGCAAGGTAAGAGATGACAATCTCTGTGGGGAGACTTTCAGAAGCTGCTAAGCTTGGAACAGTCAGGTTTATTTTTTAGTACAACTCCTAGAATCCTCCACCAGCATGACAGCTGAAGGATTTTGGGAGCTGTAATCTGTTACAAGTCCAGAGAGACAGATCTAAAAGAGAACAATCTGGAGGGATAATATATTTTCTAAACCAGCTTGATGGCTTATCCAAGTCACATAAAAAAGAAAATAATTTATTGCAGCATTCACCCTGTATTTTATCTAGAGTATTTCACAAACAGATGTTAAGCTAACATGTTCTTTTGTCATCCTCTTCTCCCGTAAAGTTTAAATCATGACCTCAAGGTAACCAGAGTTCAGGAAGAACTCCCTCATAAAAACATTGAACTCAAATTAATCATACAAATTTATTCTGTTTTGTATGGATTTAATTGAAATAATCCTATTGGTTTCTGTCCTATGATACAAGCATAGCATTGCTGCTGAGAAATGTATGATTCTCACAGTATATAACATTTCCACTAAATATTCCCATTGCAGTGGTTAGGCTGAAACTGCCCATCTCACAGCAATCCTATGATAAAGGTTAGACAAATGTGCTCAAAGCAGTTCAGTAAACCTGATGAGCTTGAACGTCAATCAGTGATTTGCATTCCTAACCAGAGCTGGAAAAAGACCCCCCAGTCCCTAATTTTTTTTAAATAAAGTGTACATGTGGGCATTATTCTGCTGTTTGCTATATGATGGTCCATAGTCAGAAGCAAATATAATTTTATCTCTCTAAAGGCTGGTTGTTAAGAGAAAGAAACATAAGGAAGTCAATTTCACTGCTGTTGCTCACATTCTCATAACTTGACCCTACTTTCTCTCTCTTTCTCTTCATCTTCTCACCTCTCCTGCCATTGTCTTTAATGTAAAGGTTTTGGGATACTTTCAGTTAGGGACAGGGTTTTACTGATATTACAGTATGAAAAAATTGAGAGTTTTCCTCTCCTGTGTTACATTAAAATGAGTAGTGTTTGTGGAAGTGGACATTTCATAATAGTGGCAATCAGGCCCGTAGCCAGGATTTTGTTTCCGGGGGGGGGGGGGGGGGGCTGAGTCTGAGTGAAAGAGGGTCTACCCTAGCAAACCTTTTGTATCGTTACCCCAATACCCCCATGCATATGGGATATATGCTACGGGCCTGATTGCCACTATTATGAAATGTCCACTTCCACAAACACTACTCATTTTAATGTAACACAGGAGAGGAAAACTCTCAATTGGTGATCAGATCATGATATGAATAAACATAACAGTTTAAATAATGTACCAGTAAGGCCTTCTCGTGGACCACCATCAGAATTTCGGGGGGGGGGGGGCTACATGCCTGGTGGCAATAGTTATGCTAGTAGTAGCAATACTGGTGGTATTAATAGAATTAGTAACAACCTGTTCTGGCAACATAAATGCCTAAGGGATATAGCCTCATGACTACAGAGGGAAAGGAAAAATGGTGGACCCAAAAATCCATAGTTTTCTGCCATTTCCAGCCCCAAAGTTTGTAAACATGTTTTTTTACATTTCAGCTTTCATAATCCTCCAGCCAACCTAGCAATTAATCATGCTGGTTGGAAGATTTTGGGAGCTATAGTCCAGAAAAGTAACTCTTCTGAGCTCCAGAGCCAAATTGTATCCTGTATAGCACCAATAACCATTCTGTAGGCCAGCAGAGGGAATTACATGGTCCTCCAGTTGCCTTGCCACCAGACTGCAAGACCTGGCAGCTCTAGCCAGAACACCCTTGGAGAGAAATGTTAACAATTACAATCCATCAATATCTAGATGACCACATGATTTCCACCTCTGGAGAAGACAAATAACCAAAGAAAACGTATTGAATGAGGAAATGATATGAGATTCCTCTAACTAGTTTTTCTTTCTCAGTGGGCTTCCTCGAAACCAAGGCCCCTTGCACACAACTGAATAAAATCCCACATTATCTGCTTTAAACTGGGATATATGGCCATGTGGACTCAGATAACCCAGTTCAAAGCAGATATTGGGGAATTTTCTGCCTTGATATTCTGGGATATAGGGTTGTGTGGAAGGGCACTAAAGATGAAGTTCACATGGCACAGTTAATAATCATCACAGGGCACAAGTTCTAATACATTGCTGGGGGAATTTTGATCCTTCAGATTTTTTGGACCACAAGTCTCATGATCCCTAAACCCCAGCAATGCTCTCTTAGGTTTTCTTGGAACTAAAGTAAAACACCTGGAGGACCAGATGTTGACATCTAATAGAATCATAGAAGTGGAAAAGACCACAAGATCCTTCAGGTCCAACCCCCCCCCCCTGCAGGAACATGGGCTAGCAATTAATAGTACAGAATTATTGTTTGGGTGGGGGAAGAGGATAAAATACCCCTTCCTTCTTGTTATTAGTCCCTACATCTCTAAATCCTTTTTGTTAAGTGGAGCAGATTAAAATGAAATGTCCCACTATTTCTGTGTATAAGATATAGTCAGTTTCTAAATGCCAGGCTTTTAAACATTAAATATTACACATCTATATTGCCCACTCTGTTACTTTTTCTATATCTTTACCCTTGTTTGGTCAACACTGACAACTGATCAGAGACAAACAATTAATCTTCTTTTAACAGCAGCATAGGGCCCTTCCACACAGCCCTATATCCCTGAACATCAAGGCAGAAAATCCTACATTATTTCAGTGTGGACTCAGATAACCCAGTTCAAAGCAGATATTGTGGGATTTTTCTGCCTTGACATTCTGGGATATAGAGCTATGTGGAAGGGCCCAAAGTCTTCAGAGATCAGCAAATAAACCTTTTGCTAAAATAAACCAGAAAAACCTGTCAACATTTGCAGATCAAGCTAGTGTTAAAGGCATAAGTAATACAGGAAACAGTCAGCTTGTGCAATATTCCAGAACTATAGCACAGACAGTTTGTACAAATCTTATTCATTTTCATCCCATTGGATGATCAGTGTCCCTTCAGATGTTGCCAAACTGTTACATCCAACAACGTTCTTTACTATTGGCTGTACTGGATATGACTTCTGTGAGTTGGAGTCCAAGAACATCTGGAAAGCTACATTTGCTCAGCTCAGATTTGCTGCTTAGGCAGGTTCAAAAACAGTGATGACTTCAAGGTCATTCTGCAGCCATTGTTTGTTGACTTGAGCCTATATTGAAATTGAGTGGTTGCTGTACAAAAGAGTATTGATTTCCAAGCTCTGTACTGAAAGAACATCCTGAAATGCAAGACCTATTATGACTCTAACAATAATGAAGTAAAAGCCCATTTTGTATGTTCAAAGGAAGCAGCCAAAACCTCAAGTTTAAGCATTTCCCAGCTTATAATCTAAACATAGAAAAGAGAGTAAAAATATATTCAAACTACCAATTTCTCCTTTCCTTCTAGATTCTAGCTGCCTCTGTTCAGAATGCTACCATCCTCCTGCAACTTGACAATGCAAAGCTGACTGCTGATGACTTCAGAACCAAGTGAGTTTGCTTTCCTCCTCATATGTATATAATGGACCAAATGTGCATAATACACCATGTGGCCAATGGTAGTTCCTATAGTTGTTATTTCACTTCTTTACCCTACATCTTCTCACTGCAGATATGAGACAGAACATGCCCTGCGTACAAGTGTTGAGGCTGATATCCATGGCTTACGCAAAGTCATGGATGAATTGACTCTGACCAGATCTGACCTAGAAATGCAATTGGAAAATCTAAAGGAGGAGTTGGCTTACCTGCACAAGAACCATGAGGAGGTGAGGACATCAAACTATCTATATCCCACAAGGGTGCACACCATTAAAATTGAGAGCATGAGCATGCAACCAGTTTGCAGCTTAAGATCAAGCAATCACTTTCTCTTGTATATTTAACAAATAGCTTACAAGGCAGATTATTATATGTCACAATGACCAGTCTTTGAAATACCTTTGTGAAGTGTGCTGAGCACATATCCCTAGCGTTAGAGTCCAGGCACTTACTTAATAATAAATGATACTATTTATTTATTTATTTACAACATTTCTACCCCATCCTTCTCAACCCCCAAAGGAGGAGTCAGGGTGGCTTACAATGGCAGCAATTCGATGCTGACAACATACAAACACAATTACAATAGCATTATACAAGAGAAAAAGAATTGCATTAAAATACATTAAAATACATTTGATAAAAATATATTAAAACATTATTAATCATCATATAGACAAGTCTAAATCTGATTTAGTGACCAACAACTCAGTCCAAGCCTGTCATTGTCAAAGTTCAAGCATTGTGAATACTGTTAAACCTACTGTCCAAAGGCCTGGTCCCAAAACCATGTTTTGAGCTTCTATAAAATGTGAGCCTAGTTTTCCCAGATACATTCAACATTAGACTTGTCTGCACTTGGGATTCTGTACTGGATTATAAGATTCTGGTGTGTGAGGCATCTCCACTGAAAAGGACTATGTCTAAAAAGACATTTGTCCATTATTTCTGTCACACAACAGGATATGAGTTCAACATGGACATTGGAATCATTTCTTAGTAACCGACTGGAATAACTAACATGTTGTTATGTGCCTTCAAATCATTTCTATATCCACATTGCAGAATTATAGCAGTTTAGCACCATATCAATTGCCATTTCTCAGTGAAGACACTTTTCCCCATAATAACTCTTTCGAGTGAATTTGTCTTCCTAGGGATAATTTCTCTTACTTCCTGTTGTCTCACCCCAGTTCGTAACTATGAGCCATTTGTAAGTTGGTTGTTTGTAACTGAGGGACTGACTGTACAAAGAAATTTTCTCTTTTTTCTTTTTGTTATCCTGGAAACCCCACAGTCTAGTCCTAGATCCCAAGTTCTAGAAATATGAGGGAAAAAATCTAGCAACTCTCTTTGCATTTAATACAATTATTTATACTTTTGTTATGTAAATTAGACATATTCATGGAGAATGGCTTTGTTACGAGCACATAGTTATGAGGGCTATATACTGATCCCATGATCAACAACTAGATCTGGGGATCTTGAGGAATGTGATTAGGAGAGTGCTGCATACCTTTGAGCATTTCTTAAATGAAAATTGGGAAGCATCAAATCCATGAATTAACTTGAGGTCTGAGGATTAGATGTAGAAAGCTGAAATGTCAGCAACTATTCAATGACTCTTGTAAAATAAGCACTCTCCAACATATTTTTGTTTTGTTTTTTACTTATAGGTGATTACATGTCATTCACAATATGAGAAAAACTAGAAGCAAAGGGTGGGGGATCTTCATAGAACACAAATTATGAGGAAAAGATTGCAATTTTTTATGGGCCAGTTCTTCAGTTATCAAAACGATGAACAAAGAACATGAAAATTTCCAAATTAAAGGTGCAGCTACTGAAAACTAGATCACTTTCCTTCCCATCTCTTTATCACAGGAACTAAAAGTTCTCCGAAGCCAGATGGGTGGAGAAATCACTGTGGAAATGGATGCTGCTCCTGGAGTAGACCTGACCAAAATCCTGGCAGAGATGCGTGAACAGTATGAGCACTTGGCTGAGAAGAACCGGAAAGATGCTGAACAGTGGTTCTTCAGCAAGGTGGGGCTTCCTTGTGATGAATGCACTTTTCAGGAAGGGTGATGGTATTTTGCTTTATACCTCATTAAGATACCATGTGTTTTTTTTCTCTACAGACTGAAGAGCTGAACCAAGAAGTTGCCATCAATACAGAGCAATTGCAGAGTGGAAAATCAGAAGTTATAGAGCTGAGACGTACCCTCCAAGGCTTGGAAATTGAGCTGCAGACTCAGCACAGCATGGTATGGAACTCTACTACAGAAAGCCCTTCACAGGGCCTAGAGGCACTGGACCTGCATGAAAATGGAAACATGTGAATTTTAAAATGCTAAATTATTTTTTTAATCCAAGATAACCCCTCTCTAGGAATGTCTAGATCTTCCAGAGCAACTGTATGGTCATCTTCCATTGGAAGTTGACCACAGAGGTGCACTGGAGGATCTAAACATTCCTAGAGAGTTGCCTTGACACTCTATATTGGGAGAATGGTGGGATAAAATAAAGTAAATAAATCAATCAGTCAATCAATTGAGAAAGAATATTAATCGAATCCATGAATAATTAAATCTGCAAAAGTTATACCTGCAAATGTGGAGAGCAGATTCTACTGACTTCTACCACTAAACAAGTACAAACATAGCATAACATATATCCACCCATTGGAATTAATTTGCTCATTGTAAAGACACAGAGCACTTCACTTGTTTCATTCTTGAATGTAGGAATGTAACATTTCAAAAGATTTCTCTACCCTGGGAAAGATTACAGGAGTTTCCTTTTTTTCTGCATTCAGTGAATTTTTGCAAAAATTTCACAAAGCTTTTTTGTGTGCAAAACCAGTAACTTATGCAAAAATCATTGCATTTTGCACAATTTAATTTGCAGAATCTCCCTTGTTTTTTCATACCCAATAGCATTGCTTTGAAAAAACAAAAACAAACTTTCCTTAAGAAAAAATGGTCCTTCCTAATATTGAAAGGCAAGAAGGCAGAAAGACAAGAAGTGCTGTAATACTCTTTTTCTTTAATGGCAATGATATGAGACAGCTGAATCTAACAGAGGACTTGAGACATCACAAGTCAAGCACAGGGATGGGTGATACGTTTGTTTCTGTTCAGTATTAACCAGAATTCACAATATTTATGCGTAAACAAAACTGACAGATTATTATGCTCCTGTTGTTGAGTACCTCTAAGTCATTTCTAGTTTTTGGTGACCATAAGTCAAATCTATCACAGGGTTTTCTGAAGATCACCCAGTGGGTTACCATGGCTCAGCTGGGATAAAGCCTTAGCCTCCAGCATCTTATTCAAATGCTCAAACCACTACACCACACTGGTTCTCATTCATTGAACTGACACTACCAGTAGTTGGGGGATCACAGCAAAAAGAGAAAAAGAGAGTGAGAAAGAGATCTCTCTGCCCTGAAAAAACTCCACTGATTTTGATCCCTCCCCCTAATTCTTGTTTCCCAGAAATCATCATTGGAAGGTACTCTGGCTGAAACAGAATCCCGCTACGGTCTCCAGCTCAGCCAACTCCAGGCCCTGATCACCAGTGTGGAAGAGCAGCTGGCTGAGCTGAGGTGTGACATGGAGCGCCAGAACAATGAATACAAGATCCTTCTTGATGTCAAGACTCGCTTGGAACAGGAGATTTCCACCTACCGCCGCCTGCTGGAGGGAGAGGAAGCCCAGTACGTAGAGAGCATTGTAATACTTGGTCCTGAAATGGGTAATCATCAGGGAGTAGGTTGAGTTGCAGAAGTCTGTAAGAGAGAAAATATCTTAGTTCAGACGTAATTAATTAATCACAATAATATACTTCTTTTAATGCAACCTAAATGTACTCATTTGGTCTACCCCGGTTGTCCCCCCCCCCCGTTTGTTCCTTAATTTTAATAATTATCATATTTTAAAAGAAGTAATTAATTAGAAATAGCTAATTGTTTTGAATTATTCATTTTATTTGTCTTGAATGATGAAAGTGCAACTATAATATATTGCAAATGCCACCTAGCAAAGGATGCCTTCACTCCTTTTTGCAGCATCACCATAACATATTGATGGGGGTGTCCTAGAGGCCACATGAATTTCAAGGATTCCCTCATGCTGCTGGATAAAAACCACTCAGATTGTTTTGTTAAAAAATATATAAAAGTAGTTATTTTAGTTAATTTTAATGAATAAGAAAGTGAATTATAGTGGTCACTGGATTTGGGGTGGGTGGAACTGTAAGAGTGAATTACTATTTAAAATCAAATTTCCAAGATGGTAAAGTTTTGTGCCCAGAAAAATATTTGGGAAGATGTTTCTCATTGGAAGTGCCAAGTCCTTGTTCAAGATTGCAGTCTCCTAGTCCTATCCACCCATTCAATTATTTCCGAGATTGATCAAATGCATTGTGTACTACCACTGTGTAGAATTAATGTGGCTTGACACCACTTTAACTGCCATATCTCAATGCTATGGAATCCCAGTGTTTGTAATGTAGTGAGGTTCCAGAACGCTTAGGGAGAGAATGCTAAAATTCTTGTAAAATCACAACTCTCATGATCCCAAGCATTGAACCATGGTGGTCACATGGTGTCAAACTGCATTAATTCTACTATGTTGACATACCCTTAGTTGACAGAATTACTTAGATTGTAAATTGAGCCTTCTTATCAGCAACTTTCCCCTTTGGTTGATACTTCTGCTTCATTGCAATTCAAGATGATAGCTCATGCTTCTCTAACTCTCTGTCCTGTTTTTCTCTTCTTGCAGCATTTCCACTCAGTATTCTTCAGGTAAGGAATACTTACATCTTGTAATGATATTTCACACCTTCCCATTCAAGTTCATGCATAAGCCAAGACTGAAATGTCTAGACTTGCAAGATATAGATAAAATGTGAATATACTTGTTAACATCTTGTTAAGAGACAGGCATATTATCCTACCGCTTTAGGATGATAGCGGCTGATACAGTAAGGTCAAATAGTTTGATTAAACCTTTGGTCTTAAATGGATGGATGCGGGAACACTTAACAAAAAGGTTGCACTCATTATAACCTACAATGGGTTATACTAGTGCTGTTGCTTTCTCTGTGGAGAAGAAAAGAAGTGGGAAGAAGTTGAGAAAGAGAAGCTATGAGGAGAACACTTGCTTGTGTTTAGACAAAGAAAGCTGGAAGACACCTACAGTGGTGCTATTGTAAACAATAGCAAATGAAAAAGAGATCTTGGAAAAGTTGCTTTTAAGATGACAACTTCCCATATCCCCAGGCATATAGCGGGGGGGGGGGGGGCTTGAGGGGCTTCAGGCCCCCTGAAATTCTCATGCTGGTCCACGAGAAGGCCTTACTGGTACATTATTTAAACTGTTATGTTTATTCATGTCATGATCTGATCACCATGCTCAATATATCCCATACGCATGGGGCATTGGGGTAACAATACAAAAGGTTTGCTAGGGTAGACCCTCTTTCACTCAGACTCAGCCCCCCCCCCGAATCAAACTCAGCCCCTCCCGAATCAAAATCCTGGCTACGGGCCTGCATATCCCCCAGTGTAAGTGGCCATTGGCAACGATGGTTGGAGGATTTAAGGACCTGTAAAGCTGTAGCCCACCTAAAAAGTGGTGACAGGTTAGAGTTTAGAAGAGGTTTTTTTGTTTGTTTGATTGATTTGGCTTTGTTTATGTGTACATGTCTTTGTTTCTATTTAGCTTATGTATGTTTAAAACTGAATAAACATTATTTTTTTTAAAAAAGTAACATTTCCAAACACAGATAGTGGGTGTCATTTAAGATGTTGCACTTAAGAATGGACATTGCTTGCTACTGTTTGGCAAAGTGAGGAAAGGAGAAAGAGCAGCAGGTTTTTGGAGGAATTAATCTTAACAAAAAGATTCAACTGACTGTTCAGTTGACTACTTGGACTAGCCATCTTTTCTCCTGTCTTAAGCAGCAATATATATTGGTTTGCACTTGTTCTAAGTTTGAGATTATGTAGTAGTAGTAGTAGTAATAGTAGTTGTAGTAATAGTGCTCCTCCTGCTCCTCCTACTATTAATATTTTATTACTCTCTTCTCCTTTCCACTACACACTCACATGTTAAAACACAGTTAAAATGCATCCATAAAAGTCTATATTGAAACATACACATATTAAAATACATGAGACAAAAGTTAAAACATAATAAACGTAGAATGTAATTTAAATGTCACAGTTAAATCTGATTGGGTAGGTCTGCTGGAAGAGCTAGGTCTTCAGTTGTGTCTTAAATTCCAAAACTCTTTTAGCTGTCAGAACTCTTCTGGCAGGTCATTCCACAGCCTTGGGATGGCTGATGAAAAGGTCCTATCATTGATGGTTGCCGGTCGGATTCTGGCTGGCTGGAGTAGTATTCCAGAGGACCTCAGGATTGTATGAGAGAAGACAATCTGGTAGGCAACCTAGACCCAAACAACTTTTGGAATTCCCTAGCCACTAGGACCATCAGATTACAAGTGTGTAGTTTCCCCCAAAATAACTATTGCAAGCATTCCAAAGAATACTGGGTGTGGTTGCATCACTTTTCTGTCTTGCTTTTCCATAAATAACATTTACCTCTCCTCTTTTCTTCTGCTTTAGGACCAACAACCACTCGCAAAGTTCGTACAATTGTGGAGGAGGTCCAAGATGGAAAAGTGATCTCTTCTCGTGAGCAGGTCCATGTTTCTGGGCGTTAAGCCCGTGCTTGGGACAAGCCAGCTTTGATGTTGCTCTAGCTTTCCATTTTCTGCTCTGCTCCCTACCATCCATAATCTGAGCTCTCCATGGCTACATCCACAAGGCGCTAATAAAGCTTTTTGCATCTCATTCAAGGATACACCGGGGTTTTGTTTTCTTGCCTTTAACTGTTTGTTTTCTTGCCTTTAGCCACACTGCCATTACCCCATCATCTTTAGCCATCAACCTGTGCGCCATCCACGCCAAGCGTGTCACCATCATGCCCAAGGACATCCAGCTGGCCCGCCGTATCCGCGGGGAGAGGGCCTAGGCGCCCCCGCATCTGCACCCTTCACTAACGACAAAGAACGGATCTTTAGCTCACTCTGGGTGCATCTACATTATAGAATTAATGCAGTTTGACACCACTTTGGCTAAAATGGCTCAATGTTATGGAATCTTAGGATTTGTAGTTTAGTCAAAGTCGATCAAATTGCATTCATTCTACAGCGTAGATGCTCCCTTTGTCTCTCTATGTGTCTCTCTCCTCCACCCCCAAAGAACTGACTGGTCACTCCATTTTGGGGAGTGATTAACCTGCTAACCAGACAAAACTTGGCATTATTACTCAATTCCATAAGAAAAAAGACCCAATGAGCTTCCATCATCTGTGACAAAAAGCTATCCTTTTTAAAACCTCTTAAATCAAAAACATCTAATATCAAGAGCAGCTTGGGAAAAAGTAGGTGCTTTGAAATCAAACTCACTCAACTATGTACTGGATTTTGACCAATTTTATTTATTTATCGTGTCAGGAGCAAGCCAAACAGTTGTATTGCATTTTTATCAAACAAACAAACAAACAAAAAACCCCACGAAGTTTGCAAGCTTGGTAGTTGATTAAATGTCCTTTGACCAGTAGCTGGCCACTTGGAGTGACTCTGGTGTTACTATAAGAAGGTCCTCCATTGTCCATGTAGCAGGGCTCAGATTGCATTGCAGCAAATGGTCTGTAGTTTGCTCTTCTCCACACTCTCATGTCGTGGATTCCACTTTGTGGCCCCATTTTTTAAGGTTGGTTCTGCATCTCGTGGTGCCAGAGCGCAGTCTGTTCAGTGCCTTCCAAGTCGCCCAGTTTTCTGTGTGCCCAGGGGGGAGTCTCTCATTTGATATCAGCCATTGATTGAGGTTCTGGGTTTGAGCCTGCCACTTTTGGACTCTTGCTTGCTGAGGTGTTCCAGCGAGTGTCTCTGTAGATCTCAGAAAACTATTTCTTGATTTAAGTAATTGACGTGCTGGCTGATACCCAAACAATAATTGACCAATAATTTCCAGAGACATAACATTGCTGCATTCTGAAACACCAGTTAAAGTTTTAGTACTTATTAAACAAACTATGCAGTGACAATGAGGAAGCCTCGGGGTCTTTTTGCAAGTATAGAAATGCGGTCAATATTCTTGAGTCAGTAACACAAGCACAATGTAGACCAGAATCATTTCAGTGTCACACAAGGTGGATCTAGACAGCCCCTTCATTGTGGAACCTTCTGCAATAAAAAGGGGGCTGTCCAGATGATGTTCTGGCCAACCCGCAATTAATTCGCCACAAACCAGAAAAAATTAATTAGATATTGGATTTATTCCATGCCTTCTTGGAAGAAGTTGGATAAACCAACTACTTCAGGTGTCTGTACTGCAGTCCAGACACCATTCCCACAGTGGGATTCCCAGCCCGTGCTCCCAAAGCCCCCAACCCCCTTTTAAAAAAAGGGAAAAGTTATCTGGCTTCCATTATAGTGTTGCTGGAGCTCTACCAGCACGTAGAAATGATGCACCAGGAGAGCGGGGGGAAAAACACTCCCACACCCCGCTCTCCTGTTGCATCACTGGCAACACTGTAATGGAGGCTGGGTGAGATTTCCTTACTTTTAAAAGGGCTTTGGGGGCTTTGGGGGATGGGAGTAGGGTTTGCAGATGTTCTTCTGGGCCAGTCCTGGAAGAACATCTGGACACCCACCCCAGAAAGTGCGCACTTTCTGGGGTGAGTGTGGACAGGCCCCCAGCAACATCCGCGTTTTTAAAACGTGGATGCTCCTGGGATAACGGCCTGTCTGGAAAGGTCCACAGAGATGCTCTGTGGCAATTTTATTTTCTATATTACATTTCCTATATTATCCCCTATGTCTATAAAAGGTAACTCAGGGCCCTTCCACCCAACCATATAACCCAGAATATCAAAGCAGAAAATCCCACAATATCTTCTTTGAACTGGGTTATCTGAGTCCACACTGCCATAGACCCCAGTTCAAATCAGATAATGTGTGATTTTATTCAGATGTGTGGAAAGGACCGAAGAAATACAATATGTTCCAACAACTGTGCCAGGCTTTCTGTAGTAACAGTCAGATTAATCGCCTGCTTGTACAGACTTGGTTCATGGGTTTAATGAAACCAATTACACAGTATGTTCACAAGGTGCTCAAAAACAGCCTAAGGCTCCACCTTTAAAGAAAATAATTGCTCTGACTTCGGCTCCAGATAATTGGAATGAGCATTTGCAAATTCTGGGTACAATTGGGTCTCTGTACCCACAGATTCTGTATCCATGGATTCAACTATTCACAGTTGATACATAGTTTCAAAAATCCACCCCCCCCCCACTTTAATTTTGTCATCTGATTGAAGAAATGCCACTTTGCTATGCTTTTGTATATAATGGGACTCGAGCATCTATGGATTTTGGTTTTCATGGGGGCCTTGGAACCACATCCAAACAAACATTTGACTTATGAGGTTGGTTATATTTAAATTGATCCTCTACCTTCATATATATATATATATATTAGTGAAGAACTTGAAGGAAGCATACATGATTTGTTCTCCTCACGCTATTTTATATTCACAATAACTTTATAAGGTTGTTGTTGTATGTGCCTTCAGTTTTTTTTCTGATTTATTAGGGCTCTAACCCCATCTTCCTGCCCTAAGCTCTACCAGTTTTTATATTTTTTCCTCTATTTTTATATCTATTTTGCTATCATAGGAATACAGAAACATAATTTAAAAGAACAGAAAATTAATGGGGGAGAGTAGGAAAACAGTTAGCTTGAGAATAGCAAGGAGAATGGAGGAGAAAAGTAGAATTACAATGACTGATGTCACATAATTGCTAGCATATCATCACAAAAGTGGAAGGGACCTATCACAGTAAGGTAAGTAATGGGAAGCAGCACTATCAGAAAGCACTGGCAGTTTTATCTGTCAGTGAAAAGGAATTCTATGTTTCTGGAGGGAAGGCAAATCATCAACAGAATGCACACATCATGTTATAGCTATCTGAGACAATTGACAGTTACAATTCTAGTTTGTAAGGCTTGTGTGATAACATCGCAAGAGTCTTAGGAATTATTCCATACTGATTCTCAGTTGGGATCTCACAGAGAGTGATAATGGGAGATGAAGGTTTTGCTCCATTTGTTTATTTGCTAAACTCAGTCCTTTGTATCCATGGGTTCTGAATCCATGGATCCAACCATCAATGGCTTAAAAAATGCCCTATCTCCAATATAGAAAGCAAACCTTGACTTTGCCATTTGATATAAGGGACAGAAGCCCCGGGTGGTGCAGCATATTAACCAGTGAGCTGCTGAACTTGCTGACTGAAAAGTTGGCGGTTGGAATCCAGGGAGCGGGGTGAGCTCCTGTTGTTTGCCCCAGCTTCTGCCAATGTAGCAGTTTGAAAATATGTAAATGTGAGTAGATCAATAGGTACCACTTCTGCAGGAAGGTAGTGACATTCTATGCAGTCATGCTGGCCGCATGACCTAGGAGATGTCTACGGACAATGCCGGCTCTTTGGCTTAGAAATGGAGATGAGCACCAAACCCCAGAGTTGGATATGACTAGACTTAATGTCAAGGGGAAACTTTTACCTTTACTGTGAGGGACATAATTCTGTTACACCATTATATATAATGGAACTTGAGAATGCATGGATATTGATATCCAAGGGAGGGTTCTGGAGTCAAATTCCATAGACAGATACTACGGGTCATTGCAGTTTATATCTCTGTATATTTGCAAAAGATCTGACAGATGCTGCTCTCTAGCTGACAGTCTAAAAAGACCACATGGAAAAGAGAGTGGTAACGGAAATGGACATCAAGATAACTCAGACGGTTCAACATGATATGCAAAAAGCTGTTGATGTTTTAACTAGCTTGTTAGCAATCTGAGAATTGATGTTTGCTTGCTTGCTTTTTGAATCACTGGAATGCCAACATATGATGATGATGTTGAAGATGACTATATTAAATACAATAATAATTTTATTACTAGCCTCATTCTGTGGTTTTATAGCTCCACTATGCAGAATTCTGAGATTTATAGTTTGGTAAAGTGCTTGGAATTTTCTGCCATAAAACTCTAATGCCTTTTGATACAGAATTCTAAGTGCCTCACTAAACTACACATCCCAGGATTTCAAAGGATAGAGCCATGCCTGTTAAAGTTGTATAAAACTGATATAACTATAAGGTGCAGATACATTCATTGCTATTCACAAATGTTCTGAGCTCTAAGAGTTGTTATAATAATTAGAAATGTAAACCTTTGCATTTACATTTTTGGGCAGATATTAAACAAATTATGATTAATTCAGAAATGAGATAGAATAGACTTCTGGATTAATTTATGAAAGTGACATGAGTGCAGACATGCTAATTAAGCCACTCATTATAACAATTAATTGAAAATTGAAAATAGAGATGGCAAAGAGAAGAAAATGAATGCAAAAACAGTGAGACTTGGCCCAAACACAAGATAAAGTAAGATGCCTGCACCTGCTGCGGATGTATTCCTGGCCATGGTTACCTGAAACAACATTTAGGATCAAATACCATTAAACTAGCTTATTTCCAGTTCCAGTTTGCCACAGAGTTCTGTTGGAGGACTGAGGGTGCATCTACACTATAGAATTAATACAAATTTGACATCACTTTAATTGCTATGGCTCACTGGTATGGAATCCAGGGAGTTGTAGTTTTACAAGGTCTTTAGCCTTCTCTGCCAAAGAGTGCTGGTGCCTCACCAAACAACAAATCCCCGAATTCCACAGCATTGGACCATTACAGTTAAAGTGATGTCAAATTACATTAATTCTACAGTGTAGATGAAGCCCTGGAGATTCCTAGAAAAGTACCCTTTCCAGGAATTTCCTAGATGTTCCTTGTTACTCTATGATAACTTCTAGGAGAAGCATAACATATAATTTCCTAGAACAGTGATTCCCAACCTTTGATCCTCCAGGTGTTTTGGACTTCAGCTCCCACAATTCCTAACAGCTGGTAAGCTGGTTGGGATTTCTGGGAGTTGAAATTCAAAATACCTGGAGAACCATAGTTTGGGCCTAGATAACCTAGGAAATTCCTAGAGGAACCATTTCCCCCCAGATGTGGGTAGGTGAAGCTGTAAATATGGACTTAAAGGCTATGAGGTGTTCCTGATAACTCCATTCAGGCTGAAAAAGAAGGAAAGGAAGGTGAGGAGGTCCACCATTGACTTGCACGTAAGTCAACCCAGGTTATGGGAGTAATTTTTGCAAAAAAACAAAACAAAACACACACACACACACACACACCTGACTAAGATCTGAGTATATAAAGTATTTACCTCTCTTGGTGACATTTGCCACTGTTTACCTTCAAGGATTCTAGTGTAGGCAGTCCCCGAGTTACAAACATCTGATGTATAAATGACTCATAGTTAAAAATGGGGGTGAGACAACAGGAAATGAGAAAAATCTACTTCTTGGAAGGAAAATTCACTCCTGAAAAGAGTTATCATGGGTAAAAGATGTCTCCACAGTAGCTTTCTCACCAATCCTTGTTTCTACAACAAGCCAGATTTTTCAAAATACAGTTCTCACAGGGACAGAAAGTGAGAGGAAATCTTCTGAACAGGGGCACAAACAGCAAAACAAACTCCATGGGGGGATTCATTTACCCTTTCCTATTCTACCCAAAGTGTGATATATATATATATATATATATATATATATATATATATATATATATATAGAGCTAGCGTTACACTTAAAAAATATACCTGTTTCGATTTGCATGCAAATTCAACTTAAGATCAAACCTACAGAGCCCATCTTTTTCCTAACTTGGGAACTGCCTGTATAAACTGGAAGAAGACAACTCTCACACTTTCACCCCACATCACTGCCAAATTGTGGTACAGTCAGTGAATGGGGTGTCCTCACCCCAGTGGCTCAGGTTCTGCTGCCATCTACAGGTTGCTGGTCCTGAAAATATCATAGTTGTATTGAGGGAGACGTAGTTTCTAAAAGGGATTTTCATGGATGTTTCCTATGTGCCTGCTTTTGCAGAGAGCCTTTATTTGCAAAAATGCTCATGTATAGAGAAAGAGCTGCCAAGGACCAAAGTTGGACAGAAAGTACTCCCTAATACTCTCTTAATTTCCCAGCCGCCTAAAGTACAGACCTACAGATACTTTCCAACTGAGTGTTCATGGCCGGAGAACAATAGACTATAGTTGTGCCAATGTTAAGATCCCATGTGTGCCATCCTGCATGTTAGAATTATAAAGGGCCAATGAACATCTGTATAGCAAGCTTAGACCAATGAAATGATTGATCTTTGAACACCAATGAGAATGTGTTTTCAGTTTTCTGTGAAAGTGATAAAAAGCCTTGCAACCCCATTTCAAGTTGCGACAAAGCCTTTTCATGGTTTCCTATATATATATATATATATTTGTTATTGTTGTTGTTATTATTATTATTATTATTATTATTATTATTAACTTTATTTGTACCCCGCTAGCATCTCCCAAAGGACTCGATGCGGCTTACAAAGGCCAAGGCCTCAAAACATAACATAACAATACACAACCTAAAGCAAATTAAAAAATTAAAAACAGTTAAAGCAAAATTAAACAACAAGCAATAAACAATACACCAAGACACAATAAAACTGGGCCGGGCCAGAGTAATGGGTACAGATTAAAAGTGCTGAAGTGACAGGTGATATGTAAGGATTATAGGGTAAGTGCAGTGTGCCAGCAATCTTAATTCTAATAAAGTGCTTCTGGGACTTGTTATTGGAGTTTTCCTATTCTGGAAAGGCACGTTGGAACAGCTAGGCCTTCAAGTTCTTTCTAAAGACTGCCAACGTAGGGGCCTGCCTAAGATCTTTGGGGAAGGTGTTCCAGAGTCGGGGGGCCACCACAGAAAAGGCCCTGTCTCATGTCCCCACCAAACGTGCCTGCGACGTTATTATTGCTAGGCCTGCAATAAAAGCCTTTGTATTAAGAATTGAACTTGTGGCCTCCTTCTTGCAGGGCCGTAGCCAAAAAAAAAAAAAATCGGGAGGGGTTGAAATTTTTTTTGGGGGGTTGAAAATTTCATGGGGGGTGAAACCTGCCTCCTAGCTCATGCTGAAGCAAAGAGCACAGCAGGGGGCAGAGCAGCCTTCAATAGCCTGCAGCTCCGCCCCTGTCAACCACCTCCACCAAGTCTGGCCTCCTTAATGAGAGCATTCAACACACACACCCCCAACTTGGTTGCTTCACTACATCAGCTATTGCTGCAAGTAATGACAGTGTGAATAAATTATCAATATTTGCCTGAGATAGTGCTTGCAGTTCTGGAGGGACTCTGATTTTTTTGCATCTCATAGACTTAGCATGGGGATTTGGTTAACTAGTTAAAATTCATGAGTAAACCAGGTTTTTTAAAAAAATCTGAAACATTTCGGGGGGGGGGTTGAACCCCTAAAACCACCCCCCCCTCGCTACAGGCCTGCCTCCTTGCACTGCTTCCTGGGCCTTTGAGGGGACTCCTAAGCTTGTGCATTTGGAGTGCTGTTGAGCCCGTGCCCCTACATCGGTGCCCCTTCCGTATCAGACTTGTAAGCATACAAAAAAAAATTACAAATTGAACACACTACAATATGCTTCCAGTGGAGCTGCAGATCCATGACAGTTAAACATGCCCCAACAATTAATAGTTCATGAGTACATTTTATAGACTTTTCAGTTCCTTTTTCTAATAAAAAAGAGGCTCAGTATAGAGTTAATTATCATGCTCCATATCTCATCCTCTGAATTATTTATGAGACAGCAGCCAAAGAAATTGTAAAAACTTGTTTCATTCCATTTTCTCATTGTATCTTATCCTAGGAAGTCTCTTTTTCCCTTTGCACAGCTTCTCTTCACAAGCTGCAACTCTTCTCTCACTTGCCAGCTTTTTAAATTTTACTTTGGAAAACCTATTATTTGTAGCTTCTGGGAAGAAATTGTTAGGACCTGTCTCTGAGGATGATAAAATGGTTGGCAAGACATTCAGCGGAACACTCTGACATAACGGCCACTTAGTCAAACAGAGCTCATGGCTATGTGTCAGAGAGAAAGAGGGAGGCCCCATCAACACTGACATATAATGCAGTTAAATTGCATTATATGGCAGTGTAGATGGGGCTGGAGTGATTCCATTTCATGTTCTGATAGATTCCAAGAGATATTAAAACACTACAGTCATAAACATTTTAATGTAGGTGAGAGTAGAACTCATTCCGCTAAGTGTTATCTCCACTTCTAGGCACTATTTTGGAAATTTTGACTGATGTGTTCATTTCCCAAAACAGAACAAGCTTCCCAGCATCATTGCAGGCAGGAAAGATAAGAAACAAAGCACCTAAACATACTGTCCTGATTAACAGAAACATCATCAATCAATTCTCTGTTGTTTCACTGTTTCAGTAGCGTTTAAAATTTCCCAGTTTCTCACCATTTCAGGCTATCTCTGGCACTTATCCTCAGGCTCTCATTTGAGTTGTTTATTGTTTTATATAAGAGACATCATCTTTACTACATTGCTGTATGTAATGGACTTGAGCATTGCTGGATTTTGATATCCATGGAGTGTCCTGGAACCAGGCGCGTAGCCAGGATTTCGTTTCGGGGGGGGGGGGGGGGGGTGAATTTTTTTAGGGGGGGTTCAGGGGGGGCTGAGTTTTGGGGGGGGGGGGGCTGAGTCTGAGTGAAAGAGGGTCTAGCCTAGCAAACCTTTTGTATCATTACCCCAATACCCCCATGCATATGGGATATATTGAGTATGGTGATCAGATCATGATATGAATAAACATAACAGTTTAAATAATGCACCAATAAGGCCTTTTCGCGAACCACCATGAAAATTTCGGGGGGGGGGCTGAAGCCCCCCAAGCCCCCCTCCCCCTGGCTACATGCCTGCCTGGAACTAAACCCCCAGCGAGTACTATATTCGACTGTATATCCTTTTGAGGAATATAGCTAATGACAGCCAGAGAGAGTTTGAAGATCTATGAAATTCTATGGGAGATTACAGTGAGGTTAGGTATGTGTTTGCTTACACATCAGCATAGTATTTATTTATTTACTTCATTTATATACTGCTTTTCTCAGCCCTTGGGCGACTCAAAGCAGTTAACAATAGCAAAATTCAATGCTCAACATCATAAAAAGAGTTAAAAGCAGTTAAAAACAATGATACAATAAACAATCAGATAAACATAACTATATTTAGTTATACTTAGTACTCAGTGCATGACAAACCCAAGGATTTATTATTTGATATTCTCCCCAAATATTTTCAAGATAAGATTAGTTGAATTTATTGCTTTTGTGATGTCTTATACTGTTTAATGTTTTTTATCTATTATGTTTTATGTATACTGATTTGTTGGAAACCACCTTGAGTTGCCAATTGGCTGAGAAAGGCAGTATACAACTACAGTAAAAATAAATAAATAAATAAATAATTCATTCATTCTTTGCTGCATAATCTGTGGATATTTATTTATTTACTGTATTTATATACCTCCCCTTTCAGCCTTCCGGTGACTCGAGGAGGTTTACAAGGCAAAATTCAATGCCACCAAAACACAAGTACAATATAAAACGTTAACATCAATAAAATCATAACAACAGCAATAAACCATCAATCAATAAATACTCATTAAAACATTGTCCAGTCCCATCATGTAGTTGTTCCGTTTCTTATGTCTGTTACTCAATATTTGCAAATGCTTGCTTGAATAGCCATGTCTTAAGTTTTTTCCAAAATGTTAGGAGAGAAGAAGCCGATCTGATCTCCCTAGAGAGGGTGTTCCATAGCCGAGGGGCCACCACTGAGAAGCCCCTGTCTCTCATCCCCACCAGACGTACTTGTGACGATGGCGGGACCGAAAGCAGGGCTTCCTCAGATGATCTTAAAGTTCTCGATGGTTCATAAGGGAATATGCATTTGGACAGGTAAATTGGGCCAGAACCATTTAGGGCTTTGTAGGCCAAAGCCAGCACTTTGACCTGTGCCCAGTAGCAAACTGGCATCCAGTGGAGCTGGTGCAGCAGTGGGGTTGTATGCTCCCTAAAAGCAGCTCCTGTTAGCAACCTGGCTGCCATATGCTGGACCAGCTGAAGCTTCCGGACAGGCTTCAAAGGCAGCCCCACATAGATTGCATTGCAGTAGTGTATACGGGATGTAACAAGTGCATGGATTACCGTGACCAAGTCAGACTTCCCAAAGTACGGGCGCAGCTGGCGCACAAGCTTTAACTGTGTGAATGCTCCCCTGGTCACTGCCAAAACCTGATAACTTTATATTGGATTGATAACTTTATGTTCATAGGACAGTTGTTTTACTCTGAGGCTGAGACAGGTCACCTTCTGCATGCCCGAGCAGGAAATTAGGACCTTGATCTTTATATGCAAGTCCCAAACTCAGACCACTATGCCACACCGGCTTTTAAAAGTGAAATATAATTCTAGACTTGTGCAATGCAAAAAAGTGGCAGGTAAGAAAGAGTCCCATGATGGAAGAAAAGCTTTGTTTGTTGACTGAGACAGAAGTGTTTGGAGTTATTTGCCAACCAAAGTCTATGAAGAGAGCTGCTCTGCTCTTCACTTATAACGGTTGATTAGAAATGCTCACAGAGTCAAAAATAAGTTGTCTGTGTGCTATTTAATGGAAAAGAGACCTCACTCTGCATTCCAGAAAGAATGCAAGGATGGTAGATGCTTGAAGGGTGGGAGGAGTGAGGTTAGATGGATCTGCCTGACTTTTCAGACAGGTATGCAAAGAAGCCCTCAAGGACTTCTTTTAACATGCCATGGACACTTGGCAGAGAATGATTTTTGTCATAAAAATGTAGCCTTGCATGAAAAATCAGCCCATCTGAGCAAGGACTGACGATATATTTAACAACAAAAGAAAGAACAGTTAAGTAAAAAAGAAAACTCCACCCTATTTTTTTAAGAAGTCACAGTTACTATGTTGGAATGTGTCATAAGCATGAACAAACACAGGGGAGAAAAAATGATTTGGGAATTTGGCATGGAGGCCGGAGGTGATGAAACCTGGAGGGAATGAAAAGAGAGATCTATAAAAAATTGGATGTGGCAACGCCTCTATCCCCAGTATAAGAGGGGAATTCAGACAAGAGCGGCTCGTGTTCTTAAGCCTCTTAGAACATAGGAAAGTTTCTGTGGTGGGTGTCTCTATTTCTTAGCAACATGACTACTAGTTTCAGGCAATACACCTCTTCCTCCTCTGTGAAGGGAGGTTCCTTTGGTGGGGGCTCCTCTCGGCTTTCCCACCTTGGTGGAGGTTACAGAGCTCCCAGCATCCATAGTGGACTAGGAGGCATCTCAGTCTCTTCTTCCCGCTATGTCTCTGGGGTTGGCAGTGCCTTGGGTGGTGGCTATGGAGGTAGCAGCTACTGCAGCAGCTATGGTGGTGGCTTTGGGGGAGGCTTTGGTGGTGGCTTTGGAGGTGGCAGTTATGGCGTTGGTGGTGGCGATGTCCTCCTGGCTGGAGGTGAGAAGGAAACCATGCAGAACCTGAATGACCGCTTGGCCTCCTACTTGGATAAGGTGCGGGCTCTAGAGGAAGCTAATACTGACCTGGAGGTTAAGATCAAGGAGTGGTACAAGAAGCAAGGACCTAGTCCAGAACGCGACTATAGCCCGTATTTCAGGACCATCGAAGAACTGCGGAGTAAGGTATGGCATCAAGGCTGGAAAAAGGAGAGAATGCTTTCCCAATGTATATTCTAATTGTGGTAGGGAAGGGTATCAATTAGCCAGATCTTGGAAAAAGTAGAAAAATCCTTTTTTGAACTGTAATCCCCAAAATTCTACTGTGTAGATGTATCCTTAGAAAACTTGCATAAAGGGCTTTAAAGTTGGCCAAATAAAGATATCACTTCTTTGTGGATTTTGGATTTTGTTGTGTTTTGCTGGATAGCCAACCTAGTTTGCTCTGAATATAAGCTCCTAGGAAGTTACTTGTCAAAGTTCTGATCCTGTAGATATATATGGGCTCATTAATATGTACCGGATGTTACTTACATCCCAAGCGTGAGCTCATGGGCTCCCTTTGCCAAACTGCTAAATTCACCCAGGGATTGATCAAGCTTCAGGGCTGGGCTGTGAAGTAGCTCATTCTTTTATCTAGTCTTGCATGAAAGATTGCTGATGTGTAACAGTAGCTACGATCTTTCACTAAGCTCGGGCAAGTGATTAAGGAAACTCTTTGAACAATGGATTTGCTAAGTAAACAGAAAGAGCTGTATGACACATCTATTTGATTCAACCTGTCAAGGAGATTGCATTTTACAGATGAAGGACTATCTCTAAAAGATGCCGTGCCTGAGGCTTCTTGATTTTGTTCCAAGATTGTTCTCTGTTTATTCATCCATTGCTCTCATTAACCACTGGCGTCATTCCTCCTTAGCTCCTTTTTTTGAGCATGTATGGCTTAAAAAGAAAATTATGGTGGGGCTTTGATGTCGCATAGTTCCCTAAACTACCCTAAGCCTTAGAAGACTTATTTTCATTAAAGTCAACAAAGAGATTACGCAAACTTTGGAAAGTCCATCACTTCCTTGCTTTTCAGCAGGGAATGGCAACTATTGACCTTGCAAATATTTTGGTTTGGCCTATGACTCATATGATGCATCTACATTGTTGAAATTAATGCAGTTTGACACTACTTTAACTTCCATGACTCAATGCTATGGAATCCTGGGAGTTGTAGTTTGGTAAGGCACCAGCACTCTTTAGAAGGCTAAACTACTGTAAGTCTTAGAAGCTTAGAGCTTGTTAAACAACAACTCCTAGGATTCCATAGCATTGAGCCATGACGGTTAGTGCCAAACTGCATTAATTCTACAGTGTAGATGCACCTGTAGTCATCATAACCAATGATATGGGATGATATGAATTGTACTCTATAGCTTCCAGCATCCTAACCATATGAACTGTGGCTTGACTTGAGGTTTGTGGTTGCTGAGGAATAGGTTAGGGTATGGGGCATTTTCAGCTTGGAGAAGAGAAAGCTGAGAGATAACTTGATAGCCACTTTAAATATCTAAAAATATGTGATATGGAGAATGGATAGATGTTTCCTCCCATTCCAGAGACTAGAAGAAGAACTGATTGATTCAAATGACAAGAAAAGAGATTCCATCTAAACTTTAGGAAACTTTCAAGAACAGTTCAAAAGTGGAATAAGTTACCTTGAAGGTTGTCAGACTCTTATTTTTGTGGAGAATATTAAATAAAAGTTGAATATCCATTTTTCAGGAATGTTTTCTTTCTTGCATGGCAGTGGATTAGATCAGATGGCCATTGTTGTCCCCTTCGATTCTATGATTCTAGCAATGTCAAATGTAGCCCTACATGTGTTCAGAGCAAATAACATCAGCATCACTTTAAGGCCGATCTTTAGTATGTGCCTGTTGTCTCCTCAGATACTAGCTGCCACCATTGACAATGCTAGCATTGTCCTGCAGATTGACAATGCGCGCCTGGCTGCTGATGACTTCAGAACCAAGTAAGTTCATCTCTTTATACCACAGGTTGCACCTCAGCTCAATTTCAGACATATTAAGAACTGGAGATTGATGTCAGGATTTGAGACAGAGCGTTCATATCAAAAATGTAAACATCAGCCAAGGCAGAGACAAAGCAGGGTTGATTGGGGATTTTATTTGGCATTTCAAAGCATTCCAGCCTGAACCACAGTCTTGGAACTAAGGTGTGTATCTGGAAGCAGTTAATCCTGAGATGTTGCTCATCATGGACTTTTGCACTGCAGTTCTCAACTCAAATGCAGACATACTGCTATGCATAGTTTTGGAGGAAATAGAGTTGGATTGCAAATAATTTGGAGTGAAAAGACATTTAGAGATGCATATTGTGTGAGACAGGCAGATGCCCTGTTCTCATTCAATGGAAAAATATTAATTGCCAAGTTTAGCTATGAACAGGTGAAAAAGTAACTGTAGAAGGTAACTCATTACCAAAGCAAGTCATTGAAAAACATTGGTAAGTTATTTCAATGCTCTTTATCTGGTTGAGTTGATATAAGATGGAATGGAAGGGATGTTCATCCATGTGTCTGTATTATTGTTGTTGTGTACCTTCAAGTCATTTCTGACCTATCACAGCCTATCAAAGGGTTTTCTTAAGCATGGAAACCCACTTGGTGACCTTGGGAAATTCACATTCCCACAGACTCAGAGGGAGGCAAGAAAACCCCATCATAAGTTTGCCTTATGGTTACAATAAGTCAGAAATGACCTGAGGGTGCACAACAGGACAATCATGATGGAGGCAAATACTTAAACTTTCCTTCTCCCCATAATGGTCCCAATTCAATAACACATCTTATTTGGCCCGCAACAAGTACTTTTTGTGCTTTCAAGTGACACTAAGCTGAAAATATGCAAACCTTCCAGATGAAGGTAACATCATAGTTGATGTTGACTGCTCTAATCAATAGGAACAATGGCGTTGAGGGCAGATTTGATGATACGAACGTAGATTGCAAATATTTTGGACTGCAACATCCATCAGTCCTAGCCAGCATAGGCAATAGCCAACATCATCCTTCAGGTGGACTGCAGTTTAACCCTATTTGGAGAGCCAGAAGTTGTCCACCCTTGCTCTATGGGAACAAAAGTGGTTGTGATTGAGAACTATGGTGAGATATTCATTAATTTTTCTCTTTGCTATTCCAGGTTTGAGACAGAGCAAGCTCTGCGTATGAATGTTGAGGCTGACATCAATGGGCTGCGTAGAGTCTTAGATGAGCTGACCCTGGCCAGGGCAGATCTGGAAATGCAGATTGAGAACTTGAAAGAGGAACTGGTTTATCTCAGGAAAAACCATGAGGAGGTAAGATGCATAGTAAACCTGGATGCTTTGTTGGTGTATAGCAAAGAAGTACTTGAACATCTTGTGCATGTTGGCCTCACTGCTATAACCTTGGGTATGCTTCCTTGAATATGCTTCCTCTGGACCACATTAGGGTGGTTTTTCATGCAGTGCAAAAAAGGCTGATTTGAGTTTGCCTGGAAAGCTACTTACTGGTAATGTAGGAGGCTCTTGTATTATGGGATGGTGACACTGGGGAAAAAAAAGCTATGGCTGAATAACAGAACACAACAGTGGTGGTTGTTCTAGTAGTAGCTGGTGATTATGATGGCAGTGGTCTAATGAAAAAGTATTTTTTTTAAAGAAACCAATTTTTTAAAGGCCCCAAACCTATTTTGTGCATAGGATTCAGCACCTTGGAGAGTTCATCCAGCATTTAGACTAAAACCAGAAGTAAATTCACTGTCATAATGATATTGGAGCCATCAAATATAACTAGAACATGTCCTTTGCATAAAAAGAAACCCATTCACACTAAACAACCAAAGTGCTATCATTCCAGTCTATGGAACCCTGAGTTTTGTAGTATGGGAAAGCACTGAAACACTGTGGTAAAATACCTTTTGCTCAATCACAAATCCCATGGGATTGAACCATAGCTATTGAAATAGACTCATAGTGCTATAATTGTATAGTGTAGAAAAACTCCTAGGGTACAGCTAACTGTAGAATTAATGTAGTTTGACACTACTTTAACTGCTATGGCTCAATGCTATGGAATAATAAGAACCTTCCTTGCCAAAGAGTACTGGTATATCACCAAACTACAAACCTAGGATTTCATAGTATTGACCCATGGCAGTTAAAGTGGTGTCAAACTGCATTAATTCTACAGTGTAGATGTACCACTATTAAAACATATCTTCCAAATGTTGTTGGATTAGGAAGAAAATGAGGGGTGGTGGAAGAGGATGAATAGAAGGGAGGGGAAGATATTTTATATTGCAGGTTGAGGCATTTGTGGACATACATTGATGGCTTGGTTGCATACAGGCAGAGATGAAGGCCTCATGCTTAATTAGGAAAAATTGTTGTGATTACTTATAGCATTTAAAAATTGAGAAATGTGTCTTTGCTTTTGGCTAGCTGGGTTAACAGATTACCTTTCTTTAAGAAACTTCTTGGAGTCAAAATACTAGATATTTCAAAAACCATCAAACTCAACATCTTTAATACCTGGAGAGATGCTGCCAATCAGAGTAATCCAGTAAGCTATGGCTTTCTAGATATGGTTGAACTTGACTTTCCATTATCTCCAAGCAGCCTACTCAATGGTGAGTGGTGCTGGAGTGATAGTTCACCAACATCTTGGTCCACCATCTCTTGAATTAGGCAATTCTAGGTCTGATTGCAATCTGACATGGAATAAGGCAGCTTTCTATGAATTTCCCAGGTCCTTATTACATCAGGGACATAAATACAGATAACATTTCTGACTTCTTCCTTCTGCAGGAAATGAGCATTTTCCGAAGTCAGTCTGGTGGAGAAATCTCTGTGGAAATGGATGCTGCTCCTGGGGTAGACCTAACTAAGATCTTGGCAGAGATGCGTGAACAGTATGAGGTTTTGGCTGAGAAGAACCGTAAAGATGCTGAGCAGTGGTTCTTTAGCAAGGTGGGCTTTTCTCTTTATAAATTGACTTCTCAAATGAATGTTAGATGGTTCCAAAGGATGTGCAGTGCTCTGAACTGTATTTAAGTAATATGCCTTCTTTTATTTGCAGACAGAAGAGTTAACCCGTGAAGTTGCAGTCAACAAAGAGCAGCTGCAGAGTGGAAAGACTGAGATTACAGAACTGAGGCACACCTTTCAAAGCTTGGAAATAGAGCTCAACGCTCAGCTTAGCATGGTACAGGGGGACATGATGGGAATGTTGGAAAGCACCATATTGAATATCCAAAAGATTTTTTGTTTTGACTCTGCGGCAAAGTCTAAAAAGTTCTCTTTTTTTTCATATTTTCCATTTGTTATGCATTTTCATGGTTATTGAATGATTTCATAAACAAGGTAGACCAAAGATGACCATACCACTGACAACAGGCAAGACAGTCTTGCAGACCTTTGTCAGATCTGTTGAAAAGAAAGCTATAGCTACAACTAACAATAAAAATAAAAGTTAAAAATCTACCTAAAGAATGATTATATTAGAGTTTTGGGACACTTAGTTTTTGTTTTATGGATTCAGAATCCTTCACATTTTAGTAAATAAATAAATAAATAAATAAATAAATAAATAAATAAATAAATTTTATTGATTAGCTCTTAGCCCATATCACCATACCGAACCAAACAACAAAGCTTGATACAACTTAATAAAGCTCTATGTCAGTGTTTCTCAACCTGTGGTTTCTCAGATGTTTTGGCCACCAACTCCCAGAAATCCTAACAGCTGGTAAACTGGCTGGGATTTCTGGGAGTTGTAGGCAAAAACACCTGGGGACCCACAGGTTGAGAACCACTGCACTATGTAGTAAGTTAAATAAGATATTTATAATATGACAGTAAATAAGTATGACAAAATTGAATATATACATCATATTTCCCTATCCCCCCTACAATTTACCCCTATGGGCCCCACATATTTGGATCTCTGATGTATTGCTTTTTTTAAATACAGAGCTGTTTCAGATGTTATTTTTGGGTCTTGGCCATATATAAAATATGTTGCTCTGATGAGTAACTTAGTAAATCCCTGATTAAGTTCTAGCAGGCAATTGGCCAGGTACAACAGGATGATAAGGTGACTCCCCTACTCCATGCCATAGCCTTTATTCTGACATTTATAAATCAAAGGCAACAGTCTGGAGAAAATGAGTCGTGACTACATTTATCCTATAATTTGAGCATAATAGTATCACTAAAACTATTCCATTGATTACAATTAGACTTAATCCCTCATTATGTGTTCCTTGCTGACTTGAAAAAATTATGGATCTGTGAGACAAGATAGAGTTTATACTGCTACCAGTTATTAGAAGTAGGAAAATGATAATTTGTTAAGGAAATGCTAACTCAGCTATTTTCCTAATGTCTATCTGGGAGGGCAACTGAATGCATATCAGGGCTTGAGATAATTCATATGATCCTTGATTGCCTCCCAGCATTTCCAGAATGCTCACTCACCCCCATCCCTCCAAATGACCTTTCTACAGAAAGCAGCACTGGAAAGTAACTTGGCAGACACAGAAGCCCGCTATGGTGCCCAGCTCAGCCAGATCCAGATCCTGATCACCAGTGTGGAAGAGCAGCTGGCCGAATTGAGATGCGACATGGAGCGCCAGAACCATGAATACAAGATCCTTCTGGATGTCAAGACCCGCCTGGAACAGGAGATTGCCACCTACCGCCGCCTGCTGGAGGGAGAGGAAGCCCAGTACGTAAAAGGCAGGGGGTGGGGAATACACAATGTTGATGATAAAGACCTACACAGTTTTGGCTCAAACTTTTTGAAAGACTGATATGCCCTATGGCAGCGGTTCTCAAAGTATGCTCCGTAGAACCCTTGGGGCTCTGTGAAGTATACTGAGGAGCTCCGTGCTTTCCTCCTCCCTAACCTGCCACTAAGCTTTCCCTCCTCTTTCCTGCTCCTCTTCCATGCCTGATATAAATATAATATAACATAACATAACGTGATATGATATGATATAATATAATATAATATAATCTATAAATATTTCTTGGGATGCCTCAAAAAACTTTTGCATCAAAAAGTGCTCCATGGCTGAAAATGTTTGAGAACCCAGCTCTCTTCTGCACTATCAGTTTTAGTCAGTACTTGATTGGGAAACTGCCAAGGAAGACCAGGAATATAGTTGTAGGATTTATTCCCAAAGAAGAAACTGGCAAATCCAGCTCTGAGTATTCCTTGCCTAAGAAAACCCTATGACATTAATGGGGTTACCATAAACCAACAGGCTAAATTGCCTGTCCTCATATGAGCCTGCTCAAGCTTTGAGATAGCAAGAAGAAGGCTTTCTCTTGTTCCACCACATTTGCAGGTACATTTAGTGAGAACTCAAGAAGGGCTTTTTGATGGCTGCTCCTAGGCTACTCTATTCTAGGAGAAGCCAGGCTCCCTGTACCTTACTCCTGGTCTCCTCCCAGCACCAGAAAAAAGCCTTTGGAGTCCACTTTGGTAGGAGATATAGTCTAACAATGATAGGAGATATAGTCTAACAATGCCTAGAAGACTATATGTTCTGGAAAATAAGCCCTATGAGGAGCGACTTAAAGAGTTGGGCATATTTAGCCTTCAGAGGAGAGGGTTGAGAGGAGACATGATAAATATTTGAGGGGAAGTCATAGGGAGGAGGGAGCAAGCTTGTTTTCTGCTCCCCTGGAGACTAGGACAATGGCTTCAAATTACAGGAAAGGAGATTCCACCTGAACATTAGGAAGAACTTCCTAATTGTGAGAGCTGTTCAGCAGTGGAACTCTCTGCCCCGGAGTGTGGTGGAGGTTCCTTCTTTGGAGGCTTTTAACCAGAGGCTAGATGGCCATCTGTCTGGGGTGCATTGAATGCAATTTTCCTGTTTCTTGACAGAGGGTTGGACTGGGTGGCCCACAAACTCTATGAGTTTATGATTAGTATTATTTATTTATTTACAACATTTATATGCCGCCCTTCTTATGCCGAAGGGAACTCAGAGTGGCTTACAAGATATATACAGACACAATATATTATATTATTAGCATCGTACAATATCAGTATTATATATATGAGCCCCCGGTGGCGCAGTGGGTTAAACCCCTGTGCCGACAGGATTGAAGACCGACAGGTCGCAGGTTCAAATCCGGGGAGAGGGGGATGAGCTCCCTCTATCAGCTCCAGCTCCTCATGCGGGGACATGAGAGAAACCTCCCACAAGGATGAGAAAAACATCAAAATCATCCGGGCATCCCCTGGGCAACGTCCTTGCAGACGGCCAATTCTCTCACACCAGAAGCGACTTGCAGTTTCTCAGGTTGCTCCTGACATGACAAAAAAAAATGATCCTTATGTGGCTGTATGCTTGATTGATTTGGATTGATTAAGTTCTATTTAACTATTTGAATATCTAATATATAATATAATATAATATAATATTAATATAATAAATATAATATAATATATATAATATAATATATATTATATTTATTATATATATTATATTATATTATATTATATTATATTATAGTAGATGTATTGGTTTTGTTGTCAAATGGTGGCATTGGCTATTAATAATTGCTGATGGAAAATGTTTTTCTCCAGTGCTGAGAGGTAATTTCCCCCTTATTTCCTGAGATTTTTTTTTACTCTTAAAAAAACCCAACACATCAAAGATGACAGTTCTTTGAATTTTTGAGAATGTATGCTCTTTCCTTCAATACCAAGTTATTGTAAGTTTTTAAAAACTTACTTGGTTGCCAGTAAGGGTTTTTAATAATTCCCCTCATCAATTATTTGGTTAAAATATATTAACAAATCTACTGATAATTTTTAATTTTGATAGCCTACTTATTTTTTAAAAAAGCTATCTTTAGGAGGCTTGCACTATATTGTATTCTTATTGAATTTTCCTTCTGGATACCTACAAAAGCCTGTCATTTTTAATTTCACCATCTTTTCTCCCACACCTTTCTTACAGCATCAGTTCCCAGTACAATGCAGCTATATCAGGAAGAGATGGTAAGAACACTTTTCAACTAAAAATGTAAAGATCCCATGATCCTATTGTATGCACAAGTCTATTATGCGGTGTCAAGCAGACTTTGATTTATGACAACACTATGAATGAAAGTCTTCCAAGAGACTATGCTCAAGTTTTTCAAAGTCAGGGCTCTGGCTTTATTGATTCTGGTTATGGTCTGTTGGGAGTAAATCAAACTGACAGGTATGCGCTACCTGTCATAGGTGAGAATAGAGGAAAATACTTAACTTTGTTAATGCACTGTACAATTTTAGTTCAGTGGCAGTCAATAAACTTTTCTGGTTGCTTGAACATTCCAATTAAATGAAAATCTTCTCTCTCTCTCTCTCTCTATATATATATAATAAGTTTACTTTTATTCTCCTTCTTTTTCTTTGTTTTTGTTTTCCTTTTCCTTGTTTTTCCCATTTGAATGTTTCTTAGGGCACTTCCAGACAGGACCTAAACTTGTGCTGAAGTGGGTTTAAAAAACCCGCTTTAGTGTGGATATGAGTCCCTACAAACAACACAAAACCCAGGTTTTCCTGTGTGGGGTGGCTACATGCCATCCCGATAATAATTGGGATGGCATGCAGCCACCACAAAGTCCCCCCAAATTTCCCTGTTAAAAGTTAAAAAAACTTACCTGGCCACCATTAAGTCCCTCCTCATGCTGTGGGGGGGGGGGAAGGAAAATCCCTCCCCTCCCGTCTTCTGGTGTGTCATCTCCTTGCTCCAGAAGGGCACAAGGAGGAACTTAATGGCAACCAGGTAAGTTTTTAAAAACTTTTAACAGGTACATTAGGGAATTGGCAGGAGCTGGTGGGTGCCCTCTCAGTTTTTTAGGCAGCTGGAGTCTGAAAAAACAAGATGGTGTGGGCCCAGGGACTGTGTCACACTGGGAATCATGTGACACAGTCCCTGGGCCCAATCCACACAGGGCCCATATCTGGTAAGATCCAGACTTTATCTTTAGAAACCCTGCTTTGTTCTGAATTGATTCGGTTTTAATGGAAGCGTTGTTTGGACACCTCCAGTAAAACCGTGACAGATCCCACATTATGGGTCTGTCTGTCTGGGCCCTTAGATTGCATTAAATGCAATAAATATAATAAATTATATGTAAAATCAAATAAAGACTAAAACTCAGAGGGTGTTTCAGAGCCCTCTGGTTATGCATTCCAGAGCAAAAATGCTTTCTCTCACACCACTTTCTCTTGCAGTGTCAAAGACTTCACGCCAAGTTCGGATGATTGTGGAAGAAGTTGAAAATGGGAAGGTAGTCTCTTCTCGTGAGCAGTTGCAGCAGTCCTCTTACTGAAAAGGCCATACTGTCTAATACAAAGAAGCGTGAACACAACTGAGAGAGCTTAATATGTTTTTCCTGCATTCTGTAGTATGCATTCTATATGTGTTTGCATAACATGCACATGAAACTTTAACAGAAGTGAAGCTGCACAAATTATGTAATCTTCCTGCAAGTAACTAATAAAGTGTTCTTTCCCTTGTCATGCAAAATGAAAATGCCTTTTGTCATTGTATAATAATAATAATAATAATAATAATAATAATAATAATAATAATATACTTTATTTATATTCCACTCTATCTCCCAGAGGGGAGTCCCAGGGCAGATTACAGAACACATATATGGCAAACATTCAATGCCATTATACAATTAACAAGGACGGACAATACACAAACAGAGGTAGGCTTTCCCATCTTTTCCATCTCCGGCATCTGAAGGCTGTGCTCGACTCCAGCCACAGGGTGGGGCCATTACTCCATCTTTCATGTGGAGGAGCTTTGTTGTCTGTAGATGTCCTCCCAATTGAATTGCCTTTTTATTACCTCCCCGCTAAAAACAGTACCTATTTATCTACTCACATTACTGTTTTTGATCTGCTAAATGGGCAGAAGCTGAGCTGAGGGAGGGAGCTCACCCCAACCCAGGCTTGAACTGCCAAAATTTCAATTGGCAATATTTTCTACAGCTGGCAGTTTAACCCACTGTGTTAAAGCCCGACCCGGGTTCAAATCACTATTATGCCATCAACTTCCGTAAGTGGACCTTAACTAGTCATTATTTCTCTGAAGCTGAGTTAACTCACAGCATCACTGTTATGAAGACTTAATGCAGATGGGAAGAAACACATATAAACCACATCAAATTCTTTCGTGCTCACTTGACTCTGAAGGAGCTGGGGTGGTGACGGCCGACAAGGAGGTCTGGCGTGGGATGGTCCATGAGTTCACGAAGAGTCAGAAGTGACTGAACGAATAAACAACAAACAACTGACCCAGGCTTCAAAGTGGCAACCATTTGATTGGTACATCTTATTGCTGCTGGTGATTTACCAACTGTGTTATAGCCCAACCCCTAGCATTTTCTCCTGACGTTTGACTTGCATCTGTGGCTGGCATAGAACATGGCCACAGCCCAGAAACCACACAGCATCACACTACACTACACTACGTTAAAACTAAAACATATCATTTTCAGTCTCTGAACAGAAGAGGAAAACGGTTCTTCAGCATTTCTTCCCTTGACTCCTGGATGGTTGGAATAAGTTCAAATACCACATTTTCTGTAACGTTTAGAGCCCTTGCACATTACATAATTGTAGCATTATATTCCACTGTAACTGCCACAATAACTTCCTATGGAATCTTGGGATTTGCAGTATAGGTGAGGGGTCTTTAGAATTCCCTGCCTCACGAGTCTAGAAAACTCAGGATTCATAGGACATAGAATGCTATGGAATCCCATGTTAAAGTAGAATTATAGCTCTGTAACTGTATAGTATAAAGGGACCATTAGTATACACAGCTGAAAGTGTGCTCTTGCTGCCATTTTGGGCATAAAAATGAATCTACCTGTTGATTCTTGTTGGCTCACTCTACATTGTGGTCCTGCTCAAGTGAGAATCCCAAGATATCTGAGTAACGTTTGCTAAATTAAACCACTTAATTTTTGCTGACATGCCTAGGACTTTTAAGTGACACCCTAGTGTTACAAATCAACTGACAGTGATTTTTCAGAGCCTTTTGATGAAAGTAGATGCCTTTTTTGTGCGGGTGTAGTGAAGCAGTGTTTGGGAAAAAATGTAGCTATCTAAAATATGTATACACCACATACTGTGGTTAACCATTGTCCCTATTAGGCAAAACTTTGAAGTGCTGGGATGCTACAAGTGAAATGCAATGGGATTTGTTGTGGTAACTATGAGTAGGAGGAAGCGCTGAACGAGGACTACCTTCTTATGTGTGAATCAGCATTCTCAGTGTGAAAAAAACCAGTCTGATTTGTCTGGATATGAAAGGAAAGAACAAAAAAGAATGTTATCACATTACTAGAGATCCCTGAAAAAGGTGCTGAGATGGAGCTGCTGAAGTTCTTTTGAGTGGAGCATCAAAACTACAGTGGGTCTGAGAGTTTCTTACTCTGGGACCATTTAAAGGCTGCCTATATAACCAAAAATGAGCAAAGCAAAAACTAAATAAAACAAGATGCCGCATTAAGTACAATTCTGAATGCAGCACACAAGATCTTGGAGAAAAATTGGATTTGCAACACTGACAAATTCACTCCTTTTTTGTCAGGTAAACCAGGGAGTCTGGAGAGGTTAAGCACTGCAGAAACTATCTAAGGGAGGGATCCAGGATAGTACTTTGCCCACTTCTACCATAGAAGATCAATGGAAACATTTTTTTTACTTTCTTTTGCTTTGCTTTAATTGACTTTACTTAAAACTATGGATGGAAAAAGGCAATTTCACTGGTTGCTCCCTAGCTGTGACATTCCTAGTGGTCTCTTTCCTTGTTATCTTTCTTCCAGCTGTAAGACTTTTAACTTTTTTATTTATTTAGGCAGCCTTTGGGCAATTGACTGGCTGCTGAGCAAGGGGATTTTAGTTGATCGATTTTGTACCTTTTAATTAAGGTGTTTTACAATTGCTTTTAACTTAGCTATGCTTTGGTGACCAAGGTCTTCCATTTCATTTGCTCCTTTCTCTTGGCTGTTTCTCCTGGGTCTGCAACATACCGTAATCACAATCTTTCATCTTGCCCACAAAGGCAAGCAAATGTCAAACACAATATTAGCAATGTAACATAGGCCATATGTTGGTGGCATATGTCAACATACCAGTACTCTGCAGTTACTGAAACATACAAACTTTTGGACATTGTGAAGGGAGGTATGGAGTAATTTCCTCTTTAACGTTTATCCCCTGGACTTGTTTTTAGATGACAACTTATAGGTATTTATTTATTGATCATATCAGGAGCAAACCAAGGGTACAGTTGTAATGTATTAAAAAAGCACAAAGTTAAAAACTTGGCATTATATTAAATGTCCTTTGACCAGTGGCTAGCTACTTGGAGTGCCTCTGGTGTTGCTATAAGAAGGCTCTCCATTGTGCATGTGGCAGGGCTCAAATTGCATTGTAATAGGTGGTCTATGGTTTGTTCTTCTTGACTCTTGCATGTCATGGACTCTACTTTGTGGCCTCGTTTCTTAAGGTTGGCTCTGTATCTCATGGTGCCAGAGCACAGTCTGTTCAGTGCCTTCCAAGTTGCTTAGTCTTCTGTGTGCCCAGGAGGGAGTATCTCATTTGGTATCAGCCATGGATTGAGGTTTTAGCCTGCCACTTTTGGACTCTCGCTTGCTGAGGTGTTCCTGTGAGTATCTCTGTAGATCTTAGAAAACTATTTCTTGATTTAAGGCATTGGCGTCCTGGCTGATATCCAAATGTTTATATTAATACCATGTAACATTTACCTGATGAGGGCTCTTGTGAGTTGAAACCGGTTGGGAGTGAATGTTGGAGTCTACTCATTTGTAGTAAAGAAACCAGAACATATTACTGTGCAAGGTTTTGGAGTCTACTCATCCGTAGTAAAGACATAAGAACTCTTACTATACACATGAAGAGGAGTCTATTCATTTTTTGAGAAAAGAACAAGTTCTTTTCAACGTGAATGCAACAATCTTCTGTTTGTATGTATGCATTGAACTTTTATGTGTTTAAATACTTTTGCATCACTGCAATTAGTGGATACTTGTCTTTCTAATTTACCATTGCCATCACAGAAGATGGAAAGGCACAGGACCTTATTGGCAGGGAACAAAAGAGGACAGTTCCCTCTACTCCCCCCCTCCCTACCTTATGTTTCTGGAGCTACATTAGACTAGAATATGGAAGTTTCCTCCTTGTTTTTACTACTTATAGCAAGAGAAGGAAAATGTGACCATCCATATTTCTTGTTCCACAGTTCCCAGCAGGCCTAGTCAGCATAGCCAATGAGGAATTATAGGAATTGCAGGTGGGGAACATCTGGAGGCCTACAGTTACCCAATCTTGGCCTACAGCAGTGCTCTAAAATGTACCTATGGCGCCTTGCCAAATTGGGCAGAATGTAAATGCCAAGTTATAGTCTTTGGAGCCCCAATAATAGCTGTCATATATCATCAGGAAAGCAGGTGCTAAATTATAGAAGAAATAATCATAGTGTATTTCCATACTCCACCTAATAGTTTCAGGCTAAAACAGTCTTCATTAATTTTATACAGGTTGCTTATATGTCCACATAGCAACCATTTTGTAGAATCCGTTCTATTTGAGCTGAATTGAAGTTGGGTGTCTGCTTGTACCTATTAGGCTTGAAAAGTCTGCTTTGTTTTCAACCAGAACAATGAAATCCACCAGCCAGGGCTGGTCCCTAACGTTAGGTATAGATATACAAGTGGACAAGAAAGCTTAGAGAAGACAATTATGCTGGGGAAAATAGAAGGAAAAAGGAAGAGGGACTGACCAAGGGCTAGATGGATGGATGGTATCCTTGAAGTGACTGGCTTGACTCTGGTGATGGCCAACAGGGAGCTCTGGCTTGGACTGGTCCATGAGGTTGTGAAGAGTTGGACACGACTGAACGAATAAACAACAAATACAAGAGGAATAGATAGACAAAGGTTTCTCCTAATATATATGGTGTTTCTCTTCAAAGGGAACAAAATTATATGATTCATGTAGCCTGCCCTGCTCTTGCCCTTAGGAAGCAATGGATGACCTTTTGACACTGATGTAATTGTAGGAAGATTCGGTTGACTTCTGCACATGAAGTGGAAGGGGCACAATCCTGCCCTCTACCCTAGGCATCAACATGCTTGCATTCACCCTGTAGCAAATGTAATCAGGTACAAAACAAATAATTTACAATTAAATAAACCAGAGGTACACGTATTCACTGTCTTCCAAAGGGGGAAAGGCAGACATGCTACATTTAAGGGTCCATTTATTCATTCTGCTGGGGGGGTGGGGGTGGGGTGCACTTGGTTCACCATAACTGCTGCTTGAGTGTCTCCTTTGTGACCCTTTAGATCGAATCAGTCCTCAGCCCAGTATTTAATGGCTACTTGTGCCATGGCTATGTGGCTCAAATTAACCAGGAGGCATTGTGAAGTTGTGATTATTTATGTTGGCTGTTTATTGTTTTATGTTATTGTTTTTACACTTTTTGTATTTCGTGTGTTTGCACCTTTAAGTGTTTGTGGAATGCCCTGACTCCATTTGGGAGATGGTGGCAGGGTACAAATAAAAGTATTATTATTATTATTATTATTATTATTATTATTATTATTATTATTTACTAGTTCTTTTTCAGGTAAGCAGCTAATAGATTCAGTGGAATCTTATTACCTGCATACCTTGTATACCTACAGTGCAATAAGTGTCCTTGGACCATAATAAAATGTTGTTGTAGGTCAGTAGCTAGCAAAGAAAGGGCATTAAGCTTCTTTTTGTTAAGAACTGTGGATAGACTTGGCTGCAGGTCAAAGGTGCTTGGTTAGACTTCTCTGTCCTTTCTGAAATATCAACAGACAAAGAAAACTACTTCCACACCCAAAGGGACCAAAAACACAGCAAGTAAGTATTGGCAGAAAGTGAGAAAGTTCTACGAGAGGTCCCTTGTTCTGAGTCTCTTTCAGAATTTGGGTGAAAACAATTCTATATCTTTGGAAGAGAAGGCCATTCTTCTCTTGGAATTGCTATATTATGTATAGGAGAGACATCCAAACCATTCTCCGTAGATCAGAGGCCCTCGAACTTTTTAAACAGAGGGCCTGGTCACAGTCCCACAAACTGTTGGAGGGCTAGATTATAATTTGAAAAAATATGAATGAATTCCTATGCACACTGCACATATCTTATTTGTAGTGCAAAAAACACTTTAAAACAACACAATAATTAAAATGAACAATTTTAACAAAAATAAACTTATTAGTATTTCAATGGGAAGTGTGGGCCTGCTTTTGGCTGATGAGATAAGATTGTTGTTGTTGTTGTTGTGTGCTTTCAAGTCATTTCAGACTTAGGTTGACCCTGAGTGAGGGCTGGGTAAATGACCTTGAAGGGCCGTATCTGGCCCTCAGGCCTTAGTTTGAGGACCCCTGCCATAGATGATCCACATTCACTTAGGAGCTGAGGAAGGATGGTGGGCTGTGTGGCTGAAGCTCCCTAAGCAGGGTCAGCCCTGTTTCCCTCCAGCCACATGAAGAGGAAACAGCTCCTTTCTGATACGTTCAAGGCCAAGAAACAGAAGCTGGCATTTGGATCAGAGCCTTCAGAACAAGAGGGCCCCGAAGCAGTGGTTTCTGCTCTCCAGTATTTGGCCTCTCTCTTCCGTCGCAAGTTGTTTGAGGATTCCCTGCCACCCTTGATCCTGAGGCACCAGATCTGCAGCCTCATCAAAGACCGCACAACTGTGGACAGGCGCTTGAGCCAACTGAAGGATGAGGGCCGGATCCAGATATTCCAGCACGGCTTGGATGCAGAAACCTTTTTTGTGACGTTTACAGACAACTATAAATCAAAGGTGCTGGAGTTTGCATCTGGAAAGGAATTTGTTCGAACAGTGACCAAGTTTTTGGATTCTGTCGTTACCTCCTGCCCTGACATCAGCTATGACAAGAAGAGAATACTGAGTGAATTTGGCTTTAGAGACACTGAGATCACGCAGCTGGTGAATGCTGGGGTCCTGACTGTCCATGACGCTGGGAGCTGGTGGCTGACTGTGCCCAGATCAGGCCATTTTGTCAAATACTCCATTAAAGGGAGAAAAGCTGTGCTGGGTATGATCCAGAAAGCCAAATACAAGGAAGTTCTACTATCTGATTTATAGAACCGTCAAACTCCACGTGCTGTGAAACTGGGGATTCCCTACCACATACATGACATTATTGGAGCCCAGCTGGTCGACTGTGTGCCAACCACGACAGGAACGCTCCTCCGACTGGCTGATGATTAAACACAGGCCTTGCTATCGTCTATCAGAGTTGCGCTCAAAACGATTTTTACTTGGGACTCTTGGAGGTGAATCTGGCATGTGAGAATCTTTCTTTGAACTACAAGCCACAGAAAAACAACTTTTACTTATGAATGGATAATGCATTTTGCACTTAGTATAGTTCTATGTGAAGAGAGCACTTCAGCAGAACGTATAACTGCCAAGTTATGTTTACAATGTCAGAGAAGACTGTGATGAGAATAGAACTTTGAACTGTGATCTTTGGCCATAATCTTAAGATAGTGAAGCATATTATGCCTACCCATCTAGGGTAGGAACACCCAATGTTAAACATTTTCTACACTTAATTCATTACGGTGTTTGGAGTGGGTAAGTCCCATGCACTCAGGTCTTTGGGCTGCCGAGAAATTCAAATGCCTTGAATTAAAAACTTAGAAGCCTTGGTTTGGTTCATCGGAAATCTTCTTCCCCTACTTGTCCAATTCTTAAAACCTTTTTTTGTGGGGAAGAACTTTTTTATTATGCCTATGTCCTTTTCAACATTGCAGTTTTGAATGGATCCATATTAAAATAGCAACCAGTATAAAACAAGAAATATCAGAATTAATCCTCCACTCTTTAAACCGTCACCACCACAACAAAGTGTACTTTGATTTTATCTCTGTACTTCCTTGAGAAGGACACAATTTATGTCATACAAGCTCTTCTCAATCTCTGGGTTGACAAGCGGGAAATGTAATTATGCCTTCACTAAATAACAGAGTTGAGACAATAGAGGTGTGCCATTTCACAGGATTATTGCTGAATCAGAAAATTTACATAAGCACAAACATGTATCTTCTCTCACACACGCACACACACACATGTTTGTGTACACATACATGAGAGGGATCAACATGTTGGAATGAAACAGTGAGCTTTCCTGACATAAGTAGTTTTTTAAACGATATTGTATACTCGGCATATAAAGAGTCAATTTAATTGCTTCAGTAAATATAGAGTAGGACTAGAAATCATGGAGCCTCCAGATACTGTTGGATTGCAAATCCCAGAAGCCTTAACCATCTCTGGTATTGGGAGTAAATTTTAGGATTTGCAGTTCAAGTATATCTGGAGGGCTTCATGATTCCTGTCCCTACTCTAGAATTTTGATAGTTAAGTCTTGCTAATAGGCAGACCCGGTCTACCCAGTCAGGCAACAGACAATAGGAAGAAAGAATGGCTGTCTACCTGACCTTATCCTCTATTGGAAGATATAATTCGTTTTTCTTGTTTGTCTTCAAGTCATTTCTGACCTCCGGCAACCCTAAGGTGAACATATCTCATAGTTTCCTTTGCAAATTTCCTCCAGGAAGGTTGTCATTGCTTTCCTCTAAGGCTAAGGGTGTGTAACTTCCTCAACTAAGGTACTTGGTGGGTTTAGTCCTACTCCTATAAAGTCTCTGGTTGGCCTCAGGTGTAATGGAGGATGCTGTGTCATCAACAATGTTGATATAAAATTCATCTGCCATTCTGATTTATTTCTGTATGTAGAATGAGGTGATGGCATCTTGTCCTTTGCCTCAAAAAGCAAAATATGTAATTTGACACATATTTCTGATATGTATGTATGGTCATGACAGCTTAGAAAGTGAAGAAAGTTGTCAGGAAGAGTATAAATTCATTTGAAATGTAGCATGGAGGAGAGTTCTGTGGATACCATGGACTGCCAGAAAGATTAGTAAATGTGTCTGAGAGTAAATGAAGACTGAATTATCCCTGGAAGACAAGATGACTAAATGGAGGCTGTTGTACTTCGGGCATATTGTGAGATCACTGGAAAATATGGCAATTCCTGGTAAAGTGCAAGTCACTAGGAAAGCAGTAAGGCTCATTACAGGTAGATTGACAGATAGACTCAGTCAAGACATCCATGACTTTGTTTTTGCAAGACTTGAGAACAACTATTGTCCATGGTGGCACAGCTATTGTCCATGGTGGTCTCTCATTCACAGGGTCACCATAGGCTGAAACTGACTTGATAGCAAAGCTCAACCACCACAAAGGCTCTAGGAACTTTACTGGCTGAAATATAAGAAATCATTGCCTTACACCAGTGATTCTCAACCTGTGGGTCCCCAAGTGTTTTGGCCTTCAACTCCCAGAAATCCTAACAGCTGGTAAACTGTCTGGGATTTCTGGGAGTTGTAGGCCAAAACACCTGGGACCCCTTAGGTTGAGAACCACTGCCTTACATGAACCTCCCAGAAGTCATAAAAACAAAGTCCAAACTGCTCCCAGAGGAAGAAGTTGTACAAAATATTGATATTTACCCTATGTGACTGCCAAGTTCATGAATAGAAGTGGGAGGAGTCGAGTTATATGCTCTAATAATTGCTCTAATTCACCTTGTCAACTGAAGTCAAAGTTGCTTAAAGACAAGTTACAAAAAAACTAACAGAGAATTGTTTATGCTGCCAGGGGAAAATGTACTCTTCATAGATTAAGTGGCACTTATTCTTGCATTCTTGGGCTAAATCCAGCATCAGGTGCATATTTTGGGCATAAGTCCTAATTCAATTAAGCTCTGGCTACATTACTGGAATTTGAAAACATATAATGATATTTTACTCAGTGGCCAAAGAATAACACTAAGCAGGCAGGCAACAGATTGGGACAGGGGCAATTATGGCTCACCAATATATAGAATATTTCAGAGGAAGGTCCAATGGGACTTCTGCCGGGATGAAGCTTGGGAAAGGTACTATTTTACTTTTCAGAATCTTCCATCCAGAATGGATGGTGGCTAGATTGGCTCAGATGTTCTGAGTGGTGTAGTCCAGAGAGGTAACTGTTAGAAGATTTCAAAAAATGGCCAGGTTGATGTGAAAGAAAATTGTCCTTCAGATGATTTGGACCTAATAAACTGATCTTTATGATTTTGTAAATCCTCAGTCATTTCTCTCTCATCCACTTCTCCTTTATCCCCTCAACTCTGGAACTCACTTCCTAAGGACATCAGGCATGCTCCAACTCTGGCAGTCTTTAGTAGGAGCTTGAAAATGTGGTTATTCCAGTGTGCCTTCCCAGAATAATGAACCCTTAGCATTATGTCCTCTAAAGCACTTTATACTGATTTAGGACTGCTTGTATGTTTCCACTAATGCCCCACCTCCTCTATCTTGTTCATTCCCAGCATTATTTTTAATTTTAATTACATTTGGCCCAGCCATAGATTTTAAATGTATGTTGTGCTATTGTTCAATGTTTATGCTATTTATGTATGAGATTTATTTTAATTGCTTTATATTAGTATTTGTATTTTGCTTTGTATTGTGGTTGTATTGCTTGCATTGGTGTATTGTGGGCTCAGCCTCATGTAAGCCGCACCGAGTCCCTTGGGGAGATGGTAGCGGGGTATAAATAAATAAATAAATATTATTATTATATCATTGTTCACTACTATTCCTCTGTGACCCTATTTTATATTGCCTCATAATGTGGCACAGGAAACGGATTAGCCAGGGGTGTTCAAATGATGCTCCCGGCTAATCCATTTCAACCTGGAATAAACCTGATTATCCAGGTTCATTCCAGGTTTAAAAAACTACCTGTGAAGGTCCAGATCTTACTGGAAGATCCAGAACTTTGCATGTATGGAGGCAGCGCTTGATCCCAGGAGATAATTCTCCTCTCAGACAGCTTGGGGAAGAGGGGTGGCAGTGCTAGCCTCCCCTTCCTACCCCACCCTTTTAAAATGCTGATTCCTCTCCATTTTGTCCAGTGTAGAAGGATATGTGTCAAGACCCAGGCAGACCAGCAAAGCAAACGGCACTGTAAGAGTTAAATGAAGGTCTTTAATGTCTATTAACAAAACAAAAGGAGGCTCTTAAAGTCAGAGTTGTAAACACAAAAGGCTTGCGGTCAGCAGGAATGTAAACAAACTGGTCTCAGTCAGTCTTTGCTGGCAAAAGGAAAGCAAGTCTAAACAGAAGCAGGCAGCTTGGATTCAGCAGTAAAACTCAGTCCGTTTCAAAGGCAAACAAAACAGCAAACAGCAATCCGCATGAAGAGCGGTCCAACGAAGATTCCAGGGATTAGCAGAGGCGTAGTCAGGCAGTCCGAGGGTCAAGGCAAGGAAGACTCACGAGTCTGGTTCCGGCAGGGTTGTTCACACGATCAGGAAACACGAAGCTGCAAACAAGAGCTCACGGCAGGAGTTAAACACAAGGCACACGGTAACGCGACACTTTGAACTCTGCGATCAGTTTGTCCCCAAACTGCTCCTTAAATCTCATCAGAGTCGCTGGAGTCACTTTCAGCTGCGTCTAATTCCACAGGTGAATCCCGGCTGCGCCATTGTTGCCAGTCAGTACTTCGGGCTCCATCCTGCAAAGTATTATCTGCAACCCAAGTATCATCAAAACCCTGGAATTCATCACTAGAGGTGGGAGCAGTAATCACATCCATTACTTCCTGAACTTTAGTCCAGTCCAGCTCTTCCTCTTCGCTGTCAAACTCCCCACAATCAGCTATATCTCTAAGGCGTTTAGCAACAGATCCCACATCGCTATTCGAGCTGCTGGCTACTCTCTTTACACCTCTGTAATCTTCCAGCTCCATTTCCTCGCGAGTAAAACCCTCAAAATCCTCCTCATCCGTAGTCTCTAAGAACAAGTCTCTAATCCGTTTCAGCTGTTGCTGAGCTTCTTCATCCTCTAAACCACGTTTCCTTCTACTACTAGTAGTAGGTGCATGAGACAAACGCTGAGTCTCAACAATATGTGTTACTGGCCTATAGTATATTCATTTTCTTCTTTTAAAACAATGTGTGAAATGTTCCGTAATTTTGTATGTTTGTTTCCATAACGTTCTAGCAATGTTCTATTAAGTTGGGCCTTTTTCTATGTAATCGTGTAGTTTCTATAAATCTGGCATAGAAAGCTTGTTATGACAGATTAGGTATTTAGCTTATCTTCAGGAGTAACTCTCATAATAAATTTTAGGCCAGTCATGACATTCTTGGCATTCTTAAAGTCTAATACAGAAGCTATTATGTTTCTTTCAGCCCTTTCGATTCACTGGGGCTGGATTGTTAAAATGAACTTTATTTGTTTATTTATTTGTAGCTCTTTTGCCCTGCTTTCAAGCAGCTAAGATTGCTTGCATGATTCCACTTGTTGTGCCTGATTCCACTTGGTGTCCTGTCCTGTGTTAAACTTATTTATTTTGGATCAAAAGCATTGCATAAATTAGTATAAAACTGATAAAAATGGAAAGAGTGCAGGTAGCTAAATATCTTTTGACCAAAAACGGGCAATAGCAATGGCATTGTCTGTAGCCTCCAACAATTCTTCCTCTGTACATGAGGCAGGGCATAGTGGACAAGCATACAGATGTGGAGTTGTCTGTTCTGCTCCACAGTCACACAAGGTGTGGGATTCTTTTAGGTAGTGCCATTTTGCCAGTTGTCTTTTGATTTGCCCACACCACTTCTGAGTCTGTTCAGGGACTTCCAAGTTGCCCATTCTTGGTTTGCCCCTGGAGGAAGACCCTCACAGAGGGCCATCCAGTTGGGATTTCCTGGCTTAGCTGCCCAGAGGGCAGGGGCGGCTCAATCCATTACTCAAAGTAAGCATTTGCAGTATAGTTGATTTTGCCCAGGGGCACTCTTGAGGCACTCTTGGGGAAAATAGACCTTGACATATGCGAGTTGTAGTTACTGGGATGTATAGTTCACCTACAATCAAAGAGCATTCTGAACTCCACCAATGATGGAATTGAACCAAATATGGCACACAGAACTCCCACGACAAACAGAAAATATTTATCAGTGATTGGTTGGGGGGGGGGGGGGATACTTTGCTTACCGTTGAAAATTACCTAGGGCTGCCTCTGCCAGAGGGATACCCTTTCTGTTGCTGGGGGGACACCAAGAGGAGTGGTAGTTCTCATAAAGCTTTTCCTTGATTTGAGTCTACTGGGAGGAGGCTGGTAGCCATGTAGTGGGTGGCTTTCACAGTGTTCAACCTTATTTCTCTCACATTTAGCAGCAACTTCCCATCACACATCGGGGGGGGGGGGCATGCCAGCTAGCTTGTAGAGTTTATCAACAGGTGTAGGTTTGAGACATCCTGTGATTATTCTGCATGTTTCATTCCATGCGATGTTCACCTGCTTTGCATGGGCAGACTTATGCCAAACAGGGCAGGCATACTTGGCAGTTGATTAAGACAAGGCTAGGGCTGATGTTCTTATTAATTTTGAGTCTGCACCCCATGTGCTGCCAGTTAGTTTCCGCAGGATGTTATTGCATGCAGCTACTTTGTGCTTGGTTTTCAAGCAGTGTTTCCTTTATGCTAGTGTTCGATCTAAGGTGAAGCCAAGATATTTAGGATGGAAACAATGTTCAAGCTCTTGATCTTCCCAGGTGACTTTCAATTTCCTGTTGGCTTCACAGTTGCATAGGTGGAAAGCACACACTTGTGCCTTGGCAGGGTTAGGTTTCAGGTGGTTATCTTTACAGTAGCTGGAGAGATCTTTCAAGGCATTAGTAAGTTGGATTTCATTTGTTTCAAAGTCTTTTGCTTGTGTTGTTAGGCCAAGGTCATCAGCATATATAAAGAACTTTGTGAGTGGTGCTTGTGGCTGATCGTTAGTAAAGATATTAAACAAGGTCGGTGCAAAAAGGCTGCCTTGTGGTAAACCATTCTTTTCCTCCTCCATCTTTTCCTCCTCCATGTGGAGTTTCCTGCTTTGAAACTCCACATGGAAGCTACGGTTTTCTAGGAGAGTCTGGATAGTTTTTGTAAAATCATAGTCTCGGATAATATGGTATACTTTCTGCAGCATTTTCCCATGTTGCACCATGTCATAGGCTGCTGTAAGGTCGACAAAAACTGTAATGCAATGGTTCTCATATCCTTCCTCGATGTACTCAGTCAGATTAAGAATTTGGGCTGTACACTTTTTCCCTGGTCTGAAACCTGCTTGTTGAACTGAATTGGCAAGAATCCTCCATAATATGGTTGACTCTCTACTTTTGCATATTTCATTTTGTAATTTGGGTTATTCTTGTATTATTTAGTGCCATTTATGCTTCCTTGCAACATAGGGACTGCAAGCCTGGTGAGAATGAGGGAAAACACAAATGTTGCATAAGCAACAGGACTAGTGGACTCTCAGATAGTGTAGCCATCCACAGCTTCCAGAATTTCTAACCATTGATTATGTTAGCTGAAGTAGCAATAACACAAAATTTGCAAGAACTAAAGGCTCATCTGCCTTTAGTTAATTTTGCCTATCCCTATTATGGTCCTGCACTTCCAGGAGGGGTAAACTGGAGATGCTTCAAAGTAAACTGGAGATGCTTTAAATTCCAGAGCAACATTGGAATTAGGTTGATTTGGACCAGTCCATTGTCTACACAGGACACCATATCAGCAAAAAGGGGACAGGCTGATTTTGTGCATCTGCCATTGCTACTACCAGATGGCCTCAGATGTCAATGTGAGCTTCTGGTCATTGTGGAAGACCCATCAGCAGACGCACCCACACAATAGGGAAAACTTTAGAGGGATGAGCTCCCTCCAGCTTTCTGGTTGTTTGGAGGAAGTAAATGTCTCCAACCAGTAAGGATGATTTGATCTTGGCTTGACTGGACTATGTAGATTCCAACCTACTAATGCACGTGCTGGCTCTCAGGTTAACCTAGGGCATTTCTGCTCTGACTTGGCCCCGGATTTACTATCCTCTGCAGACATGCCCATGATTTGAATGGGACCTATAATGACAATTTCAACAACTGCAGACACGGCAGCTTCAGGAGACCCTAAAAGCTAGCAAATTGCTGTTCCCCTACAAATAATTATTATTGACCGATTCCACTGAAGTTTAAAAAACTGAACTGAACTGGATTACTTAGCACAAACTTTGCTCAAAGGAATAGCCAAGAGCCTGGGGTTCATTTAGGTAATAATAAATATCACTTCCAAGCCCTCTTAAATATAATCTCCCCAAGCTGGTATTTCTCTTGCTTTCTCTCTCCCGGTGAAGGGGGAAATTAAAAGTTAAGAACTATCTTCAAAGGGAGTAGGTGTTGTGTGCCTCACTGACTGTACAGTGAAAAACCCTTGAGCTGGGTAAAACTCGTAATATGCCATGACCTTTCCAGATGTATGCTTTCTTCCTGTTGTAAAGTTGACAAAATTTTCAGAATGTGTAGCTGATGTTTACAAAGAAATAAAACTAAGAGTTGTCTAGGTAAATGTGCAGACACCTTGAAGACAAAGGCCAAACCTTAGCTGGTGAACTCTACTGCTGTTCAAAGAGACCCTTTGCCCTGAAAGTTTTCATATACAAGGAAGCCTTATCACACTGCTGCATCATTCTGCTTGAAGTCCACTTACCTCAATCTTGAGAAGGCAGCTGATTGTTAGCACTCTATCCTTACCACATTTGCACTTTAATAGAACAATTTGCATGCTTTCCCCCATATTCATGTCATCATGAATGCAGACTCTTGCACCTCACACCGAACTTCGTGGTTTGTTTGACTATTTTAGTAAACAAATGTAGCTGAAATAGTGCTACAATGGCAAAATGATATGATGGTAAGACATGTTATAATGTTATCTATATATATAAATCTGTTAGGTTGGTTCAACCGGACAGCAAAACTCCACAACCCCCCAACGAAACTGTACCAAAATTGCCATGCCCATAACACAACCCACAAGGTACAAACATATCTACTCAAAATGAAAAACAACACAACAACACACTCACAAAACGGCAAAACAACAAAACTCAAAAACCCCAACGAAACTTAACCAAAATTGCCATGCCCATAACACAACCCACAAGGTACAAACATATCTACTCAAAATGAAAAACAACACAACAACACACTCACAAAACGGCAAAACAACAAAACTCAAAAAAAACCCCAACGAAACTTAACCAAAATTCCCATGCCCATAACACAACCCACAAGATACAAACATATCTACTCAAAATGAAAAACAACACAACAACACACTCACAAAATGGCAAAACAACAAAACTCAAAAACCCCAACGAAACTTAACCAAAATTCCCATGCCCATAACACAACCCACAAGGTACAAACATATCTACTCAAAATGAAAAACAACACAACAACACACTCACAAAACGGCAAAACAACTGAGCATGCGCATTGGTGCCCAGCCGCAAGTTCCCTGGCGCGCGCACACAGTTCCCTCTGCGGAAGCCATGCCCACTCCAAGCCCCGCCGCGCCGCTTCCCGCACACACCCCCCCCGCCGCACGCACACACACAACCCCACGCTCCATCACTCCCCCGCCACACACACACGCGCAACCCCACTCCCCCCCGCTGCCACACACACACACGCAACCCCACGCTCCATCACTCCCCCCACCGCCACACACACACACGCAACCCCACTCCCCCCGCCGCACACACACACGCAACCCCACGCTCCATCACTCCCCCCGCTGCCGCACACACACACACAACCCCACGCTCCATCACTCCCCCAATCTTACCTCCTTTTACTTCACGCCACCTCCAAACCCCACCCCGCCCCTTCCTGCCCTGTCAAAATCCAGGAAAGACAGGAAGGAAGGAAAGAAGGAAGAAAGAGAAAGGGAGGTAAAGAAAAAGGGGGAAGGAAGGAAAGTTAGAGAAAGAAGGAAGAAGAAAAGGAAAGAAAAGGAAAGATGGAAGGAAAGAAAAGAGAGACAGCAGAAGAGAAAGAAAAGGGGGGAAGGAAGGAAAGAGGTAGAGAAGGAAGAAATGAGAGACAGAGGGAGGGAAAGAAAAAGGGGGAAGGAAGGAAGGAGAGAAGGAAAGAAAAAAGGGAATGAAGGAAGGAAAGAGGGAGTGAAGGAAGGGGGAAGATGTAGAGAAAGAGGGAGGGAAGGAAAGAAGGAAAGAGAGAAGGAAGAAAAGAGACCAGAAGAGAAAGAAAAAGGGGGAAGGAAGGAAGGAGAGAAGGAAAGAAAAAAGGGAATGAAGGAAGGAAAGAGGGAGTGAAGGAAGGGGGAAGATGTAGAGAAAGAGGGAGGGAAGGAAAGAAGGAAAGAGAGAAGGAAGAAAAGAGACCAGAAGAGAAAGAAAAAGGGGGAAGGAAGGAAAGAGATAGAGAAGGAAGAGGAGAAGGAAAGATGGGAGGGAAGGAAGGAAGGAGGGAAAGAAGGAGAGAAAGAGGGAAGGTTGGCCACAGCAATGCGTGGCGGGTAAAGGTTGTTATTTCTATGATTATTATGATGCTATTATTCCTATGAGACCCTTTTAGGGGGAATGGGAGAGGTGTCAGGTCCCAGAGGCAATGCATTGCATTATTGTTATTGTTATGATGGTGGTGAAATAAAAGGAAATAAAAAGAGAAAGAAGGAAGCAAACAGGGAGGGAAGAAAGGCAAAGGAAGAAAGGGGGAGGGAATGAAGGAAAGAGAGAAGGATGAAACCAAGTAGTGAAAGAAGGAAAGAAAGAAAGAGGTAGAGAAGGAAGAAAGGAGAGAAAGGGGGAGGAAAAGGGGGAAGGAATAGGTAAGTACCTCTCTTTCATAATAGTCCAGATATCTACCTCAACTTTGATAAGTTTTACTATAGGCCACAGCAACGCGTGGCAGGGCACAGCTAGTGATAATATAACAACTAGGCCTGGGTAACAACGGAAAAATTTGTTTCTAAAATCGATTTGTATTTGGGGGTTTTTTTTGTTTCGATATTTAAAATAATTACAAAATTTTCCTTTTAAAAAGTTCGATATTTACGAAATTTCGTAAATGCTAAAAAATTAACGAATCGATTTCCGAAACAATAACGAATCGATTCGTTAATGGCGGACGCGACCGCGAAATACGCTAAAAAACCTCCAAAACCTTCTGAAGCTTCCCTCTCCCTCTGTTGTTGACTGTTGGTGTGATATTATAATTTTTTTTTCACTAATTAAACCATAAAACTGGCCCAGACATGCGGAAATAATAACGAAACGACCTCAAAACAATAACGAAACGAATACAATATCGAAATACGAAGCATTTACAAAACGTTTTTGAAAATTCGTTTTTTTTAATAATTGCTCCAGAATGGTTCGTTATCGTTTTGTAATTGAAAAAATTAACGAATTATTAACGAATTACGAATTAACGAAACAAAACCGCCCAGCCCTAATAACAACAAACAAATAAACATAGAAATTAGAAGTGAGAATCAAGAGTAGTAGAAGTGGTCTGAGGGTTCTCTGTCAGACATTTCCTTGGGAATCCTTGACATATCATCAACATTGGGAGAGTAATCCCTGACAAGGTGTCAGTATAGTTTTCTTCCTGCCACATTGTTTTACGCCTGTTCAAATTCCACAGGTTTAATTCAATGTTCATAGCCATTTTGCAAATTCCTAGGTAGTCAATTTCCAGGATACACTAACCTGTGTGTTTGAATTATGATCCTATCTAATTGGGCAGCAATTCAATGAAACAACTTGCAACACGGAAAGTACCAAAGATTTGTGTGCACATTATCACAAATACGTCTTGCTTTTTTCCAGACATGTTTCATTTCATAGATTGGATTTCATTATTGAATCCTTTTCTTGTAAATAACTGCAACAGAGTTTGGTGAATCACCCCGCTGCCCCACATCAATGTGATGAGGTCCCAATTCAATGTAATTTCCTTTTTGAAGATCTAAGCAAGCCCATGCCATCCGATAAACAAAATTGCCCGTCTTACAACACTTGGACCTCTCCTCAGGCACCAAGCCTGTTGGATCCCATCACATGACATAGATCTACTTCCAGTGGGACTCCATGCCTGACTAAAGGTACAAGCATCACAGGAGGCAGTGTCGGCAACATGAGAGCCCATAGAAAACAATAGTGGGAAGCTGGGTGGTGATGCTTCCCCCTGTGGAATGGGGTGTGGGGCAAGGTGGGTGGGGCATGGAACCAGGATTGCCCAACCATCTTGCAGAGTTGCCACAGAGGTTGGTGAATCACCCAGCTGCCCCTCATCAATGTGATGAGGTCCCAAGTCAATGTAAATTCCTTTTTGAAGATCTAAGCAAGCCTATGTCCTGTATCCAGAATTACCTCTTAACTTCTAGATGTTATTTGAATTAGGCAGTTAAATATGTAACCGTTATCAACGAGGCCGCCAGCCTTCAAAAATGTAAGCTCTTAGTAGGTGGCATAGCCAGAGTCAGTGTTACCAATAGGCAGAATGAAGCAATTGCCTCAGGTGAAAGATACTGTGGAGGAAGCGACAGTGTCAATCCTCAACTTTTCTTCCTGTACCACTGAGTCTTCCCTTCTTTTAAGGACACAGATATGTGTGCCACATTGTGCCATCTTGTTTATGGTATTGATTCATATATTTCAGAACTTATCTGGAGATGCTGACAACATTCATTGAATTCGCCAACATTGGACTTCTTCCCGTTCCAAGGGGTGACATCTTTACAATGCCACACTCAAATCTTTTTTTCTATTAGAATCCTAGTCCAATACTGCTGCACCAAACTTGCTCTCAAATCCTATTGTTACTCCTCACTAATTGAATCAATTTGGTTTACCATTGGTGAATATGTAACATAGCACACTACACCAGTTCAGTAAGTCTATTTTAGTTGGGACTAATCAACAGGATTCCAGCAATTGTGTTCTTTTTGGAAAGGAATGATCATGATGAAAGAAACTAAAAGAGTTGAAGCACATATCAAATGCATCTGATTACCTCCTCCTCCTCCTTCAGCATTTTCCCACTTGATGGCAGGATCCGCTTTACTAGTTTGTTGGAGCCATTTCACCCGGCCATGTGCCTGATCAGGGTTAATGCCAGCAGTCTTCAGATAGTTGTGCAGCATGTCCAGCTAGCATTGCTTTGATTGTCCCTTTGACCTCTTGCCCAGCACTTCTAAATCAAGAGCAATCTTGTGAATGAACTCGTCCTCCCTTTGGAGAGTATGACCATACTATTCTCATAGTTTGTCAGCAACTGGGGCAATGCCAAAGTGTTGCCAGATGTCAACATTGCAGATGTAGTCAAGGTGGGTGAAGCCACTTGTAAATCATAGCATCCTGATCTCCATAACACTGAGGCAGAGTTCTTCTTCTTTTGCTACTGGCCAACATTTGGCTCCATATATTGTGGCAGGCCTTATGACAGTTTGATAGAGTTTTGATTTCAAGTGACTGGGCATCTTCTTGTCACAGAGCACACCTGCTACCAAGTACCAGGCCCATAGCCAGGATTTCGTTTGGGGGGGGGGGGGCGCTGAATTTTTTTCAGGGGGGTTCGGAGGGGCTGAGTTTCGGGGGGGGGGCTGAGTCTGAGTGAAAGAGGGTGTACCCTAGCAAACCTTTTGTATCGTTACCCCAATACCCCCATGTATATAGGATATATTGAGTATGGTGATCAGATCATGATATGAATATACATAACAGTTTAAATAATGCACCAGTAAGGCCTTTTCGTGAACCACCATGAGAATTGGGGGGGGGGGGGGCTGAAGCCCCTCAAGCCCCCCCCCCTGGCTACATGCCTGCCAAGTACCATTTCATCCAAGTCACATTAATCCGTGTGCTGACTTTGTCAGAAAGGTTGCCATCTGAAGTTATCGTCGATCCAAGATTGCGTTGACATTTGGGAGATCCATCCTGCCTGCCTGGATGGTACCTCATTGGTCATCAGGTACTCCATATTTTTGACATTGGGGCAAAGACCACATTGCACCAACTGGTCACATCATACTTGCACTTGTTATTCAAGTTCTTCTTGGTCCTCATAAGCAAGCATTACATCGTCAGCCGACAGCAAAGTCCAAGATGACGGTTTCTGCAGATCTCTAGTGACTGCATTCACAACAACTAAAAGGATTGCCTTTTTATCTGATTACCCTATAAAATATGTATTTTTCTTGCCTTGTCAAAAATGCATATGCATTTGTGTATTCTTTACACCTCCGATTCCATTAGCATGAAAATCTGGAGAGAGCACTCTGTGGACAAAAGAGCACTCAAAAGCACAGTTGAAAGATGTTGGATTTTATTTGATTTGTGCATCTCTAACCTGACCTGTAGCCAGGACTGACATAACATTCAGCTGCCAATCCAGTTGATTCATTTACATAGCACTGGGTGGTGCCAGTCTGTGCTTTGTCTCAGATAGTAAATTGTTTTGGGTCGTTATGTCTGGGTAGAGACATAATGAATACTCACTAAGTTATCACCCAATAAGGAAGTATGACTACTGAAATGATAACACTGACCAACACACATTTGGTGCCTCACATGTTAGACGTGTTTCTGGATATATTTGATGTGCTGATTCCAGAAATGTCACCAGTTTTCCCCTGTCAGTTCTACTTTTTGAGATACAGAACATATGCTATATACCAGTTTTCATGTGTTCACCCATAAGAAATCATGATAACAATATTAAGCAAACTAGAGTTTATGTGATCGATCTAATACAATTTTCTGAATTAGCACCCTAATAAACCTCCAGGAACAGGCCTAAAAACCAAGACACCATTTTTTTTTGTTGGGCTGTGTAATTGGACATCAGCCATTTTCTCTTTTGGGGACTTTTATGCACATTTTCTTGGGTGCAAACTTTACATTTTTTGCACAACACAATATTTTGTGTGTGCTATTTTTGCCCAAAAAGTTAAGGTAAAAAAAAATCAAAATGTGCAAAAATGATCATAATCCCATTCAGCAAAGGAAAAAAAACTATTTAAAAATTATTCTTTGTTGTATGGTAAAATGCCATAGGCAAAGATTTACAACTCTAGCACTGGATATACTCGACCCTGTGTGGGAGAGATGGCATTTTCATTACATTCGTTAAAACCACAAAGAAGGACTGATAAAATATATAATTATGCCCAGAGAGAGAACTAAATTAATATCAACCCTAATTAGCTTTGTCCCAAACAGAGTAAGTAAATAAGTAAGAAGCACATCTGACAGTAACACCTTGTGGGAGGGTCACACCCTTCCCACACAATATGAGGAAAATGTTGACTGGGAAAATTATTTTCATGTGTAAAGGAAGGTGGTTATTAGGAGAACAGAACCTGCAATGTAGGGAAACAGCTATGATTAAATCTAAGGCTGGAAATAAACTGGGAAATATGGTTTCCTTTTTAAATCTTGTGTGTCTGTCCGGATTTATGTGTAGAGAGAAAGAGAGACAGAAGTTTCTGCCTCTTGAAAGAAATTAGATATAAGGTGTCAGATGAAATGTAGAAAAGACCTAAGATGCTTCCAACCCCTCAAATTTTCTGTATATGTTTTAATGTGAAATATTTTTTATTGAAGCCAGGTTGACATAGTGCTTTGAACAAAGACTACAAAGACTAGAGTTTGGTTCCCATGATTATACTGACTGGAAAGTACAAACAAATTTCATTGGAATTTTAGCAGTTTATTCTGTCATTCACTTACTGTATATACTTGAGTATAAGTCTAGTTTTTCAGCCCTTTTTTTAGGCTGAAAAAGTCCCCCTCGGCTTACATTCGAGTCAAGGTTATTTATTAGGGCTGTCCAAACACAGAAAAATTTGTTTCTAAACTCGATTCGTTTTTAGGGTTTTTTTGCGTTTCGTTATTTAAAAGAATTCCGAAATTTTCCTTAAAAAAAGTTCGATATTTACGAAATTTCGGAAATCATAAAACAATTACGAAACAATTACGAATCGATTATGAATCGATTCGTTAATGGCGGCCGCGATCGCGCAATACGCTAAAAAAACTTCTGAAGCTTCCCTCTCCCTCTGTTGTTGACTGTTGGTGTGATAATTATATTTTTTTCACTGAGAAAACAAACAGCAACCCTAAAACTTGCACCAGACATGCGGAAATAATAACGAAACATTTACGAATCAATAACGAATCAATAACGAAACAATACGAAACAATTACGAAACGAATTGGAAAAATTCGTTTAGTTTTTTAGTTGCTCCTGAATGGTTCAATATCGCTTCCTTATAAAAAAAAATAACGATTTTTTAACGAATTACGAAATTACGAAATGAAACCGCCCAGCCCTATTATTTATTATTTTACTCTTTTATTATTATTTTCATTTCATTTATTATTTTTTTCTATTTATTATTATTACATTTATCATTTTACTCTATTATTATACATTTATTATTTTACTGTATAATTGTTGTTATTGCTACATTCATTATTTTACTCTTTTTATTATTGTTGTTATTACATTTATGTTACTCTCTTTATTATTATTGGAAGGATACGTAAGCACATTTACAATGAAGAAGGTAAATAATCATTTAATCAGAATTGGACAGTCTTATCTTAAATTACCATTTTTGTAAATATTCCAAAATATATAACCTACTGATTCCTCAATTAATGTAATTTAATTGGTATCTATTTTTATTTTGCCATTTACCTGTAACTGCTGCATTTCCCACCCTTGGCTTATACTCAAGTCAATCCGTTTTCTCAGTTTTTTGTGGTAAAATTAGGTGCCTTGGCTTATATTCGGGTTGGCTTATACTCGAGTATATACGGTAATTCACTCAATACTTGGTTTTGCCTACTTTGTGATCATTTTAATTGTTTGATTGTTGGTGTCAGTATTCAGTTCTGTTTTTCTACGCTTAACAATTGATATTTAATGGTGTCTGTTAAAATGTAAAGTGATTTAGCAGTTGGCATCAACTGATAAAGCGAAATTACACTTAATGACTATGTTAGAATGGAATAATAGCAGTAGTATTTTGTAGTCAATTGTTTATCAGATTTCATATCATTCCATTGTGACAATCAATATAATCAAAAGGTACCAACAGAAGTGGCATATAAATATACTGTTTTGTTTGCCTTCCCAGTATGTTTCTTTGTGTATTAGTCTAGGAAAATGTATATCCCTGCATCCATCCTATATATTTTTAAATTTTCGAAGTGTTCTAAATATCTTATCTATATATCTAGTAGTGATAATATTTCTTTCACTCTTCCTTTTTTCTATATATCTTTTAGCATGATGATAAAATTTAAAAACCGATATGCAAAAGTATGATAGCATTTAGGTCACCAACTGATGTTTAGCAATCCAATTGGCTTTCCATATTTGTGGATTTTGTGGATTTGATTAATTAGGAATCTCTAGGTTCTCCAAGGCAACTCTGTGGTTATCTTTCACTCACGGTTGACCATAAAGTCATTATAGAGTGCCATATAAATTCCTAGAGATAACATTTTGCCAGGAACCTCTAGGTCCTCCAAGGTGATACAATGGTCAGCTTCCAGCTTAGCTTCTTCTCTGACTTTACCAGGCTGTGCTGAATATTCTTTTGATTTGGGCTTGAGAATTAGGAATCTGTAAATATTAATATTTGAAAAACCATCTTAGGTGTTACAGGTGGCTGCTATTTTAGCATTCTTCCTCCCACCAAGTTGATATTTCTTAGCAAAGAGAACGATCTCAGTCAAAAGAAAGTCATGCAATGAAGGTAACACCATAACAATACTATAGAACTAATAAAATTTAATTACAAGATGATGTCATAAAGCCAAAACAGGAAATGAAAGAGTGGGAGAATGCCTCTAGGAAAAGTAACATGGGGGATCCCACCACAGCTAGGGATCAGTGTGGCATTACCATATTGCATAATTAAGATAGAGACCTTATTCCCCGTCTACATTGACTATTTAATGGAGTTCAAAGCTAGCATCAAACTGTGGTGGCCAGACAACAAACACCTATAAAAATGGATGAAAGAAAGCCCTTAATGCATATCAGTGCTCATCAGCACAGAAAAACTACTTTCATCTACACCAGTTTGAAAATGCTTTAAATGGTAGGTGTGACCTTGATGACTTGATATCACTGATCAAAGACATCACTTTCAAGAAACAGCAAGTTGAGTAAATATTTATCAAGAAGTCCAAAACACTAAAGACATGGGGGAAAATTGTCACACGATATTTTTTTTGCAAAACTTCCCCACAAAGCTGTTGAACTAGGACTCTGCTGAGCAGAGTTTTCTTAGATTTTCCACAAAATTTCATTTAAGCTGCCAGTCAAAACTAGGTTTGCTCAGGGGTGCTTTGCGTCCTTCTGTAGGCAAAAAGGAGACAATTATTCCATGCGGTTCCAGTGTTTGTTGCCAACACACTCACACAAACCACAAAATTCTCTTTGTTTTTTTCCCAAGGAGCTGCTGACACGTGCAGCATCTTCTCTGAATCCCATGATATCTGCAGGCAGCTTGCCTTTGGGAAATTATCCTTGGCACAAATAATTACAGCATCCAATGCTATGAATGTAGAAGAGGAGGAGAAAAACCCAAAGGAAGGAGCTCAACCAGTATTGGTGACACCCTACGGAGAAAGTATAAATCGAGCCTAGTGAGAAGTAGAGCCCAGCAGTCTTAAGTTCAACTCCAAGGGTGCTTCTTTCTTTCTGCTTAACCTTAGAGAGCCTCCACCCCTATCGCTATGAGCAGTGGTCCAAGGCACACTGTTGCAACACCTGCGAGAAGCAGCAGTGGGAGCAGCACCCTAGGGGGAGGACGGGCAGGGGTTGGCTCTGTCTCCTCTGGACGGTATGCTGCCAGTGGGGTCAGCAATGGAAGAAGTAACTTCTCTGTTCGGAGTAATACGGGATCAGCTTCCCCCTGTACCCATGGGCCAGGAAGAGGCCATTTTTCAAGTGGCAGCTGTAGTGGGATGTTTGTCGCTGGTGGGCATGTAGCAGCAAGTGCCTATGGGGATGGCTCTCATGTTACAAATCCTGCTGCTAGAAATAGTGTAGTAGGTGGTGCTGGTGCTGGTCATCCCACTATGGTCGCAGGTGCTGGCCATGGTATCCCTGGTGACATGGTAGGGGGTGCACATGGAGGCATGCCTGCTGGTGTAGTTGGTGGCATGGTAATGGGTGCCCATGGGGGCATGCCTGCTGGTGTAGTTGGTGGCATGGGCAGTGTAGCTGGTAGTACTCATCCCGGTATGGTAGCTGGCAGTCCTCATCCTGGTATGGTAGGTGGCCATTGTGGTATGGTTGGGGGTTTACCTGGTGGTATGGTAGCTGGCATGGGGGGTATGATGGGGGGTGGTCATGGAGGCATGGTTGGTGGTGTAGCCAGTGTGATGACTGGACCTATTCTGGTTAGTTCAGTGAATGGTGAGCCCATTGCTTGTGCAAATGCTGCTTGTGCAAATGTTTGTGGAAGTGTGTTCTCCAGCTTTGATGGTAAAATGACAATGCAGAACCTCAATGACCGACTGGCCAGCTACCTGGACAAGGTCCGATGCCTGGAGGAGGAAAATGCTGATCTTGAGTCCCGAATCAGGGAATTTTATGCCAAGCAAGGACCCCTCTCTGAACCAAAGGATTACTCTCATTACCATCAACAAATTGAAGATCTCAAAAACCAGGTAAGATGTCAGTGCTTAATTTCTTTTTCATTATTTTCATGCAGTTGTGGTAGGTGGCTTCCATGTCAGTGGGAGGGTGAATCCACTTTGGGTCTGAATCCACATTTGAAAGGAACTCTTGAAGATGCTGAAGATGCTGACACTATCTGGTGGGGGGGGGGGAGGGTGTAATTCCTTCAAAGTTCAGACTTTAGTCTGGAGTAGATTTATTGCTCCGTTCACATACCAAATACTTCTACTTACTGGCTTTCATTGAGTTAAAAAAAGCAGGCTCTTGGACTTGAATTTAAATCAGAACAAGAGCATTTTGTAAATCTCACATTACCTGAGTAAATCACAGTTATAATCATCAATGTCCAAACGTCGAACCTTTCAAATAATTTTAGATGTGTTCTTAATTTCCCACAATTATTTTGCTCAATGTATGTTCCCATTATTCCCAAACTTGGTATTTTCATTCTTTGAAAGGAAAAACTGAAAAACAAATGTGAATCCTTCTGTCCTCCAGAGTTTGTTGAACTGCAACACACAGCATTTTCCACCATTGACTAAGTTGGTTTGTTCTGCTGGGAGTTGCATTCCAACAATATCTAGAGGACTACATGGTTCCCAGTAGAAACAGTTGATGATTTATTGTGTCATTGGGCTAGTCAAATCCACCCCAGGTTTCAAAGGAGCTTTCCAAGGTGCTAAACCTTTTAAAATTATGTTTGAGAGCTCCTTGAATACTATTTAAAACAGTGGTTCTCAACCTGTGGGTTCCCAGGTGGCTGTTATAAGTCAAATTGTAGCTGTTATAAGTCAAATTCCCAACTGTTACGAGTCTGGGAGTTGAAGTCCAAAACATCTGGGGACCCACAGGTTGAGAACTACTGATTTAAAACCTGGGGTGGATTCATTGCCCCACTGGCATGAAAATCACTAGCTCACACTTATCACCTCCATTATATGGCTCAAATTAAGCGTCCTAGGATGTTTAGAACCAGCTTGGGAGACGGAGCCCCATTGCAGCAATCAGATGGTGTCATCTGTGTTGACTTTAATAGTATGGTGCAATTTACACCATGAGCTGCCATTCACCAATTTAGTTCTCGGAAAAAAGATGGCAAATAAGGAAATTAAGTTCATCTCACACAATTGTGATTTTGCGTGCAATAGTCCCAAAGACAGTGGAAGAAATATTGAGTAGTAACCCTACTTCCTAAATGATGGAATGTACAAAATGGATGAATATAATGCTATATTCACTCTTAAAGAAATAGAAAACATTAGATAATGAAGTCTCTCAGTTGGCAAGCATGCCAACTGGTTTAGCTATGCAATGATATGTCAGAGTAAAAGACATTTGCATGATACTACCATTAGGTTGGTGAATGGCATTGAGGTGTACACTCTAAACTCTTAGTTGATTTTCATCTGCAAGCTATGATGGCCGGTGAGTTCCATGTTTGTGTGTTGAGCAGTTTTTTCCAGGTTATAGTCCAAACTTTAAAGGTGCAATCAAAATTGCTGAATCTATCCAAGGTGTTGATATTACCCCTAGGTTCAGGAACTTGAGAATCTAGATTAAAGTCCAAAATGGATTCTTCATACCACTAACATATGTGTCACCAGCTGCTACTGTATATGAGAAAAAGATAAGGTCTTATAACTGGCCTTTCAACATTTTGCCTTTATCCAGCTCATTTGTACAAGTGTGGAGAACAACAAACTTCTTCTATGCATTGACAACAGCAAGCTGACTGCTGATGACTTCAGGACCAAGTGTGTATTTTTCAGCTAATATGGGGACAATTGGGTGTGGAGATGGAATGGACATTAATTCTATTGAGACCCACTCTCTAGGATAATATGCTTGGTGAAAGGGGAATCAGATTCCTAGTATCCCTAATCATTGGCCAAGACAGCTAGGGCTTCTGGGAATTCTTTCAGATGCCCCAAACATCTGGAAGAATATCATTAAAGAATTACTGCTATAAGGCATACAAGTAGGACTATAATCAAATATGCCTGTAATTTGGCAAAAAAGCCAACATTATAATTAGCTAAGAATTTTGCTGGGTACTTTTGCTGGGTACTAGTTGGCCTTGGGGAAATCACACTTTCAAGCTTAGAAGAAGGCAATGGCAAACCCTTTCTGAACAAATTTTCCTGAGATTCCTGAGGTATGGTAGTGTTGCTTTCAGGTAACCATACGCTGGAAATGACTTGAAAATATGCAACAAGAACAAATCTAGCAGCAGGTCAGTGATATGTCTCTCACAATGAATGGGGAAACTGGTCTTCAAAGTCCATGAAAACACTTATGAAGGCCTAGTCTGAACACAATGATCAGCTTCAATAACCCAATGGTCACTCTTTGCTCTTCCTGCGGAGGGATCAAAATCAAATTCTCACGCTCTTTTCTTTTTGGCCCAGGTTTGAGACAGAATGTTGCCTCCGTCAGAACGTGGAGGCTGACATCAATGGCCTGCACCAAATCCTGGATCAGTTGACAGCCTGCAGGGCTGATCTGGATGTACAGTGTGATAACTTACAGGATGAGCTAAACTGCCTGAAGAAGAACCATGCAGAGGTAGGGATCATCACTTCCTTGTTTTGGAATGTCTAAGTGGAATGCCTGAAAGAATATTCTTCCTATTACAAGGACTTTAGATCTGGGAACAGTATTCTTAGATGCCAATGGTGCATGTCAAAATATATTGACATCAGAGTCAACTCAAGACATTCTGTGGACTGAGATGAAGAAGAGAATGGTGGCTTCCAACACAAAAAGCCAACTGAATAGGCAGTGGTATAATTCTGATTTTGGGTCAACATTCTCCATTATAACTGATGGTACATAGCAGTCCAATTTTAGTAATCAAAGGGCAGACCAGTTAATCCCCAGCATCTTTCCTTAACAAATTAGTGCTATCTGCCAGTATCTGCCACTAGAAGTTAATGTCCTACTCTATCTAATTGTGGGGCTGGTTTTGATCAAGAACCATCTTTTCCAAAGATTATGCATTTCTGATCCAAGAATTCAAGTTTGATTGGGAAAAATTACCCACTGATATGGAGGAAATTCAAAACTCCCAAATGGAAACATATAAATGTAGGCACATTGTTAAGAGAATTGTGTTTATTGAGTGATGTTTACATAGAGGAGCAAGGAAAGCAACAAGTAAAGTCTATCCAAACTGGACAACTGTAGCACCTTAATGCCACTTTATTTCTTAATACTTTCTTCTATGGAATCTGGGATTTGAAGTTTGATGAGCTACTTGGAATCGAACCCTATAAACAAACTACTTGTATTGGAAGTTACCAGAGTCTTGCTAGAGGTCCCAGAAAACTTGGTCCTACAATAGCATAATAGGGTACATTAAAATAAGTTTTTTCACCAAGGCCTGTGTGGGAAAAGTATCAAATTAAGTTTCATCTTGTTAATCATGACAGAATTAAAATGTTTTAATCTCTGAAAAACATTCACTGTGGTGGATGAGAAGGATAGAATGTTTTGCTGGATCATTCAGGCTTGTTTGGTTATGATGAGATGCCACTTATGTCATACTGTCATTTAATTAACATGGAAAACCATATTAACTAAATCTACATTTTTCACATCTGTAATATTCAAAGAGCGTATTCTGATATAACTTCAAATTACAGTTTACTGTGATATCTGAATGCAGCTAAAGAGTATTTAGAGCAGGGGTCCTCAAACTAAGGCCAGAGGGCTGAATATGGCCTATCAAGGTCATTTACCCGGCCCTAAGGGTCAACTTAAGTCTTGAAAGCACACAACAACAATAACAACAACAACAACAACAATCCTATCTCATCAGCCAAGAGCAGGCCCACACTTCCCATTAAAATACTAATAAGTTTATATGTGTTAAAATTGTTCTTCATTTTAATTATTGTATTATTTTTAAGTGTTTTTTTGCACTACAAATAGGATATGTACAGTATGCATAGGAATTCATTCTTCTTTTTTTAAAAAATTAAAATCTGGCTTTCCAACCGTTTGAAGGTCTGTGACTTGGCCATCTGTTTACAAACTTTGAGAACCCCTGATTTAGAGTATGAAGCAGGCTAGTTTAAGAAGAACATGTGAGCATGTGCTAAAGAAGATTGTACAAAGTGCAGTCATCTTGACCCCAGAGATCTATAGGAAAATACATGTTTCTGATGCATCCCCCTTGCATTTTTTGAGGATTTTAAAAAAGTTCTTCTTTGTGTTCCTAGGGAGCAAGTGTATTTTTGAAATGGCCCCACCTACACTGACCACTGAATGCAGTTCGAAACTAGTTTCCAACTGTGGTGGCCTGACAATAAATTCCCACAAAAGTATTCAAAAGAAAGTTCTCAATGTGCATCAGTGTTCTGTAGTTTGTGTAACCACCATTCAGCCTCAAACTGGTTCCAGGATTTCTGTAATGACCTGCATATCAAAACTACTTTCTTCAATACCAGTTTGAAATTGTATTAACTAGTCAGTGTAGATGGGGACAATGTCTTTTCTATTTGATTTACCATTTAAGAGTCTCCTATATCTCCAGTTATCCTAATTATTGGTATTCATTTGGAGTAGTATGGGAAAGTAGGAAGGAATAAACTGTAAGTGACAGTTGAGAATTGTTTAATTTGGTTTCGGATCCTTTTTGCAGGAGGTTACCTGCCTGAAGAAGCAGTCCACTGGTGATGTTAATGTGGAAGTCAATACCTGTCCTGGACCTGATCTGAAGAAGATCCTGGAAGAGATGAGGTGCAAGTATGAGACAATGATAGAAGGCAACCGGAAGGAGGTTGAGGCCTGGTATGAATCTAAGGTAAGCTGTACATCTCTACGTTTGCAATAAAGAAAACAGAAGAAGAATACAATCACAACTGTTGTGAGGCACCAGTGGCATGAGTAGAGGGGTACGGGGTATGTGAACTACAATGGGTGATGGGATGACACCAAAATGAAAATCTATAAAACTTTTCTATAGTTTCAGCAGAAATATATGTTTTTCAGTAAAGATTTCATTGTAGCTAGATATAACCACAAAAACATTTTTCACAAGTCCATCTTGCATGTACCTTCAAGATTATGCTAATTTCCTTTTTGAACCTTCTATCAGAGCTGTTATTCTTAGCCAGTTACAATGACACTTCCAGTCATGTAGTCTTGTTTGCAGGTGCTAATAGTTGCTGGTTTCATCAATCTTTCTGCTATGTTAACTACAATATTGTGGTATAGTCTTTTAAGGGAGGAGGTTGTTGAAGTAATACCATGCACTACAGCACTTAGTGACACCAACACTAGTGATGTCAACAGCTGAATTATGACCTTTTCCTAATTCTTTCCACATTCCAGATTGAGGAAGTGAACCGTGATGTCTGCAACAGCAGCCAGGAGATTGAAGAAAGCAACAACAAGGTTACAGAACTGAGACGCCAACTACAAGCCCTACAGATTGACTATGAGGCCCAGTGCAGCCTGGTAAGAGAAAGCTCTGCATCACTGGAAGCATGAACTGATGAAAGTGGGGTGGGCGGGCAGATGAATGAATGGAGGCAGGTAATGTGCCTACATATGGTACATGTGCACTAACCACAGAAACAACACACTTTGTGGAAGTGCTCCTGGGGCCAAAGGATTTGTTCCTATGCCTTGTCCACCTGATTAGGGAAAAAATAAGACTTTAATGGGCAGGGCACGAGGTGCTGGGATTGTTCCACTGCCCCACTGATTCTCCACAGAGGCTGGTAAATCAGCATGGGGGATTTCATCAATGTAATGAGGTCCTTGGTCTAGAAATGAAAACTACAGTCTGGAAGGAAGGAAAGAAGGAAGGAGAGAGTTCTGCACTGTACCATGCTGCTAACTAGAAACAGAAGATTTGTTAATGAAGAAAAATGATGTTTCTCCTCTATTTCTCAGAGGGACACCCTTGAAGCTTCCCTGGGTGAAACTGAGCTTCGCTACAATGGCCATCTGGGAGATCTGCAGGAGCGCATTTCCTGCCTAGAGCAGCAGCTGGCTGAGCTGCGTTCAGAGATGGAATGCCAGAACCATGAGTATACAGAGCTTCTGGACGTCAAAAGCCGACTGGAGCAGGAGATTGCCACATACCGTGGCTTGCTGGAAGGGGGACAGAATGACAGCAAGTAAGTGGCAGAGAGAGAGGTGGTGAAACACACCCTCCCCGATAAAATGAATTACCATTAGTGGTAGGACACACTTCAGTTTGGCTTTGATTTTTTTCCAAAAGTTACATATATCTTACAATGTGGTATCTTATAACAACACAGCAGGTCCCAGCAGAACATTAGTGGCTGGGACTTATCACATGGCATAGTAATTCCTCTTGTTGTTACCCTAGTGAGAGACTGTTTGAGACCCATTACTTTTAAAAACAACTAGCTTAAGTACTCAGCAATTCCCAAGTTAGATATTTGGTAATTTGTAACACTATGTATTTGAAAAAGTCATTGTTTTTGGATTTTATGAACGGTCCCATTAAGAAATTGTATAAGGGTGTGTGTGTGTGTGTGGGGGGGGGGGGTTTACAGCTCACATCATGCCAGGTTAACCCCCCGCAAACCCTACCAATACTTAAAGCTGGTCATATTGGATATATGTGCTCTCTAGATGTGGGATGAACTACAACTTCTATCATGCTGGATGAGTCCCTCCAAACCTTTCCAGTATGTTCTGTTGGTCACAGAAGGTTTGTGCCAATTGTGGTCCAGATCTATCATTGGTGGCATTCAGAGTGCTCTCTAGATGCAGAGAGAACTACAACTCTCATCTTGCTGGGTCAGTTTCCCCAAACTCGACCAATATTCAGAGTTGGTCATGTTGGGTATGCATGCCAATCCAGATCCATTGTCAGTTGGGTTCAGAGATCTCTCTGGATGTGGGAGAACTGTAACTCCCAAACTCTAGGGCCACTCCCTCCCAAACACCTCCAGTATTTTCTGTTGGTCATGAGGGGTCTGTGTGCCAGGTTTGGTTCAGATCTGTCATCGGTGAGGACCACAGAGCAATCTGGAAGTGGGAGCCAATAGGAAATTGGTTACAAAGGTACATCGTCATGGGTATACATACATGCATACATACATAGATGCACTTTTATTATAAACAAGTTGAAATCATCAGCATAATATATTCAATATAGATAATAACTTCCTTCTGGAAAAGAAACATTTTCCAACCATCTCTCATAGAGAGAACAACAGAAGAGGAATTGTGTCATGTAATGATTCCTGCTCTTATCCTGCTGTAACACCAATTTACTTGCCGCTTGTGAGGTCCTTAGAATAGAAAAACCTTATTTGAATACATGAGAGGCTGCAATTGATGGATATATCTCTTGTGGCCCAGGGCCAAGGCAAATGATTTAAAAGTTCAAGTTTGAATCCCTGTATATTCAACCATGCTAGCACTGATTTCGAGCTACTACTTCTTTTGTACAGCAGGCTTCCCATATTTAAACACATTAATTGCAGCTAAAATAAGTCACTTTTTACATTGGGAACAGCTTCGCCCATTAAATTTAGCCAGTGCAGAACAACAAATTTATCAGTTTGGCTTTGCTTTTAATTTTAAGAATTTTTTTCAAGCCAAATTTGGTTGAATCTGTAGATGCAGAACCCATGGATATGGAGAACTGAATGTAATCAAATATTTTAGTGCTGAATCAGAGCACCACATTTTTGTTGTTATTGTGCTTCTCACCTCTATCACCTATAAAAAAGGAAGAATGTTGAAACTTTGATCTAAGAATGTGCAGTGCATGTGTAATGCATTTGGCCAGCGGAAATAGAAGAAAAAAATGTTTGAAATGGTTTTTGATAATAATTTATGCAAGTACTATATGTCTTGACACATGACTGTAAAAACCTAGGAGAAAGTGGAGCAGATAGATTTCCCTTCCCATTGGTTTTTTGGACCATTCTCGTTTAGCAAGTATCAAAATGTTCCTCAGAATCTCCCCCAGAGAACAATGAAAACAGCTGACACTGATATGCTGAATTGAGAATCTGTGTGGGTGAAATGACATCTGATCTTATTGATCGACACTCTTTTTTTTCAGCAGCCACAATGGAGGAGGCGGGAACACCACCAGAATTAGTACTGCATCAAATGGACGATCCAGTGAAAGTCGGTCAACCCACACTTACGGGACCCATTCTGCAGTTCATACACACCATGGAGGCCACGTACACCACTAGGCCAACAAGGAAAAAGTTCTTGAGGTGAGAGTGTGTATGTGTGTGTGTATGTGTATATGTGTGTGCGTGTGTGTATGTGTGTGTGTGTGTGTATATGTGTGTGCGTGTGTGTGTGTTTGTGTGTGTGTGTGTGTGTATATTCTTGTTGACTTTTCCTCTGTCTATGAGATTTTGTGATAGTGCCCCATGTTAGGATAAAGATAAAAGTACATGAAGGCACAATGTGGCTCCTAGCAATATCTTAATTAGATACCTAAGATGAAATCCCAAGTCAATCAAAGTGAAAAATTGGTAATGTTCACAGGAGTAATACCAATATATAGGTGATTTTTTTAACCACATCTCTAAAATCTACAACGTACTGGACTTGGATTACAAGCATAAATTGCTATCTTTGCAAGTATGCTATATAAAAGATATGATGCTAAAGGAAAATAAGCTGGGGAGGGAAAAGAAAGACACGTGGTTCCATGCGTCAATACTTAAAGTGGCAACTCCTACTGATATTATTGGAAGTAATTACAAATATAATAATTCCTCCACATTTGCAGTTTTATTGTTTGTAGTTTGCGAATTCATAGATTTGATTAAAATGTTATATCTAAGAACCTAAAGGTTGTCCAGTGTGACTCTATGGTCAGTTTTTCCCAGTCATGCTGAAGGACTTAAAGTGCATCTAGACTGTAGAATTTCTGTAGTTTGACACGGAAACTCAAATGCCTCAATGCTATGGAACCTTGAGGCTGTGGTTTTAGAAGGCCTTTAGCCTTCTTTGCTAAAGAGTTCTGGTGACTGAACAAACTACAACTCTCATTATTCCACAGCACTGAGCCCTGGCAATTAAAGTGGAGTCTAACTGCATTACTTCTACAGTGTAGATGCACCCCTGGAGATGTTTTGAAAGGTTCTAGGAATTTCTGTCCTTTAGTGTGATTCTTTGGTCAGTTTCTAGCAGAAGTTAACCACAAAGTCATGCTGGAAGATTTAGAAATTCCCAGAGAGAGACATGCAATAGCAATTTCATGATTCCAGAATTTTATTTTCACACGGGTCCTGTGCCCCTAATTCCAATGAATGTGGAGGGTTAATTCTAAACTAAAGTAGTCCAGAAAGAGAATGAGCCAATGGTATCTCAGCCAAACCAATAGAGATCTCATCTCTATAATCTTTCTCCTTCTGCTGAAGCCAGATGAAATGGAAACTCAAACATTATTGCTGAGAGAGATGAGGAGACAAATAGTATGCAATACAGATGGCCCTTCACTTTTGCAAGTTTAACTTTAATGGAGTTGATTATATTTGAATTTGATTAATATGGTCTTTTTAGGAATCTCTAGGTCTTCTACTGCAATTCCATGTTCAACTTCTAGAGTTATATTAGAAGTTGACCATGGAGTTATATCGGAGAACCTAGAGATTCATAGGGAAAATACCTTTAGCACAACCCAATGGTCAACATAGTGGAAACTGACCATAGAATATCCCACATTGAACCTAGAGATTCTTAGAAAGGTCCTGACCTCTGATAAGCACAGATGTCAGAACTGAGTTCCACTGTCGTCCTCAATGACCATAAAAGTACATGTACAAGTTTGAGTTGAATTTATGTCTGCATTTCTCATCAACATGAGACCGACCATGGTTGTACATGGATTCAAATATATTCCGTCAATATGAATGATGTAATGTTGACTTTTTCATTGTCATAGTAACTATATTTTGCTTCTTTCTGCCCATCTTTAGAGCTGCAGAATGTTAAAGAAAACCATGTCCCTAGAGAAGCATACCCAATGGTACATCTGAGTTGCTGTTGTTCCATCTGTCTAAATCACACCTTTCCAAGCTGACCAGAGATCCCACTTCACTATCTTCCATGCTACTATCTATTTACTATTATTCTGCAATGTAACCTCTGTCAAGCTTGCTCAACCATCACGCTTTAGTGCCGTGGTTGGTTCTCTACTAGCCACTGAAAACAAAATAAGGGATCAAAAATAAAGCTCTGCTTTTTTCTGTGTGCTGCTCAAGGCCTGCGTGTTCAATATGTTTTCTCTTATCAAAACTTGAAAAGCATTGAATAAATAATGGTGAGCACTAAGACACCATCCACGCTGCAGAATTCTAGCAGCATGATACCACTTTAACTGGCATGACTCTTTTTTACATAATCCTGGGATTTGTGGTTTGTTGTGGCATCAAAGCTCTTTGACAGAAAACAGTCAATATCTCACAAAGCTACACATTCCAGAATTCCATAGTACTGAGACATAGTTGTTAATGTGGTGTCAAGCTGCTATAATTTTGCAGTATGAATCCAGCCGCAGTCACAAACAAGCAAAGTTACTATCCTACAGAACGAATATCATTGGGTCATGGGTTCTACAAGACAAGTGGTTCTCAACCTGTTGGTCCCCAGATGCTTTTGCCTTCAACTCCCAGAAATCCTAACGGCTGGTAAACTGGCTGGGATTTCTGGGAGTTGTAGGCCAAAACACCTGGGGACCAACAGATTGAGAACAACTGTACTAGACTTAAAGGGATTCTATCTCCAATGGCTATGAAGCTTAGCATCTCTGTGAATATACAAACACCAATGTGGAAATATGGGTAACTAAGCATGTATACCTGTGCATGCCTATTGAATCAGATCAAAACTCTGTCAAAGGACCTCTTCACATGACCCTGGATCCACTTCCACAAAAACATAGCTTCCGCTGCTTTCTCAGGTGGACATCTCTTGTCCCTATAGTTTACCCATCTACTTGAGGTCTTATCTTTCTGCCATGGTCTGCATTCTTGTGCCCCAGAGCTTTAATAAGGTAGGAATATTATAAACTCACACACTTTTAGCTTTTCCTTGAGATTGCACAAAACATTTCACATATGCAGGTTGAGTATCTCTTTTTTGAAATGCTTGGGACCAGAAGTGTTTTAGATTTTGGAATACTTGTATTTGCATATATGTGCACAATGAGCTATCTTAGGAGATGGTGCCGAAGTCTAAACATGAAATGTATGTATGCTACATATACACCTTATACACATCAACTAAAGGTAATTTGATACAATATTTGTAATACTTTTGTTCATGAAACAAAACTTGTGTACAGTGAATAATCAGAAAACAAATGTATCAGTTTCTCAGCTACCAACACCGACAATTTCAGATATTGGATATTTTGGGATAGGTTGAGATCAAGGATGCATAACCTGTATATTACTAACTCTGGCAAACCTTGTTATTATTCCCATAATGAAAGTGGAGGACTGAAACCAACAGCTAGAGCCTACCCTAAGGCCGCCCAGTGAGTAGTACATTCAAAAGTAACAACTACATAAGAAGGACTTTCTAAATCACAGCTTATGCGATTTATTATGTGCTTTATAATGTGGTTGATTTCATAGAAATAATTATGCCACTTTGATGGGAAATGCTCATCTTGCACATTAATTAAGGCCTGCTCATTCTGTGCAGATTCTCACCCACCCATGTGATGACTATTACCTTGTGAACCAATTTTCAGTATTCCAGAAAGAAACACCTTGTTTGTTGTAGGTATGTTCTCGGGACTTCACATTCAGTTTAGTAATCAAAAAGTTCCTGCCTTGTCCAGTCAGCATGTGTCATTTTTGTTGCTTCAGACTACCTGACTGTTTTCTACCACATCCAATGAAGACTTCACACAGAGATCTGTACTCCATGGACTCCTTCTGACCTTCTAGTCCTTTATTGTTCTGAAGAACATTTTACATTGAATTACTTACTTACTTACGTTGAATATCTGGAAGCTGATTCAAGCAGAAATGGGATAGATTCCTTAGAGCCCATTTCACCATCCCACCAGTGCAAATCTTTTCTGATTTTGCCATAAGATTACATGGCAGCAGGTATGCCTTTTTAGAATGGAAAGATGCCATATTGCAGACTGTCTGATCCTCTTTTGATCAAACCAAATGAAAAAAGGCAAAATCTGATGAACCACATAAGCTTCTATAGCACACCCTCCAACATTTCACAGATGAAAACCAGAATGCATATGGTCATTGGTCAAGCAATATCAAAATGTGATAAAAATGGCAAACACTGCTATGAAGATTCCATCTTTCTTCACTTTTCTCATCTGCTGAATTAAAAGAAAGAGAATTACTTTTGTATTTTGAATGCAGTTTTCACAGTTGAAGTAAGCTGAGGACAAAAAAGGAAATGGGAGCATTTTGAAAGCAACTGAAAATGAGTTGACACGGTTATTAATTGGGAATGTTCCATTCAAACTGGCACAATCAATGCATATGCTAAACAAATTCAGATCAGAAGCTCGTGTTAAAACATTTTTGGTCAAAGTTAGCCATAAACATTAGCACTTCAAGAAGCAATGCAATATAGGCATAAGGATATACACACTAGTATGCAACATGATACCTTTTAGATACCTTGTCTTACACCTCTCCATAAATCTCCAGGAACATAACCAATGGGAATGGATTATGAGATGAAGGCAAAAACATCTGCAGGCCCCTAGATTGCCTACTTTTGTAATGTTTACTTGGGTTTCAGGCTTCCTCAGCCTTGGCCTTTACAGTACCATGGTCTCAGATCTAGGCCCCTTCTATGCGGCCATTTTTTTTTCATGTCAGGAGGGACTTGAGAAACTGCAAGTCATTCTGGTGTGAGAGAATTGGCCATCTGCAAGTACATTGCCCAGGGGATGCCCGGATGTTTTGATGTTTTACCATCCTTGTGGGAGGCTTCTCTCATGTCCCCATAAGGGGAGCTGGAGCTGACAGTGGGAGCTAATCCGTGCTCTCTCTGGATTCGAACCTGTGACCTGTTGGTCTTCAGTCCTGCTGGTACAAGGGTTTAACCCATTGCACCACCAGGGGCTCCTATAATCCAGATTATCAAAGCAGATAATCCACATTATCTGCTTTGAACTGAATTATATGAGTCTACACTGTCATATAATCAGGTTCAAAGTAGATAACCTGGATTTTATATGGCAGTGTATAAGGGCTCCCAGATGGGATGCCAACCACGGTGATTTATTAAATCTGATTATTTTTTTCTTGGTTCTTGAATTTATCCTCTATTTTATATAAGTGCATGAAGAAGGGGAGAGAGCAATGGCACTATTATTCAATAATTGACTGTCTTCTGAAGAACCAATGTACTATTTAGTTATATGCTGAAAGGATACAGCCAATGTGAAAAAAACAGCTTCAATTCCTAGAGATGCAGGAGTGCATCTTTTTATTCTAATTCCATGGTGTGAAAAGATTGATTTTTCATTCAGAATTAAGTAGACAAACGACACAATTTAATATAGATAGATACCCTTTCATACAGATCTAGTTTTCAAACAATCCTAAAAAACAGTTGAATGCACAAATGGAAAAGGGGGGAAAGGGAGGACAAGAGGAAGAGAAGGAAGGATATATTTAGATTAATAATAATTTAGAACTTGGGCTTTCACATGCATCATGTTTTACCACTGGATTTACTACATTGCAGACCAGGAGGAAAGGTCCTCTATATGGGAGTTTATGAGATACATTATTTTTTATTATTATTGGCTGATTGGATCTGGAATTCAGTGCATTCTACAGTGTCAACATCCCTATTCTAGATGCCATTGTAGAGGCAGTCCCTACAACACACACCAGGGGGTGGCAATTGATTGTCCCTCCAGGTATTATAAAACTGCAACTACTGTACTTTCATTCTTTCTCCTTTACTAGATGTGTTAAGTCTACTGAAAGTTGTGTTTTAGGGCCCTTCCACACAACCATATATCCTAGAATATCAAGGCAGAAAATCCCACAATATCTGCTTTGAATTGAGTTATCTGAGTCCACACTGCCATATATCCCAGTTCAAAGTAGATATTGTGGGATTTTCTGCCATGATATTCTGGGTTATATGGCTGTGTGGTAGGGCCCTCAATTATGTTTGAGAGCCACAAAATTTCAGTCTCTTGCTCAACAAACTTAAGATGCTCATCACTGACCAATAACTGAAGCCTGTTTCTAGTGCATAGACAGGGCACATGTGAAGTGCTGTATGTTTTTGAACAGCAACTCCCACCACTCCACTCCAGGATAGTCAAGGTGAAGGATGATAAGAGCTGTAGTACAGCAAGATCTGGCAGCCCATTCCAGTGGTATTGAGAAGTTTGGGTGAGAAAGCCATTGGGACCTTTGTTATAGGTGTACAAATTTCAGGTTTCTTAAACTGGAAGCAACAGATTCAGGAAGCAACAGATCCAGTTCCCTGTAATAGAAGATGCTGCAAGTAGCTTCTGGTGTGAGAGAATCAGCCGTCTACAAAGACGTTGCCCAGGGGACACCTGGATCCTGCAGGGAGGCTTCTCTTGTGTCTCCCAGAACCTCAATCAGTGGATGAGACCGGATGAGAGACTCCCTCCTGGGCACACAGAAGACTGGGTGACTTGGAAGGCACTGAACAGGCTGTGCTCTGGCACCACGAGGTGCAGAGCTAACCTTAAGAAATGGGGCTACAAAGGGGAGTCCATGACATGCGAGTTCAGAGAATAGCAAACTACAGACCACTTACTACAATGCAGCCTGAGCCCTGTCACATGCACAATGGAAGACCTTCTTACAGCGACACCAGAGGCACTCCAAGTGGCCAACTTCTGGTCAAAGGACATTTAGTACAATGCCAAGTTTCTAACTTCGTTTGTGTTTTTAAATAGATGATAACTGTGCCCTCAATTTGCTTCTGACACCATAAATAAATAGACACAAAAGATGGTTACATGTCACAAGTAAAATCACAAGTAAAAATTCCATGGATGAGTTGTTTTGGTTAGACACAGAGCTATGACAGGTGCAAAAGAATATGTAGATTTATTATGGGGAGTGGTAAACAAATGAATTACAGCATTTTGTTCGGTTTTTATGAACACAATCACTGTGCATAAGTTGCAATTAAAGTAATAGAGATCCCTCCTTCCCCAGAGGATCATTCCAGCTTTGATTTCAAATCTATGCTGACTTGTATTTGGAGAGAAGCTGTGATGTGTTCCCCCTTGGGGAATTTTGACTGTTTCATAAGGAAAGGAAAGAAGTTAGTATGAACTGGCAGAGCCTCAATCACACACCTGTCTTTTGAGATACTGTCAAACAGGAATTGCACGGAGATAAAGAGCTGCTGCAGGGCTCATTGTGAATGTATGGGTTATGAGACTATGGGATTTGATCAGCACATTACTAGGGAGCCCCTGGTGGTGAAGTGGGTTAAACCCTTGTGCCAGCAGGACTGAATATTGACAGATCACAGGTTTGAATGCGGGAAGGGCATGGATGAGCTCCCTCTGTCAGCTCCAGCTCCCCATGCAGGAATATGAGAGGAACCTCCCACAAGGATTTTTATTTATTTTATTTACTTTATTTGTATACCGCACTCTCTCAGCCCGTAGGCGACTCAGTGCGGTTTACAACAAAACAATATACAAAGTGCACAACATTAGCAATTAAAACAGTAACTAAGGCAACTACATCAATATAACAATACATCAGTACATCAATATAACATCAATACATCCATATAACTAATCCATCACGTCTCATCAGTAAAGTCATAATCCGATCTCCTCGTCCATTATTCCAAGTTCCAAGATCAATCAATTAATTGCACTGCTTAATTAAACGCCTGTTCAAAGAGCCAGGTCTTCACTCTTCTCCTGAACACCAGCAGGGAGGGGGCCGATCTAATATCTGTGGGAAGGGCGTTCCACAGCCGAGGGGCCACCACTGAGAAGGCCCTGTCTCTCGTCCCCGCCAGCCGTGCTTGTGAGGCTGGCGGGATCGAGAGCAGGGCCTCCCCGGACGATCTTAATGTCCTAACTGGTTCATAGGGGGTGATGCGTTCGGACAGATAGGTCGGGCCAGAACCGTTTAGGGCTTTAAAGGCTAAAGCCAGCACTTTGAATTGAATTGATACCGGGCGTCCCCTGGGCAACGTCCTTGCAGATGGCCAATTCTCTCACACCAGAAGCAACTGGCAGTTTCTCAAGTCGCTCCTGATACAAAAAAAAGTGCATTTATCTTGTTTATTTTATTTGTATTTCTGCAATTCCTTGCAAAACCTTTCACCTTCCTTAAAGGAACAATGTATCTATTATAGCCTTCCCTTTTTTCTCTCCTTAGCTGTAAATTATCAGTATTTTCTCATAGGAGAGCTGATTTTACCATGCTATATAAGTTGAACCATTGCACATAAGATATTGTACATAATGGGTTTCAGCATCCATAGATTTTTGTAATACCACAGGCCCACTGTAGTGGCTGTGACTGTGGCTGTTGCTATTATCTATTTATCTATCAGTCTACATCCAAGATATATAGAAAGGTGTTGGAATCTTAACAGATTTATTTTTGGCTTGTTTTGTTATGATTCTGGACACAGAATTTCCTTTGTTCATACCCACTAAGCACTGGATCAACATTTTGATTGAATTATGTGCCTAGGAAGATCTTGTTTCTAGCCAGCACTCTCATTTCAGATAGATAGATAGATAGTAGGCCTGGGTAACAACGGAAAAAATTGTTTCTAAAATCGATTTGTATTTGGGGGGTTTTTTTGTTTCGATATTTAAAATAATTACAAAATTTTCCTTTTAAAAAGTTCGATATTTACGAAATTTCGTAAATGGTAAAAAATTAACGAATCGATTTCCGAAACAATAACGAATCGATTCGTTAATGGCGGACGCGACCGCGAAATACGCTAAAAAACCTCCAAAACCTTTTGAAGCTTCCCTCTCCCTCTGTTGTTGACTGTTGGTGTGATATTATAATTTTTTTTCACTAATTAAACCATAAAACTGGCCCAGACATGCGGAAATAATAACGAAACGACCTCAAAACAATAACGAAACGAATACAATATCGAAATACGAAGCATTTACAAAACGTTTTCGAAAATTCGTTTTTTTAATAATTGCTCCAGAATGGTTCGTTATCGTTTTGTAATTGAAAAAATTAACGAATTATTAACGAATTACGAATTAACGAAACGAAACCGCCCAGCCCTAATAGATAGATAGATAGATAGATAGATAGATAGATAGATAGATAGATAGATATGAAACTTTACTTTAATGTCCACTGCTTTACATTTGCTTACACTCAGCCACTGGGCAGGAAACTATATTGCATGACTGGAATATAATATCTGACTCTGGAGTTTTACTTCTTGCTCCATGAAATACAGCACTGGAGATTATGTATTGGAGAAAATTGAAAGACACTTAGCCAATGTCTCTCTAAATGCTTTCATCCAAGGGAAGATAACTATCCTGGATCTTCAGCAGGTTGTTGCCAGGTCTCCTTCTCTCCTCCTTTGGACTGCAAATACCTATGGCAGTTTAGGACTTGAAGGATTTGAATAGAGGACCCTTGAATAGAGGATCTGCATTTGCATAAACTGATTTTCTGCAACTCCAACTCCAATCAACCCACTATGCTTAGCATTATAATGTTCATTTGATGAGACATCATGATGTAATAGTTTGAGCATTAAGCATACAATTTTGGAGACCAAGGTTGAAACCCATTGAGTGGCCTTGGGCATATCACAGTCTCTCAGCCTCTGAGGAACCAAAAGGCAAATCATCTCTTGTAGTGGATAACTAGGACCACGGTTAAGAGGATCCATGCCTGGTGAATATATGCTAAACCAGATAGGTCCAGGACAAAGAAACCAGCTGACCAGGTTGAAGACAAGCCACAGAGGTCTATTACGGTTTGGCCTAAAAGGATGCAAGTACAGCAATTTGCTTCAAAATGTACAAGCATAAACATAAACAAGACCCCTTATACATTCTGACAGCTATTTAGAATTTCCGCTTCCTCCCCTGATTGGCCAGAAAAGGGAGTGGCTAGGATCCATGCTTGGATTGTCTGGATAGGAGAATGGCAGCTGGGGATTGGTCAGAGTGATGGACCAATCAGCTGCAGATGTGTCCCCTGGAAAGGTATAGTTTAGGGAAACCAAATGGTAATAATATATTGATGGGCTACTGCTGAGCTCAAATGTTCAATTCTGTGCCAAACAAAGATAGCGGCACTCTTGGAACAAAAAGGTGATGATCTTGGGCAATGAAAGGCTTCCCTGTCAATAAAGAGGTTTAATTAATGTATATACTCTGAGTCTCTGTTTCTGCAGGCACCAATCTCTCAGCTTCAAGTGAAGATAAATACTTGAAGATAAACATATTTGGGTTTATCTAGGCTGACATGGAAGTCACTTATACATGAACAATGGATTTTAATAGTTATCTGGCCTAGGAGATGGCCAGAGGGATTTCCCCAACCTTCCTGTTCTCAAGGGACTATCTCAATAGAGGTGACTGTCTCAGGGCTACATCTTGCTACATTTTATAAAGAAGTTTTATACATTCTATATATGTAAGGCATATATACAGTATACAGAAAGATACAAGCTTTGAACTTGCACAAGTATGGAAAGGGTCTTTTTTTAAATGAAAAATCATGTATTTATTTCTGAGCCCTTGGTGAACTAGAAATCCTCTGGAGGAGTCATTGTAGCTCAACAACACTCTGAAAAAATCTTGCCAATAACACATAGTGATAGTCGCCCTCAGGCTGAGAATGGCGGTATAGAAGCATAGTAAATAAATAGTTTCATTTTAGGGTCACCATAACTCGGAAATAACATGAAGGCACACAACAACACCAATAACACTCATTTGTGTTACTTAGGATAATTCTCTGTTCCTTTTTCGTTACTTGCCCTAAAATAATTGGATGTCATATTTAAATGTGATCCTGCATCTGCTTAACTCCTGACTTTTTATGAAGATCCTTACAAAACCCTCATACTTCAATTAGTTACTAGCCGGTTACAGAATCTGGTGGTCACCACATCTTGTTGCAAGTCTCATACTTTGGTTATGCACTGCGGGGAAAAGTCCTCTTTTTATCTGTGTTGAATTAGGTTGGATGAATAACTCAGAGAAAGTTATTTTTGATAAGATTTTGTCAAATGTCTTATTGTTCTGGTGGAAAGAACATGAGATTAAAAACAAGCAAGCAAATGTGTAGGAAATCAAATGGGACATCTTTATCCGTCTAGACTCAGGGGACTGAGTCTTGAGATTCTTAAAAGTCTGGGCTTGAATCCCTGTGTTTTGAGCCATTTTAGTGCAAAGTTATCTTTTTTTCCTCCTGGAAAGCCCTTCTTCTTTAAACTCCATGTGATAGGCAAGTAGAACATGGTCCTTTTCATGCAGAGAATAGGTTCTACATATTGAATTAGGTTGGTGTAAATATAGGAAAATTTAATTTCAGCTTGGCATTGAAGCATCTACTGGACACTTCAAATGTTAAAGCACTGAGCTGCTGAGCTTGTTGATCGAAAGGTCGCAGGTTCGATTCCGGGGAGCGGCATGAGCTTCCGCTGTCAGCCCTAGCTTCTGCCAACCTAGCAGTTCGAAAACATGCAAATGTGAGTAGATCAATAGGTACCGCTCCGGCGGGAAGGTAACGGCGCTCCATGCAGTCATGCCGGCCACATGACCTTGGAGGTGTCTACGGACAACGCTGGCTCTTTGGCTTAGAAATGGAGATGAGCACCACACCCCAGAGTCACACATGACTGGACTTAATGTCAGGGGACTACCTTTTTATCTATGGAAGATTTAAAAACACTAAAGAGATCAAAACATTCTTATTTCTCCATCTCCAGTAAAGAATCATCCTACCCTTACTTTTTGCCTCTAATGTTTCACTAGATTGAAAACTAATCTAGCACAATTTCTCAGATCAAGACTGCTTGTATCCCAGAAGGGCAACACAATTCTTTAAAAATACTTTGAAATCCTAGGCCTAAGTAAACACCAAATTCAGCAAATACCGGAATAACTATTTCCTCCTCTTGATGAAAAAAAAACACACAAGTTGTAATGATTCTGTGCAAGCATAATAATTATGATATGGTAATTTTTCAGCCGGAGCAGGTGATGTCTACAGGAGCTGCATGTTTTCTGGGATATCTGGAGGCAAATTGCCACTGGTGTGTTTTCCTACATTTTGTTAAAATAGTTAAGGTGGAACTAAACCTGGAAGGAGCAGCAAACTTTATGAACCTTCAGCGGTGACACCCTTACCAAAAAATATAAATTGAGATCTGTATAACATTAGTAGTACACTCTGGATGAGTGTCTGGCTTTGAGTTTGAGCTTCTTCTTTGCTTCTAAATAAGGCTGTTAGTATGGCTAGTTGTGCTCGGCATATTCCTGTAAATGTAAGAAGAAGTACAGTCAAACTTTGCTCAGATGGAAAATCTGGGACTTCTTCTGCCTTTTCCACCCACTGCACTTCCAGTGGCTTAGGCGGAGATAGTTTTTCCTGTCATAGCCATGCTGGGGATGGATCTCCTTTTGACTCTACAATTGGCCAAGGCACTTTTTCGAGACGCAGTTGTAGCAGTGTATTAGTTGGTGGCGGCGGCTATGGGAGGAGAATGAGTACTGGGAGTTGTCTTAATGGCAGCCATGGTGGTTACCCTTTGCTTGGATATGGTGATGGGCAAGTGTCCACAGGTGGTCTGGGTAGAGTCCCATCAACCTGTGGCATCATCTTTTCTTCCACCCATGAGAAAGTCCTCATGCAGAACCTCAATGACCGTCTGGGCAGTTACATAGACCAAGTGAGATGCTTGGAGAACGAAAATGCAGCCCTTGAATCCCAGATCAGTGACTTCTGTGTCAAGCATGGTCTTACTGGTGAAGTGAAGGACTGCAGACACCTTTACCAACAGATTGAGGAACTTAAAAAACAGGTAGGGCAATCTAGTTTGGGGTTATTCCCATAACTATAATGGATTATGGTAACTTAAAGATAGAAAATCATTGGCCTCCAGATGTTGTGACCAACTCACATTAGTACCATACATCATGGGTAGTTGTTAGGCATGATGTGATTAGAGCATGGTGACTTCTATGGGGCCATAGACCCTTCTCTTTGTATTAGACCAGAGTGAATTATGAGTGTCCCATGGGCTATTTGGAGCTCCATTAACCTTTTTCCATCATGAAAGTCCTCTTCTTATCAACCAAAAGAAAAGCATGCCATTATTGGGATCTGGCAGTGTGAGCAAGCAGGATTTACTTTGCTACTGAATTGCATGTGAAATTGCAGATGGCGTCATTTCTAGGAGAGAGAGAAGCAACTGCTGTTTAGACAAAATATGATTTCCCCAGAGATTGTCTCCTGCTCTTGGCAGAAATATACATATATGCTCATCTGTGAATGTACTATTGAGTTCTTGGGAAGTATTCAAGAGACTGGCTGTCCCCATGTTGTTGGGGCAATATCCAAATTATCTGAGATAGCTCCTTATCCCTAGATTTCAGCCTTCATTTCTCCAGTATTTAGGGGAATCCCTTCCGATGCTCTTCTCATTAATTTGTGGCCACTGAGGACTTATTGTTGTAACTCCCTGCCCTTGCCCTTGGAATGCTGCATTCCTGTTATGGAAGCACATGTACCAAAATTTCTATTTTTCATGCATGCTTTCCTCCAGAGTCCTAATTTAATACTCAAATCCCTCCAGCATGCTGACTCTCTAAGAAAGATATAAGTATTATTAAATTAGAGGTGGGAAGCTGTGGTCTTTCATGTGACATTGAGCTCGAACTCCTAGGAACACTAGAGAGAATAATCAGTAGTGAAGACTGCTGCACTCGGTTTCTCTGCTTGTATAGTAGTGTCTTCTACCCAGAGAAGCTCAGTTGAATGATCAAAGCAAGTAAATCCCCATTAACTTTTGAAGTTTTAGACGTTAATTTGTGGTTTTGGACTTATTTGTATGTGGTAGTTCTGCACAGAAGATAGGATTTTCCATACTGAAGATATTATTTTAAATACTGAAATATTTTCTGTACAGAAAATGCATGGATTTTGCATGGAGTAAATCCTAAATAGTCAATATTTTCATCAATCCAGGTTTCTCTTTGACATGACACTTTAAAAAACTACATTCAGCTTTTAAAATAATCCAACATTCTTTCCACATATTCTGAATGAATGCAATCAAAATTAGTGAGCGGAGAAAGCCAAGACTGTAAAAAATAAAACTACAGGGAGGACTTCAGGGGGGAAGTTTACTTGCTTTGCCTACAAGAAGTCATATGGTGATTATTTCCCCCCCCACTAACGCAGGGTGTATTTGAAAAATGAGAATTTTCCATCTGAAGTCTGATGGATATTATAGTGGATTGTAATGCAAGATGATTGTGGAAGGAGTGCTCCCCTGAAGGAGTGAATTCCCCAAATTAAAATGTCAAAATCAGGAAAGCCTTGTTCTGCATACATACCATGATAGTGTAACGCAACAGAACATCTGTGGGGGCTCTCAATGGTACAATCCAATGCAGTATCCTATCATGTTATATCTGTGAACCACATCTTTTTCTCTTCTAATTCCCTCTACAGGTTTTTGAAGCTAATCTGGTGAATAACAAGATACTCCTCAAGATTGACAATAATCACATGGACCTAGAAGACATGAGAAAGAAGTATGTATATATCCGAACCTGATAAGAAATGTCTCCCTCTTTGGTAAAATCTGAAATCTTATTAATCTTCCTTCATTAATACTGTAAAAATTTTTTGGCTGAGATGGAGAAGAGATCTGTAAAGTTTTCGAACAGGGAAACAAGAAAGGAAAGGAAAAAAAGGAACAGTGGAAGAAGAGAGAGTTATCAAACAACATAGAGTTAATAGGCATCATATGATTATAGGAGGAATGGACCCATGTCTTCTGGGCACTTTATTTTATTTTATTTTATTTTATTTGTGGCATTTAAATGCTGCCCTTCTCACCACAAAGGGGACTCAGAGTGGCTTACAAGTAAAAAGTAAGTAGAATATATTATATTATTATCAGCACAATATTAATATTATATATTACATTGTACTATAACATTATACTGTAATATTAGTAATATTACATTTAATATAAAATATATAATTATAATATCACTTTATTATTAGTAGTAGTATATTGTTTTATATTATAATATTATCAATATTATATGTATATACAATATATTATATTATATGTATATACCAGGGGTCCTCAAACTTTTTAAACAGAGGGCCAGGTCACAGTCCCTCAAACTGTTGGAGGGCTGGATTATAATTTGAAAAAAACATGAATTCCTATGCACACTGCACATATCTTATTTGTAGTGCAAAAAAACACTTTAAAACAATACAATAATTAAAATGAAGAACAATTTTAACAAATATAAATTTATTAGTATTTCAATGGGAAGTGTGGGCCTGCTTTTGGCTGATGAGATAGGATTGTTGTTGTGTGCTTTCAAGTCAGACTTAGGTTGACTCTGAGCGAGGGCCGGGTAAATGACCTTGGAGGGCCGTATCCGGCCCCCGGGCCATAGTTTGAGTATCTCGGATTAAAAGTTTTAAAACACTGGGTGATAGAACAATATAATATACATATCCAGCCCCTGGGCCTTAGTTTGAGGACCCCTGGTATATACAATATATTATATTACATTATATTATATTATATTAAGCACAGTGCAGGAGACAAGATGGAACTGCCTTCCTGGCCCCTCTCTTCGCACTTCCAAGTATTCTTTCAGTCCAGTTTGTACTAGATATATGCAGATCAATTCTATTATTTATTGGGAAAATATACGTTTTGATGACTGTTTCCCTGGATGTATGCATTTTCTACACATTTCCCCTAATATATGAAATTTTGTATAAACTTATTGAGCAGAGCACTGCATGACAAAATTCAGAGAAATGGGACTCCAGAAATGTAACCTTGTTCCAATCCACATATTATTCTGGGAATCTGAATTAGAGAGTTTATCGCATGAGACAGGGAAATTGCAATTGCAACAGGACAGCAGCAACTTTGCCATTATCACAAGATGTCGCTCCTTTCTCACTGCTCTCCTAGTGGGAATCAGCCTGGAAACCGCATCTTTTATAAACACAATAATCTATTAATAGCTTCCTTTTGCAAAAGGAATGCCTTTCAGTTGTCTCTCACCAGGAGAATGGCGGGAAAGAAGTGACTTTATGTTCAAAACAAAGACACTGCTGTAATTGTGATTAACCTGCCTTATGTGATAAACATCCAGGTCAATTGGGACCAAACAAAATCACCCCTTCCCCTATCAATACAGAAAGTTCGTTTTTGATTTTTTAAAAAAATCAAAAACACATATTTTTTCATGTCCAACAGGAAAAAACTATGAGAATGGGGAAAAATGAGAATGAATAAAATTGGATAAATCTGATAGATTTGCCTGTTCAGGTCTCAGACTTTCAATGATCACATTTTTCTGTATTCAGACCTTTCTTCTTATCATGGTTAAAAGCAATATCCATTGCACACACAACATGGTTTTTATCATGCTGGGAATATCTGCTGTTATTTGGTTTCCTTATAGAATTTCATTTCAGTTGGTTTTCAAAGAATTTACTAAAATTCACAAAGCACGGGGAAAGAAGTGGACATTTTTCAAAACCAAACTGAGTCAGGAGAAAGCAAAACTGACAATTTTCTCTACTTTACATTCTCATAGAAAATTTAATTACCCTTAATTGAAACAGGTCTGATATTTTGGATACCATGTGCTGTTTTGCTTGCCGTGATTCATTCTGCTTTAATTTGATGTTAAAGAACTCGTAGGTGGAGCAACAGCTAGGACAAGATGTAAGAACCCAAAAGCTATGTTCCAGCACATATCATACTCAAATCAGCCTCTGCTCATTTCCATCTATGAGGAAACGCCTGCCAATTTTAGTTTGTCATGAACTGTAAAATGCCAGTTTTGGCAGCTTATCGTAGACTGTAAGAAGGAAATATCCCTTGGGCTGCAGTTCTATTTCCTTGACTCTTGCCTGTATCATTAAAGATAATGTTATTAAGACTGAGCTATGGTGGACAGCATAGTATGTCACAGTGCATATGTACATATATCTTGGCATTTGGGTATATTGCAACAATGTGTGTGTGGATGGTTGTGCTGTGTGGATGGATTTTTTGGTGGTTGGAATGGTGGGAATTTGTGTTTTGATAATGTTATTAAGACTGAGCTATGGTGGACAGCATAGTATGTCACAGTGCATATGTACATATATCTTGGCATTTGGGTATATTGCAACAATTCTTAAATCCAGTGAAAACATTTTTAATCAATTGGTTTTTTACCTGATGCCTAGCCTCCAACCCTCTTTCCCCAACACTGGCCATGTTTACAAGGGCCAAAAATAAATGGACTCGCTTTGCAACTGTTATCCACACTTTGTATGGCTGGTTTCACAGCAGAAACATTGCTTTCAACCATGAAAGGGGAACCACATGAAACCATGAAAGGGGAACCACAATTTATTTCAGAGCTAGGAAGGTTTGGAATTATCTCACTGCTTTTGACATGTGGACTGCTGGATCCAGTCCAATGCACTGTCCACATGTCCAACATACCACCACCATGATGCTAGCTAAAAGCAGCTTCCCAGCAGAGTTTTGCTAGTAACATTGCTTTTCTTGGTCACAGGGTTGGATACCCTGTTGCGACCTAATCAGAAGTCATGTTGTCAGCCAAGCTCTGCAACAGTGCTGGTTTTGGCCAGTGAAGCAGCAGCAATGGTGGTCCATTGCACTTTCAGCCTGGCCAGCCATCTGAAGAACAAACGGACTCCAGAAATGCTCCATTTTCTATAGGATTTTTACATCTGACTCCCAGAATGGTGTGAAAAACATGATGGATAGGTTTAGTTATTGAAGTAAGTATGCTCATTATACTCAATAACATTAAAAAGGGAAGATTTGTTGAGCTTGAGTTTTATTGCTACACTGGAGCTAGAAATGTAAGCATGTTAATTGAATAAGTCCAGTGACCTAATGAATGTACAGTTTTGGAGACCTTTCTTTGGTTAATCTAGATATGAGACTGAATATGTCATCCGTGAAAATGTGGAAGCTGATGTAAACGGATTACGCCCTGTTCTAAATGACCTCACTAGCTATAAGGCTGACCTTCAGGCTGAGCTCAAGTCACTGAAGGAGGAAATATGTGACCTCAAGAAGACCCATGAAAAGGTAGATTATTGTGCTCATCAAAATCTAACCCATTTCATTCATCAAAAGAATTGTAATCATTATTTGTTTATTATAGTTCTCCACATGAAAATGTATGGGTTGCCAAAGGTTATAAGGAGGGGAACAGGAAGGCACATTTAACAACGTTGTTTAAAATGAAAGGTGATTGTAGAAGGAGCTCTCCCCTGAAGGGGTAAGTTCCCCAAATCAAAATGTCAAAACCAGGAAAACCTTGTTCTGCATACATACCATGATAGTGTAACACAATAGAACATCTGAGGAGTTCCCAATGAAGAGAGAAGGCTCTTGTAGGATTAAGTGATGTTCATATAATTGTCTAGGGCAGGGCTACACAACCTGCAGCCCTTCAGATGTTTGGGCCTCCAGCTCCCAGAAGCTCCAGCTGGGTGGGAATTCTGGGAGCTGAACTCCAAAACCCCTGGAGGGCCACAGGTTGTGCAGGCCTGGTGTAAGGTCTAGGACAAGGGTCCCCAAACTAAGAGCTGTGGGCTGGATGTGGTCCTCCAAGATCATTGACCTGGTCTTCACCCTTAACTTTAAATTGAGGGTCACCCTAAGTCTGAAGCAACTTGAAGGCACACAAAAACAATCCTAATTAATTCAACTATATCATTAGCCAAAAGCATGGGAAGCCCACCTTTCCCATTGAAATACTGCTAAGTTTATGTTGGTTAAAATTGTTCTTCCTTTTAAATATTGTGTTCTTCTGTCATTTTTTTTGCACCACATATTAGATATATGGTGTGTGCGTGAACATTTGTTCATGTTTTTTTTCAAACTATAGTCTGCCTCGCTAACAGTATGAGGGACTGTGAACTGGCCCTCTGCTAAAAAAATTGTGGACCCCTGGTCTAGGGTTTCTGTCTACAGGTTACTGTCTGCAGTCTTCCTCATATTGAATTTAACCAAATGGCAGTGAAGATCTAACAATGGTGAAATAGGCTCCAAATCTGGACAGGCGGGGTATTCCTTCAGAAAGTGTATACATTATGGAATTTGCAAGCACATGCAATACTGTAGGCTACTGACTTAGCTTTAAAAGGGTTCAAAAAATTGTATGGAGCAAGGCAAGTCATTATGGCTATTAGGCTTGGGCCCGAATCAGCTTGAAAAAAAAATTATAATATTTGGTGGTCCGTTTTATATAATCTCCGAAAACAGAATAGGAAGGAGCAAACGGCAATGCCCAACATTTTTTTTTAAGGTAGCCTGATTTTATTGGATGGAGTTAAGTCTGAAATACACTTGAGTCTGGAGTCTGTCGCGGGCCTCCTAGAGAAGATGGGATTAAATGTAGTGTCTTTTCTCCCTCCCCAGCAGCAGTGTCCATTCATTTCTTTTTGGAAAGTTTCTTAGGCTCCTCCTTCAGAGAGGGCCCTGCTGGGAACTCACTTTCCCAGCAGCACTTGCATGGGGTGTGCATTGAAAAGTCTCTGAGTTTCTCTCGGAGCATGATGGGAACAAAATACTGGAGTAACTAAGTAGGTCACTGGTCTGACCCAATAGTGCTCTTCTTACGTGTATGCTTTTATATACAAAACATGCATTTTAATGATACTTTGCAGGACTTGGCCTGTCGGAAAAAACCATCACATGGCAGCAACAAAGAAGCCAGCATTTGCCCTGGCCGAGATCTGAAGAATAAGCTGAAGGAAATGAGACAAAAATATGAAGCAAAGATAGAATCAAACCGCAAGGAGGCTGAGGAACGGTATGAAAACAAGGTAAAGACTGCAAGAATAAAATTTAAAAGATGGCAGCTGGATGGGGAAAGGGCAAGATTGGCAGAGGTAGTATTGGGCTATGGGAGACCTCATCTTCATTTTCATGGTTGGTGGGTAGGAGGGGGAAGAACAATCAAAACAAATGCATAAATGCAGAATATATTCAAACAACACAACTTAATTTCATTTTAAAATAATGATAACATACACTGGTATTTAAGATCAGTATTAGGGCTGGGCGGTTTCATTTCGTTAATTCGTAATTCTGGAGCAATTTTTTTAAAAAAACGAATTTTTAAACACGTTTTGTAAATGCTTTGTATTTCGTTATTGTATTCGTTTCGTTATTGTTCTGAGGTCGTTTCGTTATTATTTCCGCATGTCTGGGGCAAGTTTTTTTGTTTAATTAGTGAAAAAAAATTATAATATCACACCAACAGTCAACAACAGAGGGAGAGGGAAGCTTCAGAAGTTTTTGGAGGTTTTTTAGCGTATTTCGCGGTCGCGTCCGCCATTAACGAATCGATTCGTTATTGGTTCGGAAATCGATTCGTTAATGTTTTGTAATTTTTTTCACATTTACGAAATTTCGAAAATATCGAACTTTTTAAAAGGAAAATTTTGTAATTATTTTAAATATCGAAACAAAAAAAACCCCCAAATACAAATCGATTTTAGAAACAAATTTTTCCGTTGTTACCCAGGCCTAATAGTATCTTAGTGATGGGGAGATATTGGAAATATAAATATTTATACATATATTGTATATACATTACAAGCACTGAAATATAGAAAAACCAGGTTCTCTCTGTATTAGAAAGTCAAGCTGAAAGGACAAAGTGAAGCTGAAGTATCTTTGTCCAAGACACAGCAAGAGGGGGGTGAACATTCCAGTGGGGGGAGATAAGAAAGTCCTGGTACTAACAGATATAAGTAAAAGTAAGGGGCCTGTCCCCCTCCCTCCTGACAGGTCAAAAGTAGGCCTCTTTATGGATCTAAGCTGAATCCTAGTTATCTCTAAGCTGCTCCTTAGAAAAAATACTGAGACATGCCCTTGCATGTAGAAGATATAATTAGTAGGCCTGGGTAACAACGGAAAAATTTGTTTCTAAAATCGATTTGTTTTTGGGGTTTTTTTTGTTTCGATATTTAAAATAATTACAAAATTTTCCTTTTAAAAAGTTCGATATTTACGAAATTTCGTAAATGGTAAAAAATTAACGAATCGATTTCCGAAACAATAACGAATCGATTCGTTAATGGCGGACGCGACCGCGAAATACGCTAAAAAACTCCAAAACCTTCTGAAGCTTCCCTCTCCCTCTGTTGTTGACTGTTGGTGTGATATTATAATTTTTTTTCACTAATTAAACCATAAAACTGGCCCAGACATGCGGAAATAATAACGAAACGACCTCAAAACAATAACGAAACAAATACAATATCAAAATACGAAGCATTTACAAAACGTTTTTGAAAATTCGTTTTTTTTAATAATTGCTCCAGAATGGTTCGTTATCGTTTTGTAATTGAAAAAATTAACGAATTATTAACGAATTACGAATTAACGAAACGAAACCGCCCAGCCCTAATAGATATTACTCTATCATAGTCACCTACGGATGTGAGAGCTGGACCATAGGGAAGGCTGAGTGAAGGAAGATAGATGCTTTTGAACTGTGGTGCTGGAGGAAAGTTCTGAGAGTGCCTTGGACAGCGAGAAGATCCAACCAGTCCATACTTCAAGAAATAAAGCCTGACTGCTCATTGGAGGGAAGAATAGTAGAAGCCAAGATGAAGTACTTTGGCCACATCATGAGAAGAAAGGAAAGCTTAGAGAAGACAATGATGCTGGGGAAAATGGAAGGAAAAAAGGAAGAGGGGCCGACCAAGGGCAAGATGGATGGATGGTATCCTTGAAGTGACTGGATTGACCTTGAAGGAGCTGAGGGTGGTGACAGTCGACAGGGAGCTCTGGTGTGGGCTGGTCCATGAGGTCACAAAGAGTTGGAAGCGACTGAACAAATAAACAACAACATTTCATAATGTGGAAAGAAAACGAATATCCCAAACACTTTACTGGTGCATATAGTAGGGTCTACCTTATCCGACCTTCGCTCATCCAACATTTTGTATTATCCCACACAGTCTGCTTCCCACTTTGGTTGCTTGGACTATCCCAATCCCACACCCCAAGAGTCTCAGTGGAAAAATAAATGTTCTCCCTGAAAAGGATCGCATCCCCATTTGGTTCTATCTTCCATTTGTAACGGGTTATTTGGCAGTGTTGGGGCCCTTCCAGACAGGCCATATGTCCCCAAGATCTGATCCCAGGTTTTCTGCTTTAACCTGGATTATATTAGTCCCCACTGCCAGATAATCTGGGATAAACAGAAAACCTGGGATCAGATCCTGGGATATAGGACCTGTCTGGAAGGGTCCTATGTCATTGTGTGATGTTATGTTATCCTTCTCAATCACATGTTTGCTGTCTAAACCCAAATCCAGTCAATCTTTCCTGTGCAATAAATAATACAAAAATTTCCCTAAAATCCACATGTTATGTCAATATTTGTTTCAGCTGAAGGAAATGAACCTGAATGTCAGCAACTGTAGCCAAGATGTCGAAGATGGCATCCACAAAGTCTTGGATCTCAAATGCAAACTGCCAGCCTTAGAGATTGATTTACAAGCCCAACATAATATGGTAAGGGATATGGGAGTCTTGAAGTCCTCGTGGAGTCCTCGTGGACAACAAGTTAAACGTGAGCCAACAATGTGATGTGGCGGCAAAAAAAGCCAATGGGATTTTGGCCTGCATCAATAGGAGCATAGTGTCTAGATCTAGGGAAGTCATGCTACCCCTCTATTCCGCTTTGGTCAGACCACACTTGGAATAGTGTGTGCAATTCTGGGCATCACATTTGAAGAGAAATATTGACAAGCTGGAATGTGTCCAGAGGAGGGTGACTAAAATGATCAAGGGTCTGGAGAACAAGCCCTATGAGGAGCGGCTTAAAGAGCTGGGCATGTTTAGCCTGAAGAAGAGGAGGCTGAGAGGGGATATGATAGCCATGTATAAATATGTGAGAGGAAGCCACAGGGAGGAGGGAGCAAGCTTGTTTTCTGCTTCCCTGGAGACTAGGACGCGACGCGGAACAATGGCTTCAAACTACAAGAGAGGAGATTCCATCTGAACATTAGGAAGAACTTCCTGACTGTGAGAGCCGTTCAGCAGTGGAACTCTCTGCCCTGGAGTGTGGTGGAGGCTCCTTCTTTGGAGGCTTTTAAACAGAGGCTGGATGGCCATCTGTCAGGGGTGATTTGAATGCAATATTCCTGCTTCTTGGCAGGGTGTTGGACTGGATGGCCCATGAGGTCTCTTCCAACTCTTTGATTCTATGATTCTATGGGAATGGGGAGCATCATACTGCTATAGCTTTGGTTTTTAGAGCAGTACTTGGGTAAAAGTAGATTCAGAACCCACTGGTAGATCTCTTGGTGATTTTCAATTTGAGTAACAGCATCAACCTGATGACTCCCTTTCCCTCGAGATATATTCCAACTCCTCCAATGCGACTATGCTATTATATTCCTGTCTCAGAATCTCTTCATTTCAATAGGGTCTATCATTCTCTGTGGCTTTGTGTATACACATGAAACTGAGGGAACGTATCCTCTGTGGATACAGGGAGTCATACTGTATTGGAATGATGTAGCATAGGTGAGGACTTTGTACCTGGATCCGTGTGCTAATGCAATACTGTTGCAAATTGGTATTACGGCGATGTCACTTGTGCCTTCCTCTCTGGTATAGCTAGTAGGGGTGTGTGATCCATTTAAAAAAATGGTTCAAAATTAATTACAAAACCAGGGTGGGTGGGCTGGCGCTTCATTTCTAAATTGTTTCTAAATGGCACTTGGTAAAAATTTCATTACTATAATGAGACTAACGAAATTTCATTACTACTTTGTTACAGTAATTGCACATGTGCATATTTAAATTACTATAATTAGGGATACTTCAGGGGCTCCTTTCTCCTTCATTTTAAAGCTATTGGAGGGAAACTTACCACAATGGTAGAACACATTTACCACTGTTAACTCACCAAAGTTCAGAACATTTCAATTAACCATGGATTTTGGGGGAAATTTCAAAGTTTTTATTTAAAAATTATTTTTGAAAATCTGCAAGAGCTATCTCTTTGAATTTTCTATACAGTGACAGAAGGAAACAGGGGATCATTCCCCCCAACTTTCAGAAATATTCATAATCTATTGATTTTAGGGATTTTAAAAAAAGTTTTGACAAAAATATTTTTTTTACAAAGCCACAATAGTCAACTCATTGAATGTTTTTCATATTAACCAATAGACACCAATATTAATCAATTCTACATTTTCATAGAATCCTACAGTTGGAAGGGAACTCCCGAGAGCCATCTAGTACAACCCCCTTCTTCCAGGCAGAAGGACACCATCAAAACTACTAGCAGATGGCCACCCAGGCTCTAAACTAATTAATTTATATAGTTTATAGTATGTGGGCCATCTATTTATGGATTTCTTCCCAGTCCAGCACAGAGATTTACTTACTAGAAGTATCTGTTAGTCCTCCTCCTTGCAGATTTAAACCACTCATTGGAACTCTCACTGGCTGCTGTTAGGGAGGGACAGATCTATCTCTCCTCTACCTTGATTGGAGCTTTCTTATTCATTCTGGGAAATGTAGTTTAGGGCAGGACATTTTGAATTCTCTGGCATAGGGCTCCTCTTTTCACAAACTACATTTCCCAGAATTCTGTGCTGTTCCCATAAAACACTGCTCCTTCTGTTCCCCTCTTTTAATGGTGAGGGAGAGGCCATTAATTTACAGAGGAAAGGCAAGGTAGGTGCCAGGCATGTAGCGGGGGGGATTGAGGGGCTTCAGCCCCCTCCCCCCGAAATTCTCATGGTGGTTCGCGAAAAGGCCTTACTGGTGCATTATTTAACCTGTTATGTTTATTCATATCATGATCTGATCACCATACTCAATATATCCCATATGCATGGGGGTATTGGGGTAATGATACAAAAGGTTTGCTAGGCTAGACCCTCTTTCACTCAGACTCAGCCCCCGCCCCGAAACTCAGCCCCCCCCCCCCAGAATCGAAATCCTGGTTACGGGCCTGGTAGGTGCTAAGCCAGCTTTTCTGGCTTTGCTTTTTCATCTTTGCCTCCTTGCACTGAATATGAAACTTACTTTAGGAGCCTTCTGAGATTTACAAAACTAAAATGAAAAACATATGGGGTAATTTTGAATTACTTAATTTTTGGCACAGATCATGCATGCATGTCGGATATTGCATCATAACCACAAATGATACAAAATTGATCCGACATACAATGCTTTCCAATTTTTTTTGCACATACCTAAAAGTTAGTTACTTGGTGAAGTCTCTGATTTTTAACCTATTAAGGTTTCTCTGTTATTTTTATATGGAACTAGCAGTCCCCTGCCATGTGTTGCTGTGTCCCAGTCTGTGTATATGTGCTTTGTGTGTATATATATTTGTGTATATGTGTGTATATATGTGTGTTTGTGTGTATATATGTGGTTTTGTGCATGCGTTATAATGTAACTTTTGTTTTTTGCCTTTTTAAGTCTTTTCTGTTGTGTTTTTCAGTGTTTTTATGAGTGATGGTCACTTGTTGTCCTGCTACGTGTATTGTGTACAAATTTGATGTCAATTTGTCCAGTGGTTTTTGAGTTATGTTAATCCCACAAACAAACATTACATTTTTATTTATATAGATTGTTTTATACTGTTCATATTGTGTTAATCATGTGTTGCATTGAAATCTCATGATAGAGAATGATAGAAATATTTTAATACATGGATAGATGCTGAGAGAGAGAGGAAGACAAAAAGAAAGAGACTGAATTAGTTACTTTCTGGGCAACTTTCAGTTCAAAAGACAGCTCATCCATCATGTACAGTTAATCTATACAATAGTTTTGCTTTCTTCTCTCTCTCCCACCCCATCCTCACCCCTTGACACAGAGAGATACACTGCAAGTCTGCTTAGATGAAATAGAATGTCACTTCCAGACTCAGCTTGGTGAAATGCAGGAGCAGATCTCCAACATGGAGCATCAGTTGACAGAACTACACTTGGAAATGGAGACTCAGGATCAGGAATACAAAGGGCTCCTGGATGTCAAAAAACGACTAGAGCAAGAGATCCAGACTTATAGCAGCCTGCTCAAAGAAGGGCAGAAAGACGGTGTGTAAGTAGAGTGTACATGGGTCAAAAATGACCACATGAGAATGTGGTCCTGTCATCAGAAGTTGCCCACATTTCTGGTAGGAACTAAAAATAAAACACATAGCCTAAGCATCTATACACTTTTAGTACAGTTTGCTGGGAGTGGAAAGAGAAGGAAAGTGAGCAGAGGTGGACAGGGGAAAAGAGAGATTGACAATTATGATGGATTCTAAGATAGAAAAAAAGAGCTTGGTGCTACATCTGGCTGGTTTCAGCCTCATCCACCATTGACGTCCAGCCAGAAAGATCTCCCCTCACATAGGAACGGACTCTTCTACCGAAGAAATATTTTTGGTATTTCTTTATAGTGCTCATCCATTTATGAATATTGCTATCATACCTGATGTTTATTGGTTTTGCACTTCACTGGTCTCAATTTGGGATGCCACCCCCTGTGTATGTGTTCATTTATCATAGGATGAAACCTCTGCAGACACTTTAAACTCTGGATTGTATACACAATAAAGGAACCAATCTTAGGGAATAAAACATGCGTATGTGTAACTCTTTAAAAAGACAGTTAGTTTTTGCACTCCTTTAGCAGATTAGGGAATAAAACATGATGGGTAGTACATGATCACGTAAGCTATAATATTTTGTAGGGTTTTTGGTTAATTTTCCGTTTCTGAATATTTTTTAAAAATACCTGTCTTTTATTCTCAAAAAAACAAAAACAAAAAATATTCTAAAAAAAGAAAAGACTCTTCTGTTGCTGTGTGCTCTCGTTTGCCCTGTCTCGTGGCTGTGTTTGGTCCACATCAGGGCCAGTTTTTGGTTAATTTTCCATTTCTGAATATTTTTAAAAATACCTGTCTTTTATTCTTAAAAAAAACAAAAAATATTCTTAAAAAAGAAAAGACTCTTCTGTTGCTGTGTGCTCTCGTTTGCCGTGTCTCGTGGCTGTGTTTGGTCCACATCAGGGCCAGTTTTTGGTTAATTTTCCATTTTGAATATTTTTTAAAAATACCTGTCTTTTATTCTTAAAAAAAAACCAAAAAATATTCTAAAAAAGAAAAGACTCTTCTGTGCTGTGTGCTCTCATTTGCCCTGTCTCGTGGCTGTGTTTGGTCCACATCAGGGCCAGTTTTTGGTTAATTTTCCATTTCTGAATATTTTTTAAAAATACCTGTCTTTTATTCTTAAAAAAAAACAAAAAATATTCTAAAAAAAGAAAAGACTCTTCTGTTGCTGTGTGCTCTCATTTGCCCTGTCTCGTGGCTGTGTTTGGTCCACATCAGGGCCAGTTTTTGGTTAATTTTCCATTTCTGAATATTTTTTTAAAAATACCTGTCTTTTATTCTCAAAAAAAACCCAAAAAATATTCTAAAAAAAGAAAAGACTCTTCTGTTGCTGTGTGCTCTCCTTTGCCCTGTCTCGTGGCTGTGTTTGGTCCACATCAGGGCCAGTTTTTGGTTAATTTTCCATTTCTGAATGTTTTTTAAAAATACCTGTCTTTTATTCTCAAAAAAAACCCAAAAAATATTCTAAAAAAAGAAAAGACTCTTCTGTTGCTGTGTGCTCTCCTTTGCCCTGTCTCGTGGCTGTGTTTGGTCCACATCAGGGCCAGTTTTTGGTTAATTTTCCATTTCTGAATATTTTAAAAAAATACCTGTCTTTTATTCTTAAAAAAAACAAAAAATATTCTAAAAAAGAAAAGACTCTTCTGTTGGTGTGTGCTCTCGTTTGCCCTGTCTCGTGGCTGTGTTTGGTCCACATCAGGGCCAGTTTTTGGTTAATTTTCCATTTTGAATATTTTCTAAAAATACCTGTCTTTTATTCTTAAAAAAAACCAAAAAATATTCTAAAAAAGAAAAGACTCTTCTGTTGCTGTGTGCTCTCGTTTGCCCTGTCTCGTGGCTGTGTTTGGTCCACATCAGGGCCAGTTTTTGGTTAATTTTCCATTTTTGAATATTTTTTTAAAATACCTTTCTTTTATTCTTAAAAAAAAAAAAAAATATTCTAAAAAAAAAGACTCTTCTGTTGGTGTGTGCTCTCGTTTGCCCTGTCTCGTGGCTGTGTTTGGTCCACATCAGGGCCAGTTTTTGGTTAATTTTCCATTTCTGAATATTTTCTAAAAATACCTGTCTTTTATTCTAAAAAAAACCCAAAAAATATTCTAAAAAAGAAAAGACTCTTCTGTTGCTGTGTGCTCTCCTTTGCCCTGTCTCGTGGCTGTGTTTGGTCCACATCAGGGCCAGTTTTTGGTTAATTTTCCATTTCTGAATATTTTTTAAAAATACCTGTCTTTTATTCTCAAAAAAACCAAAAAATATTCTAAAAAAAGAAAAGACTCTTCTGTTGCTGTGTGCTCTCCTTTGCCCTGTCTCGTGGCTGTGTTTGGTCCACATCAGGGCCAGTTTTTGGTTAATTTTCCATTTTGAATATTTTTTAAAAATACCTGTCTTTTATTCTTAAAAAAATACAAAAAATATTCTAAAAAAGAAAAGACTCTTCTGTTGGTGTGTGCTCTCGTTTGCCCTGTCTCGTGGCTGTGTTTGGTCCACATCAGGGCCAGTTTTTGGTTAATTTTCCATTTTTGAATATTTTTTAAAAATACCTGTCTTTTATTCTTAAAAAAAACCAAAAAATATTCTAAAAAAAAAAGACTCTTCTGTTGGTGTGTGCTCTCGTTTGCCCTGTCTCGTGGCTGTGTTTGGTCCACATCAGGGCCAGTTTTTGGTTAATTTTCCATTTTTGAATATTTTTTAAAAATAATATTAAAAATAATATTAAAAATAATATTAAAAATAATATTAAAAAATAATATTAAAATATTTTAAAATGGAAAATTAACCAAAAAATGGCCCAAATGTGGACCAAACACAGGCAAGAGACAGCAAATGAAGCAAGCAGCACTCACAGCAGCAAGGAATGAATCCAATCCCAGTTGCTAGCAGCCATTGCCAAGCCAACCCAATGCAAACTCCCTCGCCCTCTGCAGCAAGCTACGGGCCGCGCGGAGCCGCTTTGAAAGGGCTCGCCGGCCAATCAAAACAGACAGCCACGGACCCATGGTGCACTGCTTGGGAGCGCCGGATTGGCTCCCAGGCACCAGCACTCCAGCAGCCTCCACCCCATTAACGAAACGAGCGGAGGCTCGTTAAAACTATGGGGGTTGCTGGTTCGATATTTAAAAACCCTTCCGGGTTTGGAAATATGTTTCAATATCGCTTCGGAAATGCCAAAAATAACGAATTAATAACGAATTAACGAATTAACGAACGAAACCGCACAGGCCTACTGTCTTTATTTATTTATTTATTTATTTACTCTATTTGTATACCGCATATATCAGCCTGAGGCGGCGACTCAATGCGGTTTACAATAAAAAACAACACTAAACAATGTATGAGACACACAATACAGACAAACACATAATCATCAACGCCACACTTAGAATCAGATTCCGATCTCAAAATCCTTTTTCCATTCCTTGTCCGATGCCGTCATTATTGAGTTAATTGCCAAAAGCCTGCTCGTAGAGCCACGTCTTCACCCTCCTCCGAAACACCAGTAACGAAGGGGCCTGCCTGATGTCCACCGGTAACGCATTCCATAGCCGAGGGGCCACCACCGAGAAGGCCCTGTCTCTCGTGCCCGCCAGCCGCACTTGTGACGCCGGCGGAACCGAGAGCAGGGCCTCCCCGGAAGATCTTAACGCTCTTCCCGGTTCGTAGGAGGAGATGCGTTCGGAGAGGTAAGTGGGGCCGGAACCGTCTTAAAAAAAATCAATAAATACTCTAAAAAAAGAAAAGACTCTTGTGTGCCTGCCTGTGTGTGCGTTTCCCCCGTCTTGTGGCTGTTGGCTCCACTGCGGGGAGAGCATTTGGTTAAGTTTCCATTTCTGAATATTTTTTAAAAATACCTGTCTTGTGTCTTTTATTCTTAAAAAAAATCAAAAAAAATTCTAAAAAAAGAAAAGAATCTTGTGTGCCTGTGTGTGCGTTTCTCATTTGTGTAGTTCCAACCAGTGCGCTCCTTTTGCCAACACAAAGTGCTATATAATACAGTGCTCGCTCATTATTTGTGTAGTTCCAACCAGTGCGCTCCTTTTGCCAACACAAAGTGCTATAATACAGTGCTCGCTCATTATTTCTGTAGTTCCATCCAGTGCGCTCCTTTTGCCAACACAAAGTGCTACACATACACTGCTCGCTCATTATTTGTGTAGTGAACCATTGTGATGAAACGCTTCCTTCCTGGCTTTTCTAGTCGCAAGGGCCAAGTGCTATCGCGAATACCAAAGAAAGGCAGGGGACTGAAGATGGACACATTGAGAAGAAGGGAACATTCAACCGACGAGATGGTTATTGAAACACCCACAGGTGCTTCAACCAGCTGTGAGATGGCAGGACCTCCTCCTTATTCCTCAGTTCGAAAGACTCTACGTTCAGATCCTGATGTCCTTCCAAGTACCTCTGATCCTACTTGTTATGAAGAGGGCGAGGAGGCGGACGTGTCTGAGGAATGGGAGGAAGACAATATGGAATCTGCTTCCACCACAGGAATTAGTGATCAAGAGGACTGCATGGTGCTGGAGGGCGAGCCACAGAAACAACCAACAATCCCTTCCACAAACACCGACAGTCCAAACACGAGCATGAGTACATCTCAAGTGCGTAGTAGGGGTAGGCCGAGATCGCTCCTATGGGATCATTACGACGTCCATAATCAGAAGGCCACTTTGGCAGTTTGCAGGCATTGCGGTGTGAGCGTCAGCAGAGGAAAAGATATGAGGCATCTTGCCACAACAGGGCTAAGGATGCACATAAAGAGACACCACCCAAATGTGAAGTTGGACGCAGTTGAAGTCGCCAGCACATGCAGCAGTACACAGAGCACTCCAAACACACCAACAGGCCCCATGCAGAAAACCATCGATGCTTGGGGCCTGCAAGTTACAAGGGTGAGATCTGGATTTAGGCCGCCATCAGTGAAGGAAATAACACGTCGCCTGGGAGAGATGATGGCTCTGGACCACCAGCCCTTCCGTATGGTGGAACGGGAAGGTTTCCGCCGATTTGTTCACCTCCTGGCACCATGGTACAATATCCCAAGTCGCAGAACTTTCTCTCGATCAGTCATTCCCGCTTTGTTCGAGGGATGCAAGCAACGTCTCAGAACCCTGTTGAACAAGTCACAACCCGTCCATGTACATTTCACCTCAGACATCTGGACGAGCACGGGAGGAGGGCATTCCTATTTGTCCCTGACCGCTCACTGGTGGGAGACGGAGGGTTGCCTAGACTCGGGTCATCGTTGGGCACTCCTGTCCCTTGAGGTGATCGATACGGATCACAGGGCCGATACCATTTCTGAGTACTTGCGAGAGATGATGAGAGACTGGATGCGGCATACTCATTCCGGTGGTACTAACTCGGGATTCATGGTCACAGACGCAGGAAGGAACATGATCCGGGCGGTCGAAAGTGCCGGCTTCACAAACGTAACATGCATGGCGCACTTGCTGCATAACTGCGTAAAAGATGGCTTCAAGGGGCCCGATGAGAACAGCGCCACCGCCGTCACTCAACTCATTGAGCGCTGCCGCAGAATCGCGGGCTTCTTCCACCGTAGCTCTAAGTCCACAAAACTGCTGCGTGACAGGCAGATCCTGGAGTGCCTCCCACAACACCGGTTACTGCAGGATGTCCCCACCCGCTGGAACTCCACCTACATCATGTTGGAGCGCATGGTGGAGCAACAGAGGGCAGTCCACGCTGTCTCGCTGTCAATTGCGGCTCCGATAAACAAGCTGGTCCCCAACAACCAGGAGTGGATGACCATCACTCAGCTGGTTGAGATCCTAGAACCATTCAAACTGGCCACTGAAAAACTTTCAGGACAGAAAGCACTACTCAGCCATCTTGCGTTTGAAGAGCCATTTGGAGTCGCTGGGTGGACAAAGTACATTGCAGTCTATGGCTGGGCCCCTGACTCCACAGGCCCAGGAGGTGGTCAGAAAGTTGAATTTCGCCCTCCGTAAACGTCTTTTACCATTGACGGAGAGTAAGACTCACGTTTTGGCAGCGCTCTGCGACCCTTGCATCAAGGACTCTGTCTGCCCCAAAGAACTGCCAAAGTGGAAGGCCGAACTTCTCTCACTCGTGAGAGAAGAATACTCTCAGAGGGTGGGGGAACGCTCAGAGGAAATTCCTGCTGCCGTTACTCCCCGAAACACCAGCGGTAACGGCAGCACCGATAACATTAGTCCCACCTTGCCACTTACCAGGGATGAAGGAAGAGCATTGCAGCTGAAAAAGAGGAGAGCGGAGCATTTCATAACCGACAGTATCATTTTGATGGCAGGGCAAGTAACATCTTTGTCGGCCCAGGCGGCAAAGATTGACTCAGCAGAGTTCTCTGTCAACCGTTACTTTGAGGAGCCTCAGGAGATTGTACCCAGCGATCCATTGGCATACTGGTCCTCCCGAAGCAATACATGGCCTGACCTCTCAACCGTTGCACGCAAGTTTCTCAGCTGCCCACCAACTAGCGTGCAGAGTGAGAGGGTCTTCAGCCTGGCAGGAGATGTCGTCACCCTCCAACATACCTCACTCAACCCCCTTGCGGTGGAGAAGCTGGTCTTCTTAAAGGCCAACTTGCCACTTTTGGGCTACCCAGAGATTGATTTCGACAGCAACCCTTGCTCCGTGCCGTAGATCACCTTAGTAGCCTCCTGTTTTCTAAAAACCCGAATTGAATTACTTTGAATACCCAAACCCTAACCCTTGCTCTGTCCCATAGATCGGTATATTGCCTGCTGAATGCGGGAACATTGTCCTGATGTGTACTACTTTGCTTTGTGTTGCCTTAAATTACTACTGCCTGCTGAATGCGGGAACATTCCCCTTGTAGATCATCACCATTCTAAAAAAAAATTTAAAAAATATTTCCAAAAAAAAATAAAACACTGCACATTTGCACATACTTCTTTTATTCTTTTAAAAAAAT